>CM045450.1:22161062-22716255 GCA_024666655.1 Dascyllus trimaculatus
TTACATTGTCCTCATAGTGTTTGGGAGTGGATACTGTACAATCATAACACTTTCAATAGAATCTGGCATATTAAGCCCAGACCTTCATTAATCAAATGTGATCCTTATTTTAGTACAGTATTATTCTGACAGTGTGCTTTTGTGTTTTGTTGCAGATGTCAAGTGTTGAGCTCCCAACTCATTCTTCTGCAGATCCAGAAGTGAGCGGGAGATCCTCTTCATCCTACCAACAGGTTACTACCCTTTCTATTTCATACTTAGCGAAATAGATGTACGTATTGGGTCCAATGCAAACATAAAACACCATTTTGCTATATAAAAACAATCAACTTGTGTAAAATGTTGACAATATTAAAATGCTATTAGTTGTTACTGAATACCTTGGCATAAAGAAATTAGCAATGCTAGTTATTAGCATGAACTTCCCCTTAAAACGTCAAATTCAACAAGATTCTGTGTTTGAATTTTTTGGCAAAGGTTTTACTCCATTTAGCCTCCTGTCAATGGTTTTACATGGTTTGATTTATCTGGGAAATAGATCCATTTACATCAGTGTGGGCATTAGTGCTTTCTTTGACAACAACAGGACAGGTCAGAAGTCAGAAACAGAGACTCTACATGTGGTCAGTCGTCATGTCCTCATATGGTCTGAACCAACAACTGCAAAGTGTGTTAAAATGTTGTCATAGTCTTAGCTGTGGAAGACTTAAGTGTTATAGTGGAAGTCCTCATATGGTCTCAGCCCACAACTGTAGAGTGTTACATTGTCCTCATATTGTCAAAACAGTGAAAGACTTGAGTGTGTTTCATTGAAAGTCCTCATATGGTCTGAACCCACAACTGTAGTGTGTGTTACATTGTCCTCATAGTGTTTGGGAGTGGATACTGTACAATCATAACACTTTCAATAGAATCTGGCATATTAAGCCCAGACCTTCATTAATCAAATGTGATACTGATTTTAGTACAGTATTATTCTGACAGTGTGCTTTTGTGTTTTGTTGCAGATGTCAAGTGTTGAGCTCCCAACTCATTCTTCTGCTAGCCCAGAAGTGAGCGGGAGATCGTCTTCATCCGACCTACAGGTTAGTACACTTTCTATTTCATACTTAGCAAAATAGATGTACGTATTGGGTCCAGTGCAAACATAAAACAACGTCTTGCTATATAAAAACAATCAACTTGTGTAAAATGTTGACAATATTAAAAATGCCATTACTTGTTACTGAATACCTTGGTATAAAGAAATTAGCATTGCTAGTTTTTGGTACCAACTTCCCCTTAGAACATTAAATTCTAACAAAATTCTATATTATTCAATCTTTTGCAAATGTTGTACGCCATTTAACGTCCTGTTGATGGCTTTACATGGTTTGATTTATTTGGGAAATAGATCCATTTACATCAGTGTGGGCATTAGAGCTTTCTTGGACAACAACAGGACAGGTCAGAAGTCAGAAACAGAGACTCTACATGTGGTCAGTCGTCATGTCGTCATATGGTCTGAACCAACAACTGCAAAGTGTGTTAAAATGTTGTCATAGTCTTAGCTGTGGAAGACTTAAGTGTTATAGTGGAAGTCCTCATATGGTCTCAGCCCACAACTATAGAGTGTTACATTGTCCTCATATTGTCATAGCAGTGGGAGTCTAGAGTGTGTTTAATTGAAAGTCATCATATGGTCTGAACCAACAACTGCAGTGTGTTTTACATTGTCCTCATAGTGTTTAAGAATGGATACTGTACAATGATAACACTTTCAATAGAATCTGGCATATTAAGCCCAGACCTTCATTAATCAAATGTGATACTTATTTTAGTACAATATTGTTCTGACAGTGTGTTTTTGTGTTTTGTTGCAGATGTCAAGTGTTGAGCTCCCAACTCATTCTTCTGCAGATCCAGAAGTGAGCGGGAGATCCTCTTCATCCTACCAACAGGTTAGTACACTTTCTATTTCATACTTAGCGAAATAGATGTACCTTTTGGGTCCAATGCAAACATAAAACACCGTTTTGCTGAAAAAAACAATCAACTTGTGTAAAACATTGACAATATTAAAAATGCTATTAGTTGTTACTGAATACCTTGGTATAAAGAAATTAGCAATGCTAATTATTATCCCTAACTTCCTCTTAAAACATCAAATTCTAACAAAATTCTGTGTTAGAATTCTTTTGCAAATGTTTTACTCCATTTAGCCTCCTGTTGATGACTTTACATGATTGGATTTTTTTGGGAAATAGATCCTTTTACATCAGTCTGGGCATTAGTACTTTCTATGACAACAACAGGACAGGTCAGAAGTCAGAAACAGAGACTCTACATGTGGTCAGTCGTCATGTCCTCATATGGTCTGAACCCACAACTGCAGAGTGTGTTAAAATGTTGTCATAGTCTTAGCTGTGGAAGACTTAAGTGTTATATTGAAAGTCCTCATATGGTCACAGCCCACAACTGTAGAGTGTTACATTGTCCTCATATTGTCATAGCAGTGGGAGTCTAGAGTGTTTAATTGAAAGTCCTCATATGGTCTGAACCCCCAACTACAGAGTGTGTTACATTGTCCTTATATTGTCATAGCTGTGAAAGACTTGAGTGTGTTACAATGTCCTCATACTGTCATAGCAGTGGGAGTCTAGAGTGTGTTTAATTGAAAGTCCTCATATGGTCTGAACCAACAACTGCAGTGTGTTTTACATTGTCCTCATAGTGTTTAGGAGTGGATACTGTACAATGATGACACTTTCAATAGAATCTGGCACATTAAGCCCAGACCTTCATTAATCAAATGTGATACTTATTTTAATACAGTATTATTCTGACAGTGTGTTTTTGTGTTTTGTTGCAGATGTCAAGTGTTGAGCTCCCAACTCATTCTTCTGCAGATCCAGAAGTGAGCGGGAGATCATCTTCATCTTACAAACAGGTTACTACCCTTTCTATTTCATAGTTAGCGAAATAGATGTACGTATTGGGTCCAATGCAAACATAAAACACTGTCTTGCTGAATAAAACAATCAACTTGTGTAAAACATTGACGATATTAAAAATGCTATTAGTTGTTACTGAATACCTTGGCATAAAGAAATTAGCAATGCTAATTATTATCCCTGAATTCCTCTTAAAACATCAAATTCTAACAAAATTCTGTGTTAGAATTCTTTTGCGAAGGTTTTACTCCATTTAGCCTCCTGTTGATGACTTTACATGATTGGATTTTTTTGGGAAATAGATCCATTTACATCAGTGTGGGCATTAGTACTTTCTTTGACAACAACAGGACAGGTCAGAAGTCAGAAACAGAGACTCTACATGTGGTCAGTCGTCATGTCCTCATATGGTCTGAACCAACAACTGCAGAGTGTGTTAAAATGTTGTCATAGTCTTAGCTGTGGAAGACTTAAGTGTTTTATTGGAAGTCCTCATATGGTCTCAGCCCACAACTGTAGAGTGTTACATTGTCCTCATATTGTCATAGCAGTGGGAGTCTAGAGTGTGTTTAATTGAAAGTCCTCATATGGTCTGAACCCACAACTGCAGTGTGTTTTACATTGTCCTCATAGTGTTTAGGAGTGGATACTGTACAATGACAACACTTTCAATAGAATCTGGCATACTAAGCCCAGACCTTCATTAATCAAATGTGATACTTATTTTAGTACAGTATTATTCTGACAGTGTGTTTTTGTGTTTTGTTGCAGATGTCAAGTGTTGAGCTCCCAACTCATTCTTCTGCAGATCCAGAAGTGAGCGGGAGATCCTTTTCATCCTACCAACAGGTTAGTACACTTTCTATTTCATACTTAGCGAAATAGATGTACCTTTTGGGTCCAATGCAAACATAAAACACCGTTTTGCTGAATAAAACAATCAACTTGTGTAAAACACTGACAATATTAAAAATGCTATTAGTTGTTACTGAATACCTTGGTATAAAGAAATTAGCAATGCTAATTATTATCCCTAACTTCCTCTTAAAACATCAAATTCTAACAAAATTCTATATTATTCAATCTTTTGCATATGTTGTATGCCATTTAGCCTCCAGTTGATGGCTTTACATGGTTTGATTTATTTGGGAAATAGATCCATTTACATCAGTGTGGGCATTAGTACTTTCTTTGACAACAACAGGACAGGTCAGAAGTCAGAAACAGAGACTCTACATGTGGTCAGTCGTCATGTCCTCATATGGTCTGAACCAACAACTGCAGAGTGTGTTAAAATGTTGTCATAGTCTTAGCTGTGGAAGACTTAAGTGTTATATTGAAAGTCCTCATATGGTCACAGCCCACAACTGTAGAGTGTTACATTGTCCTCATATTGTCATAGCAGTGGGAGTCTAGAGTGTGTTTAATTGAAAGTCCTCATATGGTCTGAACCCACAACTGCAGTGTGTTTTACATTGTCCTCATAGTGTTTAGGAGTGGATACTGTACAATGATAGCACTTTCAATAGAATGTGGCATATTAAGCCCAGACCTTCATTAATCAAATGTGATACTTATTTTAATACAGTATTATTCTGACAGTGTGTTTTTGTGTTTTGTTGCAGATGTCAAGTGTTGAGCTCCCAACTCATTCTTCTGCAGATCCAGAAGTGAGCGGGAGATCATCTTCATCCTACAAACAGGTTACTACCCTTTCTATTTCATAGTTAGCGAAATAGATGTACGTATTGGGTCCAGTGCAAACATAAAACACCGTCTTTCTGAATAAAACAATCAACTTGTGTAAAACATTGACAATATTAAAAATGCTATTAGTTGTTACTGAATACCTTGGTATGAAGAAATTAGCAATGCTAATTATTATCCCTGAATTCCTCTTAAAACATCAAATTCTAACAAAATTCTGTGTTAGAATTCTTTTGCGAAGGTTTTACTCCATTTAACCTCCTGTTGATGGCTTTACATGGTTTGATTTATTTGGGAAATAGATCCATTTACATCAGTGTGGGCATTAGAGCTTTCTTTGACAACAACAGGACAGGTCAGAAGTCAGAAACAGAGACTCTACATGTGGTCAGTCGTCATGTCCTCATATGGTCTGAACCAACAACTGCAGAGTGTGTTAAAATGTTGTCATAGTCTTAGCTGTGGAAGACTTAAGTGTTTTATTGGAAGTCCTCATATGGTCTCAGCCCACAACTGTAGAGTGTTACATTGTCCTCATATTGTCATAGCAGTGGGAGTCTAGAGTGTGTTTCATTGAAAGTCCTCATATGGTCTGAACCCACAACTACAGAGTGTGTTACATTGTCCTCATATTGTCATAGCTGTGAAAGACTTGAGTGTGTTACATTGTCCTTATATTGTCATAGCTGTGAAAGACTTAAGTGTGTTTAATTGAAAGTCTTCATATGGTCTGAACCCACAACTACAGTGTGTTACAACGTCCTTATATTGTCATAGCTGTGGGAGTCTAGAGTGTGTTTCATTGAAAGTCCTCATATGGTCTGAACCAAAAACTGCAGTGTGTTTTACATTGCCCTCATAGTGTTTGGGAGTGGATACTGTACAATGATAACACTTTCAATAGAGTCCGGCATATTAAGCCCAGACCTTCATTAATCAAATGTGATCCTTATTTTAGTAAAGGATTGTACTGACAGTGTGTTTTTGTGTTTTGTTGCAGATGCCAAGTGTTGAGCTCCCAACTTATTCTTCTGCAGATCCAGAAGTTGAGCGGGAGATCCTCTTCATCCGACCTACAGGTTAGTACACTCTCTGTTTTTGAGAGCCAGTAGCTTTCAAAAACAGAGACTGGGCTGCCATCAAGTACTACATTCACAACAGAGTCACAGCATTAAAAAGAAAGATGAATAAATAGAACGATGAAATGCCACCTGTAGCTCAGATACAACTGAATGTTTTTCATTCTCAATCTTTTGTAGATGACTGTGCTAAGGTGTTCAGTGCTGCTAAATGTTCAGAATAATCAGCATGTATTTTTTTCCCAACTACTAACTGTTTTTGCAGTACCAACAATATTTGTTTTTGTTTTTTTCCAGAAAAAGTTAAAGATATGGTCGTACTATGCTGTGTTCATGTGCGATGCTTCAGTTCAGCTGTCCACTGTGTATGGAAGCTTGCACATTTTCAGCCATTAAAAAGAGTAAGAAGGGCAGAAAATGTTTCATGTTTTCTTCACATGAATGTTCACTGCAAAATTCATAAATGCAGTACAATAATAAGACAAACAGTAGACTAATCACATTTTTAAGTTTCTGAACAACTGAGTTT
Organism: Dascyllus trimaculatus; assembly: GCA_024666655.1. NCBI lineage: Eukaryota > Metazoa > Chordata > Actinopteri > Pomacentridae > Dascyllus > Dascyllus trimaculatus. The sequence continues at coordinate 22,167,311 of CM045450.1, forward strand.
GACTATTTTATTAATGTGAATATCTGATATTTCTTTCAGAAGTTACTTGGCTAGTAAGCATGACAGTTGTACACTTATACTTATTATGCAGATAATTCAAACAAATATAATAGTAGCCAATTTACAATTTCCTGGTCTTCATAAGTCACATATACTTGACAAATCTGTGTGTATCTATGGTTTCACATTTCACTTAAACAAGAAATAACTGTGTGTGACATTATGGCCCTCATAAGTCACGTAAACCTGAATGTGTCCTCATATGTAGCATAAATATCAGATTTGACCAAAAGTTATCCCCAGCCAAAATCTCAACAGATCAGTGTGTTTCTGGAGGCTTCCATAAGAACTTCTTGGATTCCCAGGCCTCTAACACCTCTGGAAAGGCACGTACCCATTTTTCACATTTCTGTCAACGGTCCTGATATTTCACGAAAACACGTATGTGTGTGTGTGTGTGTGTGTGTGTGAGAGAGAGAGAGACAGACCATATACGTGTGTTTTTGTGCCTTTTTTTAATGTCCTCACCCACAGTTGTCTCCTGTTTCCTGGCAGACTGGTCCACCTCACCTTTGGCAGCACAGACCAAACACGGAGGAAGGAAGGACAAAGAGAAATCAGAGAATACTTTTCATAAGTACCCTTCCCCTTTGCTTCAACAACAGGCAACATTTTATGCCATGCCACCGCTGTCCTGTATTTATGATGAGTGTCGCAACAGTCTCTCGCCATAATGAATGCAAAGCCAGCGTGCAGACATTCAGTCATGACAGAGGGACAGCAGACTCTGCCTTACAGTTGGAGAAGACAACAGCGATCGTCCCACTTTCACTTCCCCTTCCCCTCCTCCCTCACTGTGGTAATGGTTTCTCTGACCTCTGTCTCCCCATTACTGCATGCTTCACCCAACATCAACCGTCAGACGGCATCACTCATCAACACACATCAGACATCTTGAATGCACCAGCGCCGCCGCCCATCGCCTGATGCCCGCCGCATCAGCTGGTGACAGCCGGCGTTTGTGGGATGATAGAGATGAAGTGGCAGTGATGACCCTGATGATGACCTAATTAGTGGGGTGTTTGTCAGAACTGCACTGGAGAAGAATAATAGGAGCAGAGAAGTAAAGATAATGAGAGGAGGATCATATGGTTGCTGTATGCGACCATATGAGCTGGATGCTTGGTGCGTTATCGTGCAACAGTTGTGACACGTATTGTTTGATTGTTCAGATTGTGCTTTTGAACTCTGGACAAAAGTTAAAGGTTCCCTGCTTTTCTCTACTTGATTTATTTTCCATTTGTTACAATATCTCTGACGGCCAAATTAGCTCCAGCACTTACACGGGCAAACCTATTGTTCCTCTTTGTTTGTGAGAGGCAGAATAGAGGTTGTCTGTGAGGCTGCCAGCTTCACAGCACATGTTTACTCCATGGGACATTTGACTCATAGCCCAGCAGCCTTTCACACTGTGTCTATAAAGCATGCTTACATAGATATGACAAATCTCTGCTAAACAAGAACACAGCCTGTGCGATCCTATGGCGCAACACAAAAGATGTGACTGGAAAGGGGGAAAAAACGGTTGCAGAACACTGATGTCGACATTAACATTTCTATTGCAGCTCTCAAGGTCCTCCTGACTTCTCATATTTCTGCTATTGTTTGTCACAAATTGTGATCACTTAATATGCAATCAGGCAAACCTGCTGGTGTTGAATCCTTAAAATCCATTCCTCTTTAAACCCCCATTTTAGAGATGAGGCTATGTTGGAAATGAAATTGTGCAGCTTCCTAGTTAACACTTGATTTTCACCTAATTTTAAGCACACCACAGCTAAATATAGAGCAGACGTGATTAGCAAAGCACATTTTTTCAAGAGCTGTGAACCAGAACAAACTACTGCATGGCATGAAATGGATTACAGTTTTTTAATTTAGAGACGTAACATGTAACTTATCCTCCCATGCACAGGGCCACTGCCATCCTATCAGGAAGATTCATGAACCGAACGAATTACTGTACAAGCGTTCGGTTCAGCTGATGTCAGTCTCCTCACTCTGACTGTGTGTGGCAGCTCACCGACAGAAACCAAGCGAGGAAAAAACTTTCCTTCTGTTCTTTTCTTCTTAATCAATATTACTTTCCCTCAGGGGAGGATTAAGAAAAAGGTTTTCGTGATAGTTGTACAAATTCAATTTCAAATTGAATTGTTCTTCTCGCGGGCAGGTGCGTTTTGTCACATGTTAACATTTTATCACTGATGCCATCTTGACAGTCTCCCTTGGCAATGCTCAGATGGTAGGTTATTAACACACGCTGAGAGGGAAGAAAATCCATACTCCACAACTTGTTGTTTGTCAGTTTGACAGTCGTCAGCATTAACAACATAGTCAGCCTGCAGCAAACGTAGCAATTACCTCTAGACTCTCAATTAATGAGCTTTATGAAAATGTTATTATTACTGTTACAGAACCTTATCAGACCTTGCCAGGCTCTTCTCTCCCCTACCTCTTTAAAGGACACCGAGAGTTGAGTGCATGATATTTGTTTAAGCTTTAGGATTTTTTCATCTGTTTTCTCCACTATAAAATTTCTCCTTACAATGTGTGTGCGCCGTTCCTCCACAAAACGGCCAATTTTAAATTGGAGGCTTTTCGTGTTAAAGTGCTGATTAAAAGCAAGCTTAAAAAATACACCAAATGAAGTCAATTTCCTATGGGGGGAAATAAAAATATAACAGCTAAAAGAAATGAGTGCTATGGTGGACAAGGGAAGATTATACTTTATGGAAATGTTCAGAGGTTACTTAACGGAGTGCAGAAAATGGGACATCTTCTTAAAAACAGTGGCTTTCAATAATTAAGTCTGAATGAAGATATACCAAAAGAAACAGACACATTTTAGACACATTTTTAATTGTCAGAAAATGTCATGAACTCTGACTTTAACTAAGTGGTTAATATTCAAATATTATTTAAAGTTTCATGTTAAATTAGTCAGGTAGATTTGTCTATAAATAATATTGTAGGGTCTAAAACTTAGTATTTAAACTTGTTAGGTGAAATGGTAATGTTAATCTTGATTCTCTGTTGGAAAGTACTTTGGATCAATGTGTGTTGTTTTAAATGTGCCATATAAATAACAGTGACTAGTTAAGTTAAGGTCCCATTCAACATGAGCACAAATACCATCAAGCAGTGAGTCTGGGTTGGATTCCCAGCTGCTCCTTACCTTTACTGCCTGTCACTCCCCTGCTCCATCTCCTATATTTCCTTTCTATCTTCACTGCTCCTGTCTAATAAAGGCAATAAAAATGCCAAAAAGAAAAGAAAAGAAAAGAAAATCCAATGGAAAAACCAACAATGAAAGCTTACTGGTTAAAGCACTATTAATCCCTGCACACTCACAGTGCGTAAAGTGTATCACATCACATGACATCACACCACAGGAGAGCATCTACCTGAACTCATAAGAGTCATTGTGCAACAGCCAACTGATCAAGTTATGTAAAGACAGTCACATTCCATCAAATTTTTTTTAAAGTTTGTAATCATCAATCATTTAGAAATTCTAAATAATAATTGCAGTCTGACCAATAGGAAGTGTGAGGGCTGTATTGTGGTCTTGTGTTGTCCATGAATGTCAAATATCCAGTGAGCTTTTAGTTATTTAAAGGCCACAAATGATGACAGAGCGAAAAGGTGTTTGTCACAGAGAAGATGTCAGAGTTGATTCAAAAATGGGGATAACAGCGTCGATTTGTAGACAGTATCTCCAGCACAGCATGGATGATGTTGTACACATGAAAAGTGTCACAAATAGATCAGTAATAAACAACAAAAGCGAGTCAGAAAGAGAACATCGCCTTGTCCTCGCCAGTCATGACCTGACGTGGCTGCGAATGTCACAAAGTTACAGCAAACGGTCACACACCTTCTATCTGACGTGGGACAGGTGTGGGCAGAGGCAGTTTTTGACTTTGTCAAATCATTCGGCATGCAGTTCGGCCTGAACATAAATCCTGCTTAACACTGATAAAGTTGTTGGTGGTTACATAACAGTTCCTTAGAGCTCTAACCCCAAATACATTTATGTCTTAATCTGCCCCCCAGCTCCTACTGCACAAGCCCTTTTTTTCTTCCATCTTTTATCAGCTGTCTTTTATCAGACTGCCTGTCTGGCATAATTCAGAACAGGCAAAATACCAGGCCTATAAAATGGTTTCCCCACATCTGCTGCTTCATATTCCTGGCTCAGATTTGCAGGTCCAGAGCCAATGTCAGTGTCAGCATCTGAAGACCGCAGGTCTCCCATCACCCTCCTCCAACCACAAGCTATCCTCCTCACTGAAACAGGCCCCAGATGGAAATGGTGTAAGACTGTGAAAGAATCTTGTTGACAGAATTCAGGACCCAGTTAAAGGTCTCACTTTGACAAGACGAATCCTAGCCTCAGGCTTCCTTCTGCCTCTACATCCAATTCTCTCTCTCCCTCCCTCTCGCCTTTTCTCTCTCTTCTCCTCCCTCCGTCTATCTCTCTCTACCCTCGGTCTCTTTGAGCACGAGCACCGGCAAAATTTCAAGGCTTCTTATTTATTTATCAACTCATTATGATTCCCCCTCGCACCTCAGTCCCGCAGAGGATTTTCTGGAGGAAGAGATTCCTAAAACAGCCCTTATCTGAAGTCTCCTTTGTCCCCAAGTTCTTAGGAATTGTTTAACAGGATTATTACTGAGGTTACACAATCCATTATACATTCAGCTGGAAGTGGGAGAGTGATTTACATTAAGAATAAATTTCTTTCCCTTGTCTACTTCATTTCTGACGTAACTGTGTGCAGGAATGACCTCCACTCGAAGCGCGGAGGGATAAGCCTCGGTTGGTACATTATAAGAATTAATTTGACATTTGTTCAGAAGGAGAAAAAAAACAAAAGCTTAAGGAATGTGGATGTATTAGACAGAGAGAACATCTGCCAGGATCTGTCTATATGTGTTCAGCTGGTAAAAAGAAAACAGCAAAAAATAAATGAATGGCACTCTACATCTTTTCCCGTATTAACATTGGAAGATAATATAATATGCAAAATACATTTCATGCTTGAGTGCCAAAATGTAGAACGAGACACAATCTCTTCGTAAAACAACAAATATAAAGATCCATTGGTTCCATGGTGAACAAGACAGATAAATTCTTTAGAAATTTGTTCAGTGTTTAACAAATCAGGGAAGAAGGTACCAGAGAGAAAACAAACTGCTGACATGCTGAAAAGGACTGTGGGTGTTTTTTTCCAGGTTTGCAGGGTTTGTTGCCTAGCGATGCACATGTAATTACAGCTAAAAGTGACATAGCTTAATGTGTTCTGGTATAAAATGTAATTTTCAGGTGCTGAAGATACGAGCTTTCCGACTAAACTGATTGATGCTGGGATAGCTTTCGGCACGACTGATAACGAGGGGAAAAGTAGAAAGAGTGAAATCAACAGAAATTACGTGTGAAGACGCACACAGGCCTTTTCCAGCAGTTCGTGTCGGGGCACGCGATGATACTTGAGACAGTGTGAGGGACTCTCTGCAATGGAAGCAGCTTCCCCCACCATGTGGTAAATGGTTTGTGACTGGTATTGAGTGATGCACCCGCTCTAGGATACCCAACGCTAATGTGTTCTGCACACAGTGTTTCATGCTGCATAGCGACAGAGTATCATTCAGAAAATGTCTTTATGTGTGCACAAGACCACACTTAGGCACAAAAAGGGAGGGGAAAAAATGTTTGAAATAGTTTGACTTCACACCATCTGTGCCGTGCAAAACAGCCACAGACCAAAATGAGGATGAGCTACAGAGCTACAATGTGCGACTTCAAACATACATCAAGAGTGGAGAATGAATGAAAATGTATTTTAACCACAAATTAAAACTGCTTGAATGGTTATTGAAAGTGCTGCCTAATGGCTTTCAAAAGCACTGACAGCACTAAGTAAAAGCATCGCTCTAATCTCAGCTTGCTGCATGACATATTAATAGCTTGTTTTGAAGATGACACACAATTTTTAGTGTAGTGCGCCTATCAAAGCCTACCAGGACTCTGTGTTCTCACTTCCTTGTGTCTTTAGCTGCTGTTTGACTCCCATGACCTCACTTACATACAATAGAGCGGCATTATGCGATCAGTTATTTCTGGCAGGCCTTTGACAACTGTTTTCATCTTCATGCCCTCATATTGATGAGTTAATGTGCTCTTTTAGCTTTTCATTTGAGCCAGCTGCCTGGCAAGGTGAATCTCCCCCAGGCTTTAATGGCCTGCTGTACAGCAGAGAGTCAATCCTACCACAGACTGATAGATAAATCACACAGAGAGGGAGAGATAGAGTGAGAGCTGAAGGTGTATGTAGAGCAACTGGCTGTGATAAGGCTGCAGGTAGCTTTTCCACATTTTTTTCTCCTATTCATCGCTTGTGTATTAAGTCAGTAAGCCCACTCCTTAACTTCTTTATTTTTCATTTCATTAGGCAAAAGAAGAGAATGACCGATGTATGTGGAGAGAAACAAGATTGAAACTTGCAATGATGGCCACTCCATTTGGCAGAAAAATTGACTCCGACATCCTCATTTCCTCTTCCAATGGCTTCAAGACCCCCATCATATTTTTGACAAAATTAATCTACATCTTTGAAACTGTCACTCAGCCCAGAAGTGTTAGCGAGGCTGTGTAATACGACTGTCCTCTTCTGCTGATTAATTTGATTGAAGTGTTGTGAGGGAATGAAAATAGGAGCATTTGACAGACTATTCCATCCATCTAATTGTGTTTTTTAAAGATGTCGCTCCTGTCTTTCTTTTCTTTTCTTTTTTCTTTTCTCTGCTTGTGTTTGACCAAAATGAAGTACATTCCTACATTGAACCACTTGACAATTTTATCCTTGAAAAAAAATGTAGTCCTCTGTTTCGAATGACCCTCCTTGATAGTGACACTCTGCTGTGTCTCATCAAATTAATTAACTGTCTGATGGATCATAAATCAGCCAACACATTAATGGGGCCTGGTGTTTTATGCTGATTCAAGCCTTTCTACATAACATTGTAGAAAGTATATGGTACAAACCCTTCTGTGATCGGCGCTACATCACAATGAGCCACTTACTCTACAGTCATCTATGCCAGATCTACAGTACTGAAGACATAGTTTTATATTTTAAACATTAAATGGCCGTAAAGAGAAGCAGCAAACAGTCACTGTGGAACATACAAGCTTAAATCACTTCACTTATGATGAGTGGAAAATACAAGTTTTCCGCAATAATTATAATTAGAGGGATTTTATTGTAAAGCTAAATAAAATCTCCTGCCTAAACCTTTAATTTCCAAACTCCAGATGGTGTTCTGTTCATGCAGTGTGTGTGAGACTACATGATGTGGTAGAGACACTGACCTCTTGACAGCTACTCTCTGCACACAGCTGTGAATCAAATGCTTCATTGGTTTTCAAAATGTTTCCATAACCAGATCCTTGGATTCTTTGGCAGCTCAGGGAAGATTGTGTTTGAAAGGGGACTGTGCTGTTTTCAGAGAGAGTTTAAACATTTTAGTGCGTGTGCAAGACCTGAGAGCATCACCATAAGTCAACATCGCATTTCAAGACCATGACATTTATAGTAAAGCATAAAACGTAAGAGTTTATGCTTCATTCCTGCCCACGTGGAGAAACACACTAATGCAAACATGCAATCTAACACGTACACAGTCACAAATGTTCAACCACACAGGCAAATGTAAAGTTTCAAACCTTTGCAGCATTACAACTACTCTTTAAAAGTTATTATGTTTTAGTTTAAAATATATAAATCAAGTATCAAGTAAGGGCTGCACAGCGACTCGGTGGTTAACAGCATCGTCTCACAGCTAGAAGATCCCCGGTTTGCGTTCCGGTTAGGACGCATGAGATCTTTCTGTGTGGAGTTTGCATGTTCTCCTTCTGCAGCGTGGATTTTCACCAGGTACTCCGGATTCCTCCTACAATCCAAAAACATGCTGAGGTTAATTGATGATTCTAAATTGTCCGTAGGTGTGAATGAGAGTGTGCTTGGTTTGTCTCTGTGTGTAGCCCTGTGATAGGCTGGCGACCTGTCCAGGGTGTCCCCTGCCTTTGCCTGAGTCGGCTGGGATGGGCTCCAGCTCGCCCGCGATCCTGCAGAGGATTAAGCGGTGTATAGATAATGGATGGAGGGAAGTATCAAGTACTATGTTAATTTTCAAACTAAAATGGAAAAAATAGGTTTAATACAGTCATTAAATAAATCTATATAAATTAATAAAATGCATGTTTTTTTCTGCGTTTTTTAAATTTATTATAACTCCATTTCTTGTGCCACTTTATTTGAATGGGCTGTCACCAATCAGGCATCACATTATGACTACCTGCCTTATTCTGTGTTGGTCCCCCTTATGTCATCAAAAATGCTTTGCAATATGATCAATGTTATTCACTTCACCTGTCAGTGGTCAGAATGTTGTGGCTGATCGGTGTATAATAAATTCACTGACTGGAGAATGTTTAATGGCAGTTATCCTACTCGATAGAAATATTCAAGGTGACTTTGTATCATTTCTTTCAACATTTCTCTGTATTTGCTATGTAAATTTGACATTTTGAGTATAGATCAAACAAAGTGCTATGTTCAGTTGCTGAATCAACATCTTGATTTAGCCTAAGCAGCAACATAGCTTTATCTAACTGAACAAAAAGAGCAGTACAGATTGAGGACAGTTGCTTCTTCAGCTGGTGAAGTTGTTGGTGTGTAGGTACTGACTGTATTAGTGAGTATTTTTCTGTTTGTAGTTTGCACATGAAACAATTGATGAGGGTCAATATCAAGTCTACAATAACAAGCCAAGAATCTGTTTAGTTAAAGTTTGTTCAGCTGTGAATCCGTCTAAACTCATGCTGACAGACAGTCCAATTGTTTTTGATGCTGTGCTCACTCAGGGTCAATGTTACTTTAAACAGCCATGAAAGGTGAGTCAACTTACAGTATGTGTGTTCAGTTAATTGTAAATTTGATAAATTTTTTAGATTTTTTTTCAGTGATCAAACTCCAGAGAAATTTGCTGGTTTTGAAACTTTGTGGATTGACTGAAATAGAAAAAAAAAGCATCTGTCTTCTCTCCACTGCTTCTTCCTACGTTAATATTTAAACCCACTGAATGTGTTAGTGGTTTTGCTTCCCGCTAGCCAAATGACTTAGGTTTTGTTCAGGCTGCAGCAAATCTGATTGTGATCAGATTTATGTGCCCAGACATCGCCAACTACCACAGGTAAGCTGGTGTGCCACGAGATATCTTCTGCTGTATTGTCTTGTTCCAGTAGGTTCCTTTCAGCTTTGCCTGTACAAAAAGAATCTCCCCAAAGTGCCTGCAGACCTTTTATTTTAGCATCTGTCCCTCCATGGAGCTCTGCTGTCAGCAGTATGGATTCTGCTTGGCTCTTCCGTCACTCTGGATTTGACGTCAATGTGTGTTGCATTGTGAGTGACACAAATGCTATTTAAAATCTGATTTCATTAGCCAGAGCATCCAGACTGAGGTGGGACTGTAGATATTGGATTAGAATTAAATTTTTAACTACCTCCAAATGTGGTATGGATCCAGTTTGTAAATATCGCATTACATGTATTTATTTCCTGTTTAGACTTTCTAAAATCACTGTGGATGTCATCTGGATATGGATGTGCCAAAAACAGATTTGGGCTGACATGTGTCATGTGAGAGAAGCTGCTAACAGTGAAGAACCCAGTGACAATTATACTAACTCTAGATTGTCTTATCCCTGTGGAGCCTTTTAGCCTCTTTCATCTCATCTCAGCTTCACTGTCTGGATCCAGTCGATGCTGTTTTAAGTGCAAAAACATTAATGAACTCACTGTACACCCCATCTCAGCACCAAATGGCAAACAGGTGGCTCAGCATGTCATTAGAATGATAGAGCACGAGAAATGTTAAAGTAAATGTCACTATTTGATATTGGGGTTTTTTATTTCCTGTATACTAAAATCCTCTCTGATAGAAAAGCAAAAGAAAGGGCACATGTTCGCGCCGTAAAGTCTTCAAGTGTCACCGTCTGCTCCAAGCTGCAGGAGAAGGCTACTGATCTCAAATAGATCAGACATTTTATCAGATGGGGATTGTAGAATTCGTGCGACGAGCTGCTCAATATGCCAATTCTCTTTTCAGATGCAAAGCCAGGTGAGCCGTTTATCTCAAATCCTGCATTCAGACACACTACCTGATCTTAAACCACATTGAATTTTTGCAACTATTTTGGGAGGGGACTGCAGTTGTATCTGTCTCATTGTATTTATTTTTCTTTCTACAATACGAGAGCCATGCCAACTATGAGACAAGGCATTAGTGACTTCAAAGAAGTAAGAAAAGTGTCAGAGAAATCATGAGGGACTAATGGGCTCATGCCAACTCCACCTCCAGCGGGTTGTTGTCCTAATCCTGGAGTGTTTTGGGGGATAAGTCCCAGTGTTGGCTCACAGAGACAATTCTTTCAGGCTCGATTTCATCAATTTCTCACTGAAGGGTCCCCATCCAATGTTCTCCCCTTTTGTTGTGCTGTGACTTGTGTCATCTCCCAATTTATCGCACTGTGAGCGGGCAGTTTTTATCATGAAAGGTTTCTCTCCGCCTCTTTCACTCTCCCACTCCCGCTCCTTCGCTCCCACCGCTGTCCTCTCTCTCTCTTTCCTCTGTTCTGCTCTGTTTGCTGCTGCTGAAGTCTTATGGCAAGATCACAGCATTGACACAATGTGGTCACAATTCACAAGACTGATTATCCCCCCCCATTTATAATGTACTGAAACCTATTTCTGTCAACTCTCTCAACTAAACTGTGACAGAGCTCTGTTCTTTCTGAGAATACATGTGGGTCTTGTGTGGTAAAAGTTAATAATATATGTAAACCTAGTCGGAAGGAAATCTCGAACCGCCTCCTACAGCAACGGCAAATATGCCTGAATCCAATTTGCATAAATGTAATTTAATTTAATGAATTTAATACTTAACTCTTGCTCTTTAAACACTTAAAACCTCAGACAGAATCGACAAACAACCAGATGAAGAAATGCGCAACTTAACAACAAATAGACAACGACAAAGTGCTTATTGGCAAGAAAATTGCTCTGAAAGTTGTAGTCGTGGATTACATTCTCCCCAACTGTGTGGTAATCAGTCACAGCCAAATACCACCCCACATCCCCTCCACCCCCCACCCCATTTCCACCCACCCAAAAAAGGTAAAATGACTACCATCGTAAAGACCACTCATGAGTGATGAATATTCATAGCTCCCTGGTAATGGCCGTTTATATAATCAGCAGAGATGGGGTTGGAGATGGATCTGGGTTAATTATCAAGAGCAGTTTTAATTGCATTCTTCTCCACTACAATGATGTTAGCGAATTAGCAAGACTCTCTCTCTTCGTACACATGTGTGCGATTGTGTGTGTGTGTGTGTGTGGGTCTGTGTGTGTGTGTGTGTGTGTGTGTGTGTCGGCTATACTCCGGCTGATTTGGAGACTGGAACTGTGGATGTTTTTTGTTGCTTCCCCTAACTTCAGTGGATAAGAAAATGAAGCCAAGCTTGGGCAGGCTATGGGGGCCTGAGAGAGGTCTGTGGAGATGCCTGCAGAAGTAAAGATAGTGGAAAACATGCTCCTAATTCTTCCAGGGGTCTCACCCTCTTAACCCCCTCCATTGTTCTGAAAGGCTTCAGCATTTCCTCGTGAGCGCTGGAGTCCCAATGCTGGGATGCCAGGTCCACTTGTAACTGTTAGCAGTGATAAGGAGGGTTATATGTTAAGGAAGGTTGCTGCAGTGTTGGGTTTCTCCGGTATGAGCAAGCGATTGGTGCCTTACACAAATAGTTTAAATGCAGATTTCAAAGATTAACATGCATTGATTCACATGGTGAATATGTTCATATTTAGCTGCAGAACACAAGAAGAAAATATATTTCATCTGTGTTGGATTTTTTTCCACCATCTGACTATTGGCTAAACCTCTTGCTTGAACAGCGATTAGCCGACCTTCACTTAGCAACTGTAACTAGGCACAGCAAGACAAGCAAGCAAATCAGAGGGCAGTACGCTGATGTAGGAACAACACTCTGAATAAACCCAGCAAACACTGGTCTGAGGGTGACACTGAATTGTCAAAACTACTCGTTGTTGGATACCAAAAGTTGTAAATTGCACAGAAAACAGAAAATGTGAAAATTCAGTTGTCTATAATTGATGAAAAGCATCTCAAGTATCCAGATGAGCACATGTACCAGTAAGTGTGCATTTCTTCTTCTAAACACAGTTATGTTTTTGCCAGTTTTGGTTGAGAAACTGTTGTAAACACAGAATCACATTGTTGGTGCTTTCAACATCCAATAATGACCTTACGTGTAACTTCAAAAACCCTAAAAATACGCCCAGTACCAGTTTTTGTGAAATGAAATAGCTGAAATGGCACAAAATAGTTAACACACATGTAAGACACTGGTGCTGTTTGTGGCAACATTTGTATTTAGATTATTTTGCTAGTTTGGAGGATATATGTCATTATGTCATTGCATTGAGTTATCTGCAGTTGCACAATGATGCAAGCTTCATCTGTGTAATAACAAATATAAAGGATTTGTTATATAAATCTGTTCCACTGATGCTTGATATGAGCATTATCATGTCTCACATAATACACCTGGCTCACCATGAGATAGAGAGTGCCGCATATGTGGCAGCCCCTTGGAGTTGGAAATTCAACAAGCAAAGAAGAAGAATCTGAATTGTATGTATGGTCTGTATAACCCACATTGAGGAAATGTTCATTGACCCTGAGCCACTGTTTTCCTCACAAAACACCAACGAGCGTCGCCAGTAGCTGCTCTGGAGTTACCCACATGCAGCATTTCAGTCAAAACTGGAGCAGATCTCAAATTGTCATATTATCTATGGTCAGTTGTCTTTTTATGACCATCGATATAAATTCTGTGTTTCTGTGGAATATTTCTTACATCTTGTATTAGGTTCTTATGTGTTTGATGTTTAGATGGTGATCTATAATTTATTATCATGATTAACTTCAGAGTGACACAAGGGTGGTAATTCTAAGACAATGTCACAGTTTAATTCAGCAGCAATTCTTGGTGTGATGATTAACTTTATAATCAATTCTCAGTAGAGGGTCACTATATTTTGGCTCTTTGTGCCAAAATCTGACCTCTGTTATTTTTCCACTGAGCTGCAAATGAAACATAACTGACAGTGAGGATAACTGTTTTTTGAGGGTCATTGTCTGACAAGAAAGTTGACTTGTTTATTATGTTATTTATGTATGTGAACTGTGTTAACTGCATCTTAAACTCTTAATCCTAAATGAAAACCTGAACTTTTTCATATGAAAGTGTAATTTATTGGTCAAATCAGTGGCTAAAAATGACAGTAAAAAAGTGAAAAAAAAAAAACAAAAACAGAAGGGTTGTTAAAAACGTTATGTCTCCAGCAGAGGAGAATAGTCTGCCTGCTGCAGCTTCTTTGCAGGGCTTATGAAATGAAAAGATTATAAAGACTGACTTATATTCTTTGTTGCACCTGAGCTGGTTGAAGTTTTTGGAAAGTGCTGTAGTGTGTGTTGGTTATCAGATCTCAGTTGTTAGTGCTGGAGTTTGGTGCGCTGCTCCAAAAAATACTACAACTTTATCTTGCAAAGGAAAACACGGTATCCTTCAATATCTTGACTAAGTATGTCGGCTAAGGAGTAAAACAGTGTTACATTCAAATGAAATGCAAGACTGACTGACATTTTTTCGTATCACATTTAGGAGTAACGACTCCTACGCTGCAATACAAGAACAATGGTATTTCTTTACCCGTGTCTGTGTGGTGGGGGTAATGGTGGAGCAGTGGTTAGCACTGTGTTGCCTCATGGCAAGAAGATTCCTGCTGTGACCAGAAGGCTGGCTGGAGCCTTTCTGTGTGGAGGTTGCATGTTCTCCCTGTACCTGTGTGAGTATTTTTTAGGTTTCTATGGCTTCCTCACATAGGCCAAAGATAAGCATGGTAAGTTAACTGGTAATTCTGAATTGGCTGTAAGTGTGAGTGCGTCTTTGTGCCTTTTTGTGTTAGCCCTGTGATGAACCTGTCCATGGTGTGCCCTGCCTGTCACCCAGTTTCAGCTGGGACAAAGCAGGTATAGCTAATGAATTGATGTCAGTGCTGATCATCAACCAGTGAGGATGTTGACTCATTTGCAGGTAGACTTTAATTGAATCTTTAGCAGTATATCATGTATGTAGCAATACAGTGCATATTTGTGACAAAAATATTAGATTTAAGTGAGGCAAAGACCAACTCATTAAGGAGAAACAGCTACAGTTACACTAAGAAACCATATAAGCCACTGTTTTGAAAATTACCAGCAATGTTGATCAGTAAACCAGCTTCTATATCTTGACAGGTGCATCAACATACACTAAGGAGGCGGGGCTTAGCCAGCAGACAAATGACATTATGAACGAAAATGTGGTTTAAGGTGCACACTGAATTTCACTGCAGTGGGCTGACAACAGAAGCTGAATCTCCACCAGCAGCTCTCTGGAGCTTAAACTCAAGTGTCTCATCCAACAACAATGTCGGCCACTGATGACAGAAACGTCAGGGTGTGATAAATAGGACCATTTTGCTTGGATGAGGAGAGGTATAAGCTCCTTCAAACAGGGATCAGGTGGTAAAGAGGATAAGGAGTGGCTACGTTCAGGAAAAGAACCACAACCTGTGGATTCTCCAGACGCTCACATTTATGACAAGGGTGGTTTTCCCTCGTCTTTCTCCACAGATTCGCTGGCGCTTCCTCATGGGGCATCAATCACCGAGCCCCTCATCGCCACAAACCATTCATGTAGCCTGCCCCGTGCCCCAAAAAAGAATGGCCTGTCATTTCTATGGTTAAATTCAATCCCATCCACTTGAACATGCATCGACAGGGACCCGTCGGGACGAGAGTGTCATTCATCACGCCTCAGCTGCTGTTGTTGCTGTGCATAGTGGTTTACGTGTGTGTGCATGGCAGCAGCCCAGATTTGTCTTGGAGACGCCAGGGAAAGATGATAGGAGCGCAACGTGATCGGCAAAGCAATAGAGCATTTAAGCTTGCATCAGACAGCGTGAGATTATGATTTTTCCCCTCTTCTTCTGTCTCTGTGAGGCAAGAACAGAGCACAGCTGTAGCTGTCTCGTCTTTTAGCCCCCCCTCCCAATTCCTACTCACCCCACTGAGCTTCAATATTGGCAATTTTAGGGTCACAATGGGTCCCAGTGGTAGGTAAAATGGATGAGAGGTCAAGGCGAATGCCTGTAAATCCCCATGCGTGTTTTCATTTCTCTGTAATCGTTTAAGACAGCAAGCAAGGACTTAGATTTAAAGATAAGGCGAGCAGTGGGTCTATTTTGTGCAGTTTTGTTTTTCTTTATCCCCAGCTCATTTTGATGGAATGTAAGGCTGTCCTCACTGTGCCACTACTGTACATCATCTTTGTTTTCAGTACTGTGCTGTTACTGTAGCACAGACTGGACAGAAGAATTAAATTTTAAATTTCACAACAATTTATTCTTACAGTCACATTAATAGATTAAAACCCTGAAAAACTTATGCAGGATTGTGTCTCAAGCTTTACATCATTTGCCAGGTTTCTACAAATTCATAACATTCACAATCTTAAAATGTAACTCAGAAACAGCCTTAAAAACAAAATGTGTCAGCAATACAAATTTAGCTTACTGCCGCACTTTTTTTCTTCCATTCAAGTGGTTTGATGGATGCCTAATTCTCTGAACAGTTTAGAAAATTCATAATTCATTGTCCTTGTCATGTTTTCAAAACAAAACAAAGTGAATGACATTGATAATGATGCTAATCGTCCCTCTCAATTTAGGCCCATTGTTTGTCTGCTGATGTGTGTTTTGTTTAGAATCTTTTTTGTTTGTTGTTTGTTGGGCAACTGCACGGTTGCAACGTTTCACAGTATGCAACAATTTCCTTGTCTGTTCTGTTTTTTTATTGGTTATGAGCTGGTGTGAGTGATAAACACCACAAAGCATTTGCTGATAAATAGGTCAATAAACTCATTTCCCCTTCTTCTTGTTTATGAGTATGAGCCTGCATACACTCCAGCTACAACTGTTAAGTCCAAGTCTGCATAAAAATAACTTAAAAATACAAAAACACCATTCTTCCCAAGAATTTAGTGAACTTCTTTTCTTTTACTTGAACCAATTATTTAACATCTAACCAAAGCCTGATTAAATTGCAGATAAAAAATAGCCACACATTCTTGTGAGAGTTGCCCTGCTGGTAAATATCTTGAACTTTTGGGATACTGGATGCTACTTTACCGAAAGACGGCCATGCTGCTGCAGGCAGTGTTCGTCTGTGGCCCAGCAGGTGTACGCCATTCATCAGGGAAGTCTCAGTGTCCCCTCTGTCAGCTGAGTGGGGAATATTCCCTCCTGCTAAAGTGTTTGGCCCCTCAGGGGAAGCCAGGCACAAACAGTTATGCAGCTTTATTGGACTTATATATCTGTTTTATGTATTAGCGGGCACATAGCTGTGAAATATTTACATTATTCTAGACACAGGCGAGGAGAGTTCGCAAAGTGCCCGCAATCTAAAAACAATAAAGAGCAGTCTATCTCTTTATCGCTGCCATTTTATGAAATGACTTGAGGCAGGAGATGATTTTATTGCTGGAATGTGGAGAGTCCGGCGCTTTCTGCTTCTTTCTGTGAGTCCTTTAAGGTGGCTGCTTTTATGAAGTGCATTTTAATACCGCACCACAATAGAGGCGCCGACTTTTTAGGATAAGCAAGGCTGTCACATCCTGTTCAACTAATAAATCACACACTGCTATGGGAGATATTTTTTAAGTGTCTGTTGCATGGAATACCCCAGTTCCTTGAGGAAAACCAAAATGACACCTCTGCAACTAAGCTGCGCATCTTCTGTGCTAAAGGTTTCATTTTTTCCATTTAAACCCGCTTTATGTGATCATTCTAACATATTTCACTGATCAGTAAACTTTAGTCACTGCTGTGTTTGGGCTTTTTATTCTAAATAGACAACAATGCATTTTTAATGAACAAAGTTTAGATTCAATTTCTTTATATACATTTATGCTAACAGCTGGAGTTGACTGTAACTATGAAGATTCTTATGCAATGCATTTACATTTACACAGTTATAGAAGCATTCTTTCATTAAAAAATAAGACTTCCTTGCAGTATATTGCATGCATGTGCTGCAAAAAATGAGGAAAAAATCAAAAGAAAGGTTAAAAAACAATGCAATGCATGTCCATTTATTCTATTAGATGGCCCGAGAACAACCTGACATTCCAAAACATTTCTAATTATCTTTTTACTCTTCAGACATGGTATACATCTTGCGCCTTAGTGACTGCAACTTCTGTTAGTGTCTGACCTTATCAAGGGTTCATTCTGCTGTGACCCTTGAACAGCTTGGCCAGTCAGACCCACATATGCCTTCCCTTGAAGAAGCAGGCCAGACCGCCAAACAGCTGCTGCTCTCCTGACCACACCAACTCCACACAGCAATCATGCAACATGCTGCAGGGGCAGCTGGACTACACATATTGCACATACTGTACGGCCCCTATACTTCATGCACACACAAACCTGGGACACTGTAGATCAGACACCCACACGTGAGAGCATTATGAAGCTAGCCTTTTCCAAATCACTGTACTGAACTGAACTAGATGACCAGATGAATGAAGTTTACACACAGAAATACAAATTGCGAGGACAATAGGCAGCTGCACTTTTCGATAGACAAGACAAGTGCAAACCATTTACACATTCCACATTTTTCTCTTTGTTGTGTGCAATCATGTCAGCTGAACCATGAGGAAACAGTTCAGTGTGTGAGCAAATCAAGAATCAATGTAATGATATGGCCCATTAAGTTATGAAATGAGGTTCTTCACAAATTGTTTTGCTTCTAGTAGATTTCTCCAAACAGGTCCTTCTGTAATGGGCTGGAAAGACAAACACCTCTATCAGCAAGTCAACTTCAGGCTCAGTGCTGGTTTCTATTTTTGTTTTTATTACTTAAGGAATGTAATGATTTTTTCCTGTAAGTAGAGAAAGGATCAATCTTTTATGGAGCTTAGGCAAATCTCATAAGTAGATCTGATGTGTAATCACACACCGTACAAGGCTTTGTCTGTTATTTATTTAGGGTTTACACTCATAAATAATTTCAGATTATTAGCAAGTATTGGTGATCAATATAAGTACTGACAATAAATCTGGCCTCCATTCGGAATCATTACCTTAAAAATATCACAGAGTCATAAATACACTGTACATCCAACCATATATAGACCCTGCATCATATTTTTAAAGTGGCCATACTCATTTTCTGATATTAATTTCATCAACGGTGACTAAGTTAATGTGCCATGACGGTTGTAATTATAAACATAATATGGAATGCAACCACCCCATTATGACTGGGGGACACATGGGAATCAGTAAGCAATCATGTGTGCCGCCTGATATTTTAAACCTTATTTGGACAGCCCATTTCAGCAAGGTGTTAGCACCTTGTCGCCACTCATCAAATTAAAAATTTGAACCTGAACAACATGAACAATGCTGCTGAATACCAAATGAGAAAGAGCGAAAAATCCCTCTCAAAGCAGGGTACCCAAATAAGGTCAGAAATGTCATAATATGCTGTATGGAATGCGTCGAGCAAGCGTTGTGAGTGAGATTAAAACACACTATAGTTTGGGTGAACAACATTCAGATTCATATTGCTGAATGTAAATGAAATGTCATAACCCACCGTGTGCGTTCCACCACTTAACATCTTCATTTCAAGCTACAGCTAAACAGAGCGGCCCTCGCCGCTTTGATAAATACATTCATTTATATGCTCGGGTATTTAAGAAGAGAGAGTGCCTTCAGCATCAGATATGCATAATAATATACAGTACATGAAAATCACCACATCTGCTCCATAATGAAAAGGTCTTTGCGAAAGCTGAAAAAGCGGCGACTCTATTTGAATTTATAAAATCCCAAACACCATTTGTGAAGAGTGAAATGCAAATGCATTATTAATATTCCACAAGAAAGGGAAGCATTAGTCACAAATTATATATTTCAAATTAAAGTGTTTTGTATTTGGTAATATTTGTAAGGGAAACGAAGGGACAGGGAATAGGTCTTGCTCAGCACTTTCTGAACGCTCAGTACTGAGTTAAAAGTTATATTTAGTGAAAATATAATGTGAAGCTTAATCTGACTGCCAGAGGATTTATCTTTAAGATTGTTTTTTTCATGCTAACCCCCCCTCCTGCCCCCCCATATAGTCTTAGCTGTTAATGAAGAGGAGATGCATTGTTTATTCATGCATAGGGGATAAATTGTATAAATGATATGTAATCTAAAATAATCCAGCTATAGGTGCAAGCAATCAAAACTGTCCTCTGTGCTGCTTCACCACAACAACAATCATTTAGCAGCTCTCCTAATGTCGCCTCACGTTACCAAGATTTAAAGCAACATTGTCTCTGAAATATGTTTCCTATCATGTCAGCGTAATTGTGACACAGTGGGCTTGATTTTAGGCTTCGGGGATGTTTTAAAGCCTTTATGCGGTGACATATTACTGCCCTCAGCTCACATTGTATCTGAAAGTGTTTTATGGCTCAAATAGAAGAAAAGCAATAACGTTTTTAGTCTTGGAGGTTAGTGGATCCTTCCATTAAGGTCCAGTGATGGCATGCTGAACTCAGTCCAGGATTAAAAAAAACCCTCCCAGTGTTCACAACACCTCCCCTTACATTGATTAGCAATTAAGACCCACTGTCCAGAACATAAGTCCACATTACTAGGAGAATGAAAAAAAACTACATGTCCATTAAGGGTTCACTCGAAGCCACAATTCTCTCCCTGGGCTGTAGCAGGGGGCTTAATAATAAAGTTAGCGGCTGTCATAATGTACCCCTTGTGGATCACAGTTCATTAATGCAGCGATGGCCTTACAAGAGTGTAGGGGCTGAGAGGTGGCACTGTATTGATTACAAATCTGCCACCACATATACACATATGGACACGCACACATGCAAGTACACACCAACACACCCTACACCTGACCCATGTCAGCCTTGTATATAATGTGGCCAGCGGTGATGATTCAGCACTTTTTGCACAGCAGCACACTTGAGTTAAATGCAGGACATGAGGAGAGGAGGAGGAGGAGGAGGAGGAGGAAGGAGCGTGGTGGCATCCAGCCAACCCATCAGAGTGGAGAATGTGGGGTGGGTGGAAGGGTAAGAGTTGCAGGATGGGGGTCGGCGGTGATGTCATCTGATGCTTGGAGTGATGGATAACCTTACCGAGAAGAGAGGGGGGCGCACACACATGAACTCACGAGCATTTCCACACAAACACTGACAGGGGAAGCAAACATGTGGACACGCACATAGAAAGAGTAAAGCGCACGTCTGAATATTCATCTCTCACTGTACACTCTCTCTCTCACACACACACACACACACACACACACACACACACACACACACACACACACACACAGACACGCTAAACAATGCAGACCCACATTTTCAACCACAAGCAGAGACGGAGGCATCCACCCACGCACGGGCACAGAGTTTTCTCTTGGTATTAAAGCACTTCTTTGGCTCTGATGTCTTGTCACTTATCTTAAGCACTGGAAAGATGTGTACTGCTGGAGGAGGGAGGAGAGCGAGAGCGAGCGGGAGATGACACACAAGCCAGCTTCATTCTGCTGACTACTCAACTTTAGGCGTTGGCGAGTACAGATTAACAATGACGGAATATACCAACATCCATCCACAGTAAACGGTGATTCATTTTCACTTTTTTCACTATCCAGATTCAAAGTCATCTTAAGTTAAGTCTCATCTGACACAGAGCCATCAGGCCTTTGATGTTGATATATATGATTAATCAAATCCTGTGCCATCCTTGCCTTACATATCTTTTATATAAAAAAAAAAAACACTTTGAAATAGTTTTTGCAAGGTAGGCGCAAGTGATTATTGCAGTGGAAATAATTAAACAGTTTTATCTTGCCTTGTGACATACTGCTGGAGCTAGCGGTATATAGCATGTTTTAGAAATGAGTGATGTAAAGCATGAAAAGATCTCCAGAAATGGTCCTGGGTGGTTATTCTCAGCCGATCAGCATTGACTTAATTCTACCGCGTATATATAGCACTGATTTTGTTACTTTTTTTTATCAAATGAACAAGTACAGTATCAAGGATTGAAGCTTTGTGTCTGTCATCTGTGCTACGTCTCTGCTTCTTGCACCTGTCCCCATTTACTTTCCTGAAAAACTGGCTCATTTCCCTCACCTGAAATATTCATTTCCCCCTCCATCTCCGTTTCAGAACTCGATAGATGCATGTGTTTGTTTCCTTTGAGTACTAGTTTGGTGCAGAGGTAGGATTTTGTTTCTTCCTCCCTGACTTTCTTTTTTCCCCCTCCTTTTGTCTTTCTCTGTCTCTGTCACACTCTCTCGCTCCCTTATGAGCTTTCATTCCCTCTCACTCCTTTGTCAACCTCCTCTTGCAAAGAGAGCGAATGTCTATTTTAAGCAATGTGTCATGCACCAACCACCCCCACACAGACACAGCGCAGAGGAGAAGACTGGCACAACTCAAGCATGTTGAGTGTAAGTATCCAAGTGCGTGCAAGTAGTGTGATGGGGAAGAGTGTACTCCCTTATCCATAACTCCAACAGTACACAAAATAAAACGAGTCCATCAGAGGGATCAGTGGTGTTGTCACAGCTTGCAATATGTTAACTGCTTTCATTGAAAAACACTACTGAGCGCTCAGTACTGTCGGATTCCACCAAGCATGGAAAAGCTAAGGATTTGCAACCAATACTGCCTGGTTAGAAATGGCAAATGACTGAATGACTGAAAAAAATGAGACATGCAGTAAATACATGTTTGCATGGACTACCGTGAGAAAAAAAAGTATCATCTTTATTCATTTTAATGTGGCCACAGAGTTAGCATGCTGGATATATTTAGACTCACAAGGCCCTAACTGCAAATATAGGGTCATCAAGCAAAAAAAAAAGTTACACCTGGTTAGCTCAAAAACACCGATCAGCCACAACCTTATGACCGCTGACAGGTGCAGTGAATAAAATTGATCATATTGGTACGTTGTGGTGTTCTGATGGAAAACCTTGGATTTTGACATCCATGTTGATGAGACTCAGACACCCAAATAAACATTGTCCCACAACAAACACACTCCCTCATGCAAATGACAATCACAAATGTCACTGGCCTACCCCCTGCAGGAAAATGCACCCAACCACATGAAAAAAACATCAACCAATCAGGAACATGTTGAGGAACATGACAATGACCCAACATGTTGATTTGACCTCCAAACTTCCTACACGCCATTCTGATCAAGCATCAACAGGATGCAGTGGAACAAGTTTGATTGACAGAGACCCCACTGCACAAGCCAGAGAACCCAAAGGATCCAGTGCCAACATCCTGGTTCCAGACCCCATAGGACACCCTGAGAAGTCCTCTTGTCCATGTCCAGTGGTTCAAAGCATTTTGGACCACAAAGGACCAACACAATATTAGGCAGGTGCTCTTAATCTTATGCCTGATCTGTGTTTGTTTAAACACAAATTGTTGCCTTATTACTTGATAAAATTAAAGGCATAATGCTTCTGTTTTGACTTTCACTGTGATACAATAAAATCTTGCCTGTGAGTATTAGGAAATGCAGTTCAGTGGCTTTTAATCTGATAAATCTTCATATTCATCCATCTGTAATTTGATTTGATCCTCCAGAAAAAGTTTTATTGGTACCAGCACCTGAAACAACATTTCCACCTTTTAAAAAAGATTACCTCAGTTTATTATTGATCATCTTTAACATTATTAGACCCATAATGGGCAAATTATCTTCATTTTATCAACTGACAGTACTTGTACAATTGTTAAGTTACTCTTTAATTCAAGTCTATTTTGGCATAACAA
This sequence comes from Dascyllus trimaculatus, assembly GCA_024666655.1. Lineage (NCBI taxonomy): Eukaryota > Metazoa > Chordata > Actinopteri > Pomacentridae > Dascyllus > Dascyllus trimaculatus. The sequence continues at coordinate 22,190,460 of CM045450.1, forward strand.
CAAGTGAAAATGCTGATGTCCGATTTAAATGTTTTATTAGTGGTTTGTAATCAATCACATTTTAAAGCTACTCCTTTCCAGTCCTGCTTGTCCTGTTTACTAGCTGAACAATCTGGAACATCTGCTGTCTCCCAAAGTTGTAGGATGTCAAATATGCAGGTTTGATCAATCAGCCATTGATTTTAAACCATCATCTTGACCATCAAAAGTGGTGACACACAGGCACACATGTGGTTTGGAGTAAAAGGTTTATATTGTCTGTAACTAACACAAAGCAGGTATGACTGTGATGCATATAAAGTATCTCGTCAGTTTTGCGGTAACACACTTCAGTGATGTTATACATGCATACATAATATTCAGCCTTTTATCTGCAGTGGGTTGATGTGTATATGAGGCAGCCTATAGGTTGTAAAATACCTGTGAACAGAATCCACCCTAATTCAAATGTGTGAACATGCCGCTTCTTATATTCCTAGTTTGTACAAATGTGTGCTTTCAGCCTTTTTGTTTCTCGTCTCCCAAACATCTCACCTCATTCTTCTCTTTTTCCCTCTTTCTGTCTCTCTGATAGCCGAGTGTGAGATGACTCACGGGACGAGGCAAAGCGCCGGGCACACACAGCTCTCAGGTAATGAGAAATGATGTTGGTGTCAACGGTGGAATCGTCCAAATCATCCCTGAGCTGAGTTACATAATTCAAATATCATTCTTTTACTCCCCCTCCTCTTTTATCCGTTATCACTGCCTTGTCCTCTGGCACACTCTCCCTCGCTCACTCTCAGTTCAAACAGATTTGATTTCTATTCCTCTATGTTCCAGTGACATCGCCGCTCCTCCGAGAGGCGTGTGCTGGGATTGGAATGAGGATCAAGTCACCCATCACAGCAAGGCATGCAGGGAAAGGCCAGGAGGTAGAGAGTCTGCCTGTGTGTGCCTTATGTACTAGCTTTTATCATTTTATTTTACTATTTTTCTTTGGTCTGGTCGGTGTTTGTGCCTGTTTTGTGTTAGTGTATTTTTTTGTGTGTGTGTCTTTGTTTGTGCGTTTCTTTGAGAGGTGTTTTTTGGATGGGATTACATGGGGAAAGAAATAATTCAACACTTTTGGAAATAAGTGTATCAGCTGTTTCTTGTGAGTGTTATATGAAAACAGTAATACCACTATCATCATTTCTGTAGGCTATGGAAGGAAGCTGCTGGTTAGCTTCACTAGCAAAGACTGAAAACAATGCAAAAAAAGTCACTACTACTTAAAAATCTTACTAATTGACATGCTATATTTCTCTACATACACCGATAAGCCAAAGCATTATGACCACTGACAGGTGAAGTGAATAACATTGATCATATTGGTACTATGAGGTGTTCTGATGGAAAACCTTGGATTTTAACATCCGTGTTGATCAGACTTAGACACCCAAATAAACATTGTCTCACAAAAAACACACTCCCTCATGTAAATGGAAATCCCAAATGTCATTGGTCTATCTCCACAGGAAAATGCACCCAACCACATGGAAAAAACATCAGTCAGGAACATCTTGAGGAACTTGACAATGGCTCAACATGTTGATTTGATGATTAGATGTTGAAAGTGTCATTATTACACATTGATTGTTATACAGATTAAACAAAAAGATGTAACATGGTATTTAGTGGAATTTAAGGATGTTTGTAGGTGATTACACTTCAATAGAGGCAAGCTAACTATTTGCTAAGCTAAATAACTGCTGATAATAACTTCATATTTTCCATATGACAATTGTATCAATCAACCAATGTTCTCATCTCATAGCAAAAAAAACAATAAAAAGGACATTTTCATAAAATTTCACACTATCGCCTTAATTAAAAGGTTTTCTATAGTGTTTCTGTCTGCACTGTCTTTGAGATAGACAGAATATGTGATCACAATGATAATCTCCTCTCTCTGGGGATGTGATTTAACAAGTAAATTTCGCCAACACAACTCTGATATGACATGCAATATCCCTATTGAGAGCAGATTGCTCAGATGGGAACACGGGCGTTAAGAAAGTCAGTCCTCCGCGCAAAAAAGCCTTTCAGTGGCTCCTGTAAACAGCATATTGATGCGACACCTTGAACCCTACTGGCCACGAGTGCTGTTTGTAGTCAGCTGCCGAGAACGGAAGTGAAGTTCACCAGATTGTTTTTTTCAGAATCTGAATGGGAAAACTTTCCAGGCCAGGGCTGAGTGTGTACTGGCCCGATTGAGGCGAGGGTGGAGAATATGAGCGGAGAGATGAAGTTGACCCCAACCTTTTTTTCACCCCAGTCATTCCGTGCTCAGACTAGCAGGCGAGGTGGAGGAAAATATACTGTTAACTGTGAGCGCGCAGTTACTTCAGCTTCTGTCTCTCTTTATTTTCACCCACTTGTATTCACTGTGATTCATTGTTCCCTTGCACTCAGTGTCTCGAGTACAGTGCCTGCACTTCCTGTCTCTTTGTGCACCTACAAGCGCACACTCATGCCGTCTCGCACATTTTTCACTTTCATCTACTCTGTCTCTTCTTCTGCTCGTCCCTTCGCTCCCTCTTCTTCTCCCCAGCAGTGGTTGCAATCGTGGATGTATTGGCATGTCTGCTTTCATCACCCCACCATTTGTGAGGAGGATCGAGGAGAGTTTACAGACCTGGGAGAGTGTGTGTTGAGGCGTAAAGGACCCTCTCAGCCCTAAGCCAAGTCCTGTCCATCCAACGGAGAGCCCAGACGGTGTGATTCAGCCCTCCTGAAGCCTGGCCAACTCTTACTCACACACACACACACACACACACACACGTACACGTACACACACACACACACACACACACACACACAGATACACTCTCAGAGGCACTCAAAGAGAAAGTCACAGACATCCTCTCTCCTCTCTTAAGTCGCCACAGTGAGGCTGCACTGGAGGAGCAGGCAGGGAGATGAGGTGCGGAGGGTTAGCTCTGCAGCTCTCAATCCTCAGGGCAAGGTCACCTTCGCCTGGCTAGAAGCATGCAGAACTGATATGAGGACTGACGAGGGTACAGGTTAAGTCTGACTTCTAACAAACTTCCCTCAAAGCAGATTCAACTCCCTCCAGGGCAAACACATAAATTGATATATGTGTATGGGGCAACTGGCATGTTTTTAGACTTGCATGCATGATTTAGTGGGAGAGAGGGCTGAATGATGGAGAGGGTCATAAGCATGAATCTATAAGCCACAGGGACTTTGACTTAGATATTTGTGCATTTGTATGATTGCATGAACCACAAACCTAATATAATTCTGGGGTTGTGGTACCCCGTGTGTGTTGTGCAGCAAAGTAAATCTCATTCAGAAATTTATGGAGTGCAAATGAAGGTTGCTTTTGCACTAGTTTTCTGTCATAAATGATTTTGAGTTTTCAAAAAGACCTTTAGGCAGAAAAACAAATTTTAATAACATTTTAACTATGAAACTCCAGACTAAATTAAACCTTCAGTGCTTATCAATGACATCAGCTGGAATTGCTGTTATCAGGGTGAATAGCAAGAGACTGCAATCGACCGCCCCCGCGCTTCAGCAGGTTCAAAAGGCAATCTTTTCATCAAGTGTACCCATCATCCCAATGAATTTATTGCGGTTCCATGGCCAATTTTCATCAGATGTGGTACCACATGCTGGCTTGTATTTCTCATTACATCCCAGATTAGCTACAGTGTGTCCTGTTATGTCCTGGAAGCCAGGAGAATGTCCACATTAGCAGCGGCCTCATTGTGTCTAGGTAGGTTAGCATTGTGGCGACACAGAGGCAGTGGGCTTCTTGAACAATCAGGAGACCTTCTCTGCATTGCATCAGATCCACCATCCCCCTACAGCCTCAAAACTCCATCTCTGAGCCACCCAGTGGGAAGAGACAATGAAAGACAGACCCGCCAGGTGGCTCACTTTAGATCACCCACATCTAGGCTGGAAGGCGCTTGGAGCCGCTCAATGCACCCACACTGGTAACTCTGGCTTATTAGTTTCACAGACATATCCCAGGAAGAAATACATTATGTATGTATTATGTATCAGTAAGTACAAGACTTTATAAAAGTGTGTGTATTCATTCAAGTAGGGCATTATGAATAATATTATCAGTAGCAGTAGCAAAAGTGGACCAAATGTTCTGTATTTGAAGCTGTACATGGAGCAAGGAAGAGCAGGAGAAGTGAGAGTAAAAGAAGAGAGGGGAGGAAATTGAGTGAGAGAGGGAGAGAGAGTGAGAGAGAGGGAGGGTGAGTGTGACAAGCACCATAACGTCCTCTGAGATGCATTTGGACAGAGTGAGCATCTGTCAAAACAAGGCAGCCTCAACGGCTGCCTCACTAATGGCTGTGGACGTGAGCGACAGAGGGGGAGGAGAGACCGGGGGGGGCAAGATTGCTGCTGCACGTGCACACATGAACACACACGAACACAACAGCTGCAACTCTTTTTTTGTTGTTTGCAGCAGATCTCACCAATCATTTGATACCAAATTTCTACAAAGCTGCACTGTAATAGCTATTGAACTATTTTCATGTTTGGGTGTGTGTTTATGTTGAGTTGAGTATGCTGGTGTCTGTGTGAAAGCGCAGTGTGTGCATGTTTACCTTCCAACTGTGTTTTTGGTCGTCAGATACTTTCCACCATCTCTCATTGTGATGAATTGGGTGCCGTGTCAATCACTCATCTGAATTGTTTTTTTTCTTCTTCATTTTTTTTCAAGGCAATTTGGGCAGAGTTGTGTTTCTTTCTCTCTTTCTCTCTCCAAGAAACAACCGTGAACAATCATCTTTGAGTTTGAATCGAGGTATTGAATGGAAATGTAACTCTGCATACGGTTATAACATTTACATTTACTACATGAACAATATCATAATTGAGAAAATTTCCCAAATTGGTTAATTTCAAACTGAGTCACTCGTTTACAGTTGACATTACCGTGTGTGTTTGATAAGAACTGTACAAGATTAAATACTAGAGAATTTAAAGTAATATTAGACTTGTGCTTCCTATTTCCCCCCAGGTCTGTAGAGAAAGTGTGCAGAAAAGAAAATACAACAATGTTACCCAGATCTTAAGCGCCTAAGGCTACTACAACTGTGCACACAGCAGGAACTTGTGCAAAAAGAAAGAGTACCAGTAGACACACAAACTAAATTACCCCTTCAGAGAAAAGTATTAATTAAATTTCACAACCTTTATCATTTCTGTTCTAAAAAAAACTGCTTCTGTTTTTAGTGTACATTCTTTTTCAAAGGTCCCTTGAGTAATAAAAAACATAAAAACATGAATAAAATAGTTGAAAATGAATACAAATCCGTTGTGGGTCACACAATGGCTCCAAAGAAATTCTGAATTCTGGGCTGGCAATTACTTCAAATCTTACTTTACAAGACAAACAATGAAACACAAAAAGGAGTAAAAATGCGTCTTCAAACTTCAGTTAAATTCATACGTTTAATTATGAGCATTTAAATTAATTGCAGAGCTGGAAGTTAAGTAGTAGTAATGCTAGAGAAAGCTTTTTTACACTAACAAACAAGTGCCTTCTTAATGTGAGTGCTCGTGCATGGTCATTAAAAAAGCTTCATGCTGCCCATCCGTAGTGCAGGAGAATTCATTTGAAAGCAATTTGACTTATTTGATCCTTTGAATATTAGATCTTAGAATGCATAAAACCCAATATAACAGCAAAATAAAAGCCTTTAAATTCATATTTGTTTTTGTTTATTTGCTTTCATTTAGCCATCACCTTAGCAACGCTTAAATCAGATACAGTATACCACTAACTTCTTCCGTATTAACATGAACACTACCAATAACATGAGCTGAAAATGCTCCAAAATGGTAAATGATGTGCACTTACAGTTCTTTTAATTACCTTAGTGGTCCAAATTCCTTTCCCATGTTTTTCACACGGTGGTGAAGCTGCTGTGCAAGGTGCTGTCCTGCCATCGGGAGCAGCTTTGGGTGAAGTGTCTTGCCATGTGGATGGGAGAGGACAGTCATCCTACTATCAACTCTGCGATTTGTGGACAAGCCTCTCTACTATCTGAGCCACAGCTGACCCAACTAGCATTGCATAAATGATGGTTACACTAGTAATCTATATTTACATAGTATTACTAAAACAGCAAACAAAATAACACCATTTAAATAATGAAATCACTGATGGACGGTCAAACCACACACAAGTACGTAATACATGTTAAGAACAGTATGTTTAAGAAAAATAACCTTACAAGTTGCTGGCATATTTTTTATAGCTTTAGCTGTTGGTTAAGACTAAAATATAATGAGCAGAGGCAGTACAGACAAGACAATTAGAGCTGAACCGCAAACACGACTCTGCCATCAATTGTACAATAAGAGAACTGTTCTATGTATTTATACTTCAGTGGCATTTACTTCATAAGTAGTTTGAAAACCATAAATACTTCTTTGCACCCTGACACAACGTCCACATTGCAGGAAAGTTTTATAACAACGTCACAGATGAACACTCAGCTTCTACATATTCGTTCAGTACATACGTTGTTTAACAGTTCTCTGATTAAGAAGCTAAACAGAGCAGCTATGAAGTTATACTCTGGGAGGTTGTGTTGCATGTACACACTGCATGTCCCTTCAGCAGAGTCTAAAACAGTACATGCACAATATTTGTGCAACGAGATGAGCATCACAGGTGGTGTGCCTTTACTGAAATTTGAGAGTTTATTTAATGTCACCAGTAGTACAGCTTGTACAGTGAGGCACTGTAACCTCACATGCACATGGAAGCTTGTTAGGTGCACTTTTATCTAATTAGGCCCCGCTGGAACAATTAATCAGGTCACCTTTAAAATGCCCTTAAGTAAAAGCTTCGGTCAGCAAGTTTCTCGATCCATTCCGCAGGACTCTGGTATCACACATTCACATGTGTTCAGAGATTTTTTTGGCTCCACGCAACAAAAGAATCAAGTTGTGGTATTTGCAAGAAGTAGTAATAGGTGAGCCATGCTATGTCTCCGCAAAAGTCAAACTACTTTCAATTTAACTGTTTCTCCACCACGTTGCAGCTTTCACACAGCTCACGAAAACATCCATTCCTCTATTCGTATTTCTCCAAATATGACACGTTTCTGAGTTAACAGAGCATCAATATACATTTCAAGATCAATATCAATCTCCTGTCTGTGTGTTCAGTACAGAGCTGCAGTGGGAGGTGATAAGTTTAGCTTAGCATAAGAAAAGCACAAGGAAACAACTCCAGAGTGTCTCTTCAAAGTTCAAAAAATGACCCTACCAGGTGTCTTGTTTGTTTAATCCATTCAATACAAATGCAGACATATAAAAATGACAACTTGTTTCTCCAGGCAACTGGCAAAGGCAATGATGTGCTTGTTGAGGTCTGTTTCGACAAAATTAAGTTCCCATACGGCTACTCTGAATTGTGTTTAGTGGGAAATGTACCTTCTCCCACTTTAGGTTTGTTTGTGACGTATCGCAAAAATATTTCAAACCAACATATCTTACTGTGGTACTTTCCTACTGTCACCTCTTTTCAGCCATCCAATCATATGTGAGAAGGGGTTGGATGCATCACCTTGGTAACCATTGTGGAAAGAATTGGAAAGGGTCTACTTTAACCAAAACCATGATATTTTTGTAAATTTTTTGGTATCTAAATGAACAGCAAGTGAAAACAAAAGTAAACAGTGAGTGAAAACAAAATTTAAGTCTAAAAATGATCTGACACAAGCCACTAACTCCAGTCTCCTGGGTGAAAGTCCCATGTTGGACTCCACCACCAACCCTCCATCCTCCTACTCTTTCACGCTGAAAACATTTTCTACAACATCAGACTGTTAATTTTATGGGAGAAAATATGTTTCTTTCAAAATGCAACTGAGAATGCTGCATAGAAGGGTGATTCTGTGAAGACATGGCCAGCCTGACAGATGGATACACTGCATTTTCACTCTTCTTCACTTTTTATGCTAAACTAGTTGCATCCAGGTTCCATCTCCATATTTTATTCATAGACACATGTAGAGCGGTTCTGGTCTGCCTTATCTGCTGTAATCACTACTTTGCTGTTGACATGGACGGCATTTACAAGTCATATAATGTGACTTGGACGTATTACCATAGTTTTCTGGGTTCTAGTGCCCTAGTTAATGACAGTAACCTAGTCAGCTAATGGCCTGAAAATCGCTGCACCTGCTGCTGCTGTCAGTTAAATTGTACTGCAGGAGTTTTTTTCACGGCTCAAACTGCTGCTGTAGAATCAGAGTAGTAGCTTGTAACGATCCATGGTTCTTGTTGTCTTTCCAGATAAATATGTGCTGGACTGACACCACTGGTAGGATGTCGACGGATTTAAACATACCAGTCACAAAACAAAGTCAGCCAGTGACCAAACAAACAAGCAAAAACAGCACCCCTATTGCTCACACACATAAGGCACTCTGGTTAAGTCTGGAGAAAATTGATTTGATTTGACTGACAGCTCTTGTTTTAAGATCCCATAAGTTAAACACACAAACTTTACCTCTTTTTCTGCTTGTGTGTTTGTCACACACACACATGCACACACGCAAAGAGCATTGCATGGTGTGTTTTTGTTGGGATTTTGACAAACAACAACAGTGACCTTTAAGGGAGGCGAGGCAGCATGGCTGTGATCACAGGGAATGGAAACGGAGCCAGAGTGAAATGTCAACCGTCCCTGTGGTCTTAGCACTGACGCAAAACTGCCAGAAAAGGGAGAGTGTGTGTATGAGAGAGAGAGTGTGTGTGTGTGTGTGTGTGTGTTTGAGAGTAAGCGAGAGAGCTTGTGTGAGTGCTAATCTTGCAGGGGGGTGTTCTATGTATGTGTGTATATTCGTGTCCATCAGTGTGTGAAAATGCATCATTGTGCATGTGTGTGGCAGGAGAGTGCAGAGGAGCATAAGAGAAACACAGTCGACACTCTCTGAGATCCATATCAGTCGTTGAGCTGGTAAGATTACAAAAAGAAATCGCTGCACATAACCAGTGCTTCATCACTTCTACTGTGTGTCAAGGAAGTTACATGGTAGTCAGACATACAGTCATTACAGTCACATGATTGATGTGTGAAATGGTATGAAAAGTACGAGGTAGGATGGCGATGCCCACTCACATTGTCCCCATGGTGACCACTGGGTTGTGAATGGGAATAATCATGTGGGATGACTGCTGAGCTGCAGCCATTCATAGCAGCTTTATTTATAGCAGACAGCCTGTATCACTGGAATAAATGCATTCCAAGTGAAAGCCAACATGAAGTTTAACTGGCAACGGTGGCGGTTTCATTAATTAATCAGTTGCTGACCACATTTATGACCACAAACAAAAATCAAGAAAGCAGATGCATGCCATCTTTAACAGATTTAAAGCAGAAAATAAACCCATTCCCTTGAGCTACAACTTCAAACAACTCACAAAATACATGGAAATTCAAATATAAAAGTGAGTCTCTTCAATGCCAGAGTTAATAGATAAATATTACCTTCACTGATGTTTACAGTTTATCTACCTTTTTTATCAAGTTGTTTTATATAAGACTGCCTTTTCTTTACTTTTCTGGCCCTTTATACGTTTTATGGGTGAAACTTTAGATTATAAAGTACAAAATTCTTCCCAGTTTAAAAGCCTACTTTTGCAGAATACCAGAGATACACAATGATGTCGGCATCCTTATCTCTATCTGCCATTTAAGGCTTTTACTTGAAATATCAGCATCAGAAGGTAGATAAGGCCTGTCAGGCAATAGTTCACAGTTTTTTACTAAAAATAAATATGGCATGTTGGTTGAAGTAGTTCTCTTTAAAAAAAAAATTGTATTTTATGTCTGCATCTGCCAGTCGGCCAAAACAATGACTTTAAGTCTTATAGTAATATGTTAATTCCACAAGTGAGCAACTTCTATGCAATTCAGTGGAAAAAATATGTGCATGTAATGGCATTGGCATTTAAGATTGTCGGCAAAAATGAGTTGGTAATTATCAGCACATTGGATATCAGCAAAAACAAAACAATAGAGTGCATCCTCTCTATGTATCAGTACATAGATGTGGGTCCAAGAGAACAAAATCTGAAGTTAGGTAGTGGAGAGATAACTATCCACCAGCTTAAAAATAATTTATACTTGAAGTGTTTTGCAACAAACTGGTACCAATTCCAACACTACAGGGACTTACTGAGGAACAGTCTTGTGTTTGGGAGGCGCACATAGCGATAACATACCACTCTATTGATGTTGATGTAGAACTTTACTGTACACATATATGTATAATCAAGTGATACACATTTGTATTAGTTATCTATAAACATATTTTTTTCCAGAAAAACAGTCACTTCCTGCCTTAAAATGATGTAGAGATAACTCTACCTTATTGCTTCCTTAGAATGCGCAGATGACGTCCCCGCTTTCTTTCCACCCAGACCTCTTCACTCGCTGCAGCTTAAGCACACCAGCTCACTTTGCCCAAACATTACAAAACGCCTCTGTGCTAGTTTTACAATGGCAAGGTGTAATATGGAATTAGTTCAGCCATACATGTTTGACTCACAAACTGATTCAGAAGAAGAATAATGATACAGAAAGCCCCTCCTGACAAGTTAATGGCTTTGGTTCCTTAGGTTTGTTACGTATGAAATCAGTATTTTTGAAACTGTCATCAGCACGCTGCAGCTTTAGGTGGAAATGCTCAGCCATAGTGTTGACTACTTTTTTCAGTCGTGTTGTGTCTTCTGTATAAAAAAAATCATATATGGGCATGAGAAGCTTGATGTTCACCAGAAGGGGGGTCTTTAACAGATGAGTAGTGTATATGCAGGTATACAAACTGTCATTTCACAGAGGTATATTCAGATTACATGTACTCTGTCGCTCAAAAGCCAACTCCTGCTGTTGTGTACTAAACCAGCTACAAAAGACTTTTCAGCTCTGAAATATCAAAGTGAAGTGACGTGTTTCCCTCAAGAACGGTTTCAAAGGCAGAAAGCTACATTTTCAAATCCTTCCATTCAAGCTTCACTGAGTACTAAAAAACAACCTAGCAATCAATATGATGACCTCTTGTGTCTTGCAAGAAGGGAGTTCAGGAGAGAGACCAATTTATGACTTCTTCATGTAATGTTCATGGAACCGAGACTTGAAAAAGTGCAATAAGCAATATTCCAGCAGTCAGTAATCCATTCATATTTTCAAAAGCTTTGGGTGGATGTTGCTCCTTTGTTGTCTCATACTTCATCCACCAGAGTGCTACAGTTATATTGATAATAAGGTTTTTTAAAGACTGTGGTGCCCATAACAAGGCAAAACCACTAAGTCCGATGTAACCCTTATAATTATGCAAATAAAATGAAAAAGATGCATTATGACAGGGATTTAGCGGTTCGTGGATACCCAAACGATGCCCTTATTCCAGGTTTCGCTTGATGTACACCTGTGACACCAGGGTCTCTGCTGTTTGGTGGGCCAGAAGGAGGCATAACATGTGTGGATTTGCCACAGTTTGAAGTCGGGAGCCCGTCTGTTGTAGCAGTATGGATCCTGTAGAAATGTGCCAGCTGATAGAAAGGCAAGTGGGAGGGTGTCACCGTGGGGGCTACACACCATTTGAAACACCAAGAGCTGTAACTAACCTACACACACTCGCACATGGAGAACAATTGTACGCTCTGTTTTCCACTGTGGGAGACATACATTTAATCAAAGGAAATTAGATTGCAGACTTTGCTTGTGTATGCGGGTCCTATGGACCACTAATCAGATTGTATCGAACTGTATCACACATCATATTGTATTGTGGTCTATCACATTATATCATACCATGTCTTATCATGTTACTGTATTGCATTGCATTTAATTTCATCATATATTTTGGTTTCCTATTGTTTCTACAGTATTCTTCCAGGCTGTGCAGGGCATATTGTGATATTTTGGTATGTAGATACTCAGAGAAACATTCAAAACACATCTGATAGTGAGATGTTATATACTAGTATGTGCTGTATATTTATTTCTATAAGGTGAGAGGCTACATATGTCGGATTGGAAAGGGTTATTTAAACTTCCTGGTTAATGCTTGCCAGTAGATGTGACATACTGCACCTGACATTATATATATTCTCAGTGGGTATGTTAGGACAAACATATTAGCAGAGAAACACATACTGTATATGTACACAGCCAATATTTTTGTAACTCTGGAGTGTAAAACAGATTGAAGCACTGTTGGTGTTAACGCAGTTGATTTGGTGTGAAATCTTGTAATACGTGTCATATTCTGCTGGTGCGTTCAAGGTGCTAAAAAAGTTACATGCACTCGGTCAAGTGCACTGGGTGGCATATGTGCAAGTTGAGGTGATTTGTGCTCTAGAAGACAAACAACCCACAAGTAAAAGGAAGAAGTTGGCGGAAAGTGAGAAGCAACAAACATGTGTGCATGCATGTGTGTGTATATACGTGTGAATGAGTGAGTGAGCTCCTGGGCTGTATTGGTATTTTGAAACGTGATTGACAGGGGAGAAGTCTATTAGGTGAGATTGTTAACAGAGTTGAGCCTGTTATCTGCTCCAGGCAGCCGTGAAAGGGGACGGCTGATTCACAAGGAAGCTATTGAGAATTTCAAAGGTGTTGTCTGACTGATTTGGGCCCAGGCCCACGTCACACTGAGCCAGCAAGCCAAGTTGTTCTCAAATCCATGCTGATCAATGTGCTTTCACATTCTCCCTCCTCCACTCTGTTTCTTCGCTGCTTTTTCCTGAAAAAAAAAAAAAAACTTTCCCCGTTCTCACATTTCTTCAAGCATTTTAAGCCTGCTTTTGTTTTTACTTTGCTAACTTTGCATTTTCCTCAGTCTGTGATACAAATTATGTCTTCTCCACTGTGCTGCTTTTTCTGAACAAACCAGAAACCTTGCTTATGCTCAACACAACTTAATCCGCACAATTAAGCATATAGAGATAACTAATCAAGCTAAACTTTTGCAGAGGCAAAGTCCAAAAGCAAATAAAGTTAGTTGATTTGCTTACACTGTACTTCCCATCCTTGTTGTAGCTGCATGAATATTTTATATCCTTTTTGTTTATGGTGCTTGTGAGCATTAGTTGAACAACCATCTCCACTCCATGAATTTCTTTGAATACCAAATACAGTTAACAGAGTGAAAACTCTATTCTCGGTGGCTGCATAGGATCTAAGAAATTTGACTGCAGGGGCAACAAACTCTTAGACCGCGTAGAAATATGGAAATAATTGCCAAGAAATGTGTGTGTCAGTGTGGTTTTTGTCTGAATTTGTTGGGTGGATGTGTGCGCAGTGAACTCTGCTTGACCTTGGTTTTGATTCACCAAACATTGCCAAGGGGATGCGATGAATTCTTGCGCATGTGTCTCTGTGTGTAAATGCTCGTGCGAATGCGTGTGTGGCAGCATGCAAGGTTATCCATTGGCTAAGGCAAATGAAATATGACATCCAGCCACACATCCTGTCCAGGGCAACACACACAAACACACGTTGAGGGCTTGTGTGTATTCTCTGAACTATGGGCAAGACCCCAGAGGCTGTCTACTGGGCTCATTGGGCCTGGATTTAAGAGATGTGATTAACCAGTTCAGAGAGAGGTGAGGGGAGAAGCAGGAGGAGAGCCGCAGGGAACTGGTCCAATAGGAGCATTACCCCAAAGAGTTTCTACTTTGCAGATCCAGAAGGTTCTTAAAAAATATATAGCAACAGTTCTGGTGAATAAAAGTCGTACACCTAAAATGCAGATTGTAGCCCACTTAAAGAAAATCCCATTTCAGACATGCTTTTGAAAGAAGAAGGTTGCCATAAACATTTTCTAAAACACACATACACTGTTGGGTCCCAGTTTCAAAACTGCAGTTGGCGGATTTGGGTCCACAAAAGAATGGTGTACTTTGGCATGAGCATGTAAATCTAAATGAACCAGCAAAGTAAACATTGACCCACATTCTGTACCACATTTATTCCTCTCCTCACTCAGTCTTACCATCCTCATTTCTTGATTCAGTTCAAGCTGTTCAAAAATAAATTGACGATATCATCAACTATTTTATAAAACTCACTCAGCTGCAGTGTAAAATATTTACTCCATCACTCCTAAACTGTCTGCTATTGTAAAATGATAATGGTATCGATGGAGAGTGAGTTAATCAAGTGACTATAATGTATCATTACTCTGTGGTCTGTATTAAGAGCTTAATCAATGCTGAATAGCTAAAAGAGTTTAACATATATTTAGAAAATATCAAGCAGTGTAACTTTAACGTTACTTCTGAGGGACAATAGTGACTGTGAATGGTGATGACTATTTCTGGTAGAAATTGGATGATATGGGAAACAGTTTATTAGAAAGAGCCTGAAAGCAAAAAATAAAACAAAAGAATATTGATGCTTCACACAAAATTATGTCTGTGTTTGAATCAAAGCATTTTCCCTTGTTCTCTCTGACTCTGTTGCACAGATAACAGAAATGACAAATGACTGACAGTAATGTAAGTAACTGCAACAAAAGAACTACAAGGTTAGCCAATAAACTGAGCTGTATACTCTCACTTACCTACTGTATGTAGTGCTTTGTATTATGTTCTGCCATTTATCCACAAAGAACCATATGAAAGCTCTCAAAAAGAAGTCAAAAGTTATGTGCTTGGTCCTGATTTCACATAAAATATTTTGTCCTCAGTCAAGGCCTTCAAAATTTCAAATTTGTGCTGAGCTGCATTTCACTAATGTTGCATCACAGCGCAGCCTCCAAACAAGGTTGAAATATATTATGTAGTTGGCAAAGCTAGAGGCTGTTGGAGGTTCTAGAAAAAACAGGGTTAATTAAGGTTATAGGAATATTAATCATGACGATTAGGTCAAGTAAAAATGTTTAAATTGACTGTTCAAGTTTTAAGTGACCATGAATACCCAAAACTTATGGCTCCAGCTCCCAACATACAAGGGGCCACAATTAGAAAAACCTTGTCCTTGGCCCTTTGTTACAGGCTCAAAATAGTCACATACTCCTTTTTCCTCAGCCCGGCAGACATCAAACCATGGGAGTACTGCAGTAACTTCAATGGTTTACATTCACAGACACTTGTGCACTTGGAGGCTGGAATTTTTGGGAGGAATTTTATACATCACAGGATTCCTGTGGGGATCCCCATGATGGAAGGCTTGGTGAGTTAGTGGGAATGCATTTTCAAAATACAATTTTAAATAGGCCAGTGAATGATACACTACCAGGTTACCAGCTGTCATGATTTAGGCATGAGGCACCTGCTTTTTAGTCTCTTCCCAAAGAAACAACACCAATATTGGTTCATAAACACTGCAGAGAGCGAGAAAGATGCACTTCAGCTGACTGAGATGTACACAAAATTCCTTCGTTGTGAGATTTATAATTTAACATCTATTACAGACTGAAATGTCTATAAAGATACAACTTTGCGGTGATAAACATGGTGTCAGTAACAGGTCAAAGACACAAATCAATAGTTAATGTAGTTCGGGTTCTGGTAAAACATTGAGAGGATTTGAAGTTTACTTTGTTGCTTCCAGCTGTTTGTAGGAGTCTTTCCTCTAAGTTAATACCTGCAGCACTAAACAACAGCAGGATCCTCCAAAACAAGAGAGTTGTACACATTTAAATATGTGGCACAAAGGCAGTAAATTCATTAATTAGGCTATTTCTGATTTGTATTATGCCCAACATGGAGATAGAATTGATCAGAATTTAACGTAAATGAGATTGTGTACTTTTCTTTATGATCCATTCAGTAAAGTTAAAAATATTTTTTCTGTCATATCAAGTGTTTTATTACAGAGATTTTCCATTTTACAGTCCCACAGCTGGATATTTTAAGTAATGATATTACTGTACATATCAATGCTTCATTACCGCATACAGAATACAGAATGCAACCTCGCTAACCTTTAAAGTAACGTTTAAGATAGTTAACTTAGTAACAACTAGGACACACAACACACATTTTAGGGTTGCTGTAGTTGATAAGTTGTGATTACACATGAATTTTCAATGTTTAGGAAATAAGAAAAGGCCACACAGTCAGTACATTTGGGCTGGGCAGTGTTAATTATTAATGGGAGGTGTTATTGTATTATGGGGGCATTTTCCTCTTTATCTTTCTTTTTTAATTATGAGACTTTTTCTCATCATGTACACAGCAGCATCTCTTTTGCTGGCCTATCTGAAGGGTCAGTTCACCCAAATTACTGTTAAATTAAATTACTGTTGGAAATTAATTAAAATAAGTATATTCTGTAACCTCCTATCTCTGAACCCACACAGATGGGATAGGAGTCATTAACAATACAAGTATGCAGTTCTAATATGAATGTCTATTATCTAATCATTTTTATTTTGAACATAATGCAAATCATTGTGTTGTCATGTCTTGTTCTGTTTTTTGTTTCATCTCTGATTGCTGCCTGGCTGCAGAACTGACTAATGCATGATGTGAGTGGATTCATGAGGTAATGTGCAGCCACCAAAATTCCAATGCCAACAATAGAGTCTGAGTCAGTTTCAGAGAAGTCGGCGCTGCAATGCAGAGTGAAAGATAATGATCCGTGAGTCACACTGACAGAACTTTGAGGCAAGTCAGAAGTTTTAAACAAGTCCCAAAGAATCAAAAGAGATGTTTCCAAGCTATGTAGTTATCAAATACACAGCTGACGAGTGGCCTTCAGGGACACACCTGGAAAGCAGCTGGCCCTGGCTCTGACTCACAGCCAAAGATCACCTCTTTTACAAAATGTAAGTTGCCAGTGGGGGTCAAGTACCAACTAACCACCACAATATCTTTGCTGTTGTAGAGAGACAATGCTCCATCAATATTCACCCCTGCATTGGACAAACATTTTGAATTGAAAACTGTGCTGTGGAACAGAAAGAAATGGCAAGGACTACTCCCCTAAAAATAATCCAACACAAGAATGGGATGGGAGTCATTCTTCCGGGAGTTTTGCAGGAGTCGTATGAGACATGAGTGAAAATCCACTCCCATGTCACCCCCTATTGCACACAAATATTACAGGAGCTGCTATGCAAGGTTTTGACTTTTGGGGTCAATGTCTTGCTCAAAAACATGTCAAATATATATATATATATACATATATATGTATGTATGTATGTATACACACACACACACACTATTTGGTGTTCTGCTGGAAAACCTTGGATTTTGACATCCATGTTGATGAGACTTAAACTCCCAAATAAACATTGTCCCACAACAAGCACACTCCCTCATGCAAATGGAAATCACAAATGTCACTGGCCAACCCCCACAGGAAAATGCACCCCACTGCATGGAAAAAACATCAAAGAGTCAGGAACATGTTGAGGAACATGACAATGGCCCAACATGTTGATTTGACCTCCAAACTTCCTACACCCCATTCTGATCAAGCATCAACAGGATGCAGTGAAACAAGTTTGACTGACAGAGGCCCCACTGCAAAAGCAAAAGAGTACTCAAAGGATCCAGTGCCAACGTCCTGGTTCCAGACCCCATAGGACACCCTGAGAGGTCCTCTTGTCCATGCCCAATGGTTCAGAGTAATTTTTAGCATATAAGGGGGAACAACACAATATTAGGCAGGTGGTAATAATGTTACTTTATAAACTTTTTGAGGCGTGCTTCAAATATTTATTTTCTATTTTTGTATTAATGTAAGCCAACACATAATTTGTTGTATTTAAATCACAGTGACAGAGATAAAATATGAAATAATACCTCAGGACTTTCAGGCAGCATCATTGTTGTGAAAGCACTCTAATAATTCCTATAGGAAACAAGAAATAGACATGATTAGACATTGTTTCTGTCTATATATATACAGCTACCCTACCAGTCCGCCTTTCTTCCCCCATACCGCCAACTCATACAGTGGTACAATTGCCAGAGTAGCAATTTTCCTACTCTATTGAAAATGTAGCAGAAGGAGTTTCCACGTCTGTTCTTTGATTGCTCCCCCACTACTTCACTCAGCGGCTGGCTAGGTGATTTGTTTCTCTGTGTGATTTATAAACAAGCATAGAGAAACTGTTGGGGGAGGCATACTTACCACACTTTTACAAGGACACTGCAAAAAATCTCTATGGGCAACCTTAAAGGCAATGTTTATACATATGTTGATTAACGTTTATAGCAACAGGAGTCCTGCTATACTAGTTTTGTCCTGTATTTCTGTCGTTACAATCCCACTGTAGACAGAAAATATAGCATACAGCGGCAGATCTACTTTAAACTCTCTTTAACTTGTAACATGGACACGTTTAGATATGTGGAAAAAGGAAATATATGCAAATCACTGCTATTCTTGCTGCTATTGCACTAAAATGAGCTATCACTGCACTGTGATCAGTTCAGATAAATGAGAGTCAAATGATGACTGCTGATTGACTGTTTTCCTCTACAAAAGACAGCAATGACAATATACACATTCATTATGTGTTAAAACCAGTGTTTTATTTTCTTATTTGACCTCTTTGGTTAAACACATAGATACGGAAACACTCCCTAAAATTAGATTCTGTAACTAGGACAAACAACGATGCACAGATAGTTGTATGACTGACGTAAAAGTCCTGTGTTGATTTTTACATTATGAGTGCTGATTTCCTCGGAGGCAGGGGATAGATGAACACATCAAGGTGTGAAATAAATAACACATGATGGGAAGTGTGTAAATTCTCTCGGCCTCCCCACACACACACACACTCCCCCGCACACACGAGCGCGGCATGTCCCCGGGATGAAAGCGGTAACTGGCATCTGAGATAAGCAAATGCCTTTGAGCAGCGTCCCTCACATCCACGCCGATGCATTATTGATCGTGACTTCTCCTAGTGTGGGGATTTTACCCTCGCTAGTGGATGCCCCTTGGTGAGCACCACCAGATGAGCTACTGGTTACATTTCGTTTCTGTAATACGCAAACAGATTTAAGAATCACTGATTGGAGAAAGGCAATTATGAGACTATGTAGTGGATTTTCACCTAAAATCATTAAGCTGCCGACTAGGTCAGACTATGTAGATAAAGATGGCGCTGCGAATGGCAGCCTCAGTACTTCGCTTTGCACACTTTGCGTGTTTTTGTGTGTTTGTCAGGTTAGACAAACACACTTAAGTATGGTTTGTTGATGCCAGTTGTTTGTAGGAGTCTTTCCTCTGGGTTTATTGCATACTTGCAGAATTAAACAGCTGCAGGATTCATGGAAGTGTCTCCAAAGTTGCATTCATCTACGCACATTAAACAACCATGTAGCACCATTAAATATTTTAGCTTTAAACTATCCCCGACATGCAGACAACAGTGTTTAAGCTGCAGTTTGTTGCATAGCAGCCATCTCAGGTTGAGTCCTGAGCCACATCATTGTAGTTATATTTTACTGTTGGCAAAGTTGTGGTTAGACCACCATCACACGTGGACAGAATGGTCAGTGATTAGGGAAATGCTAAATAAACTTGGCTGTTGTTAGTTATGCGACTTACCTGATAAGCTTACTGTTAGTTAAGATTTAGTCTTTTGATGTACTTTCTAATCTTATGTGTAAGAAAAGAATCACATGGACCACACATTATCTGTCACTGAGGTGAATGTGTCTGAATTAAACCATGTGGAACATCAATGTAAAAGTGACCCACATCTGAACGATGAAAGGCTGCCACTTTAACATACTGATGGAGTCAGCAATGCTACATCTAAATAGCACTTATACCTACAGTACTTATAAGAGAATAGTTTGGCAGCATGGGAGATGCACATATGCTTTTTTCACTGTAGGTTTAGCAATAATTAGTTTACCTCATTCTAGAGTGTCTGTGAAGGTTCTCAGTGATCCAGGTCATGGTTATCCTCGTAGTTTCAATCGTAGCTGCTGGACTTGCTTGAGTTTCTCGTAGATGTTTCACTTCTCATCCAAGAGCAGGGGCGGGTAATCCTGGTCCTAGAAGGCCACTATCCTGCATGTTTTAGATGTTTTCCTCTTCCAACACACCTGATTCAAATGATCAGGATCGTTATCAGGCTTCTGCAGAGCTCGATGATGAGCTGATCATTTGAATCAGGTGTGTTGGAAGAAGGAAACATCTAAAACATGCAGGATAGTGGCCCTCGAGGACCAGGATTGCCCACCCCTGTCCAAGAGGCTTCATCAGTTCTGAACTGACTGGTTGGAGTTCCAAATTTTCAGACTCTTCAGGAGCCATTGACACTAGCTAACTAACTTGCTCACTAACACTAAAGCTTCAATAGTGTTAATGGCTCCTGAAGAGTATAAAAATCTGGAACTCCCAACCAGTCAGTTGAAACGTCTTTGAGAAACTCAAGTCTAGGTGCTACGATTGAAACTACTCATTCTAGAGTGTGTGTGCGTATTATAAAAGGGATTATAGCCACACAAAAAAATCCTTCCTTTAAATTTGTGATTTTAATGTTTGAAACCAAGAAATAAAGTTAAAAAATAAAAGTAGTGACTCACCATTACCGTTTTTTTGTTAACTGGCTTGTCCTTTTGACTTTTAATTGCTGGTTTTGCATTATAGTTAATTATCTTCTCTCTCTCTCTCTTCTCTCTCTCTCTCTCTCTCTTATACACACATCATTACAGACCCCACAAATACACTCTGTCTCTCTCTCTCTCTGTGTGTGTGTGTGTGTGTGTGTGTGTGCCTTGGGTTGCAGGTACTTCATTGCCATGGTTTTCCAGTGCTAGGGAAGGCTAAATTTGACTGTTCTCGTTAGCTTGGTTAAATAGTCCTAGCTGTGCTTTAATTAGTGTGAAAAGATCAATGGTGTATAAAGGAGGGTTTAGGTTAACTCTTTGCTTTCCATTGTAGCACAAGTGTCTTTTAAATTAAGACAGAATGAGTGTTCAAAGTGCCTTTTTGTCATCAGCATTGAAAAGTACTTCAGTCTGTTCTTGGAAAACTTTGTCAGCTGCGCACACTAATTTTAGCTGAATTACAGCGCTGATCCTAGTGTTTGAATTTAAACATTTATGGTTCAAATGTTTGACTGCCTGAAGGTAGCATTAGCTATAACTAGACAGTGACTCATGGCTTTATGAAGAGATTCTAAATGCTGCGTGTCTGGGGTGGGAACCAAAGAAACTGAAAATGCAGCTCCGATAAAGGAGAACCCTGATGCCTTTCACGAGATTAATGGTCCCGTTACAAAGGGCCGGCTTGTTATAAACAAATGGCAACAAAAAGGGGAGACATAAAAGAAATGTAGAAGGAGGTATAATAAAGGCATACACTGAAAATGCATAAAAATGCAACAAGTAATATTGGTAAGATCAATACCTGTCAAGTACAAATGCCATTTAAAGGACTTTTTTTTCATCAGTAATGCAAATTGAATCGATGAGTCTCATTGTAGCAGTTTCCACAGAACTGAGATGATCAATATTCGGATTGCTGTGAATGATATAAACAATATTGACCAGTCCTGAAGGTAAATCTGGTGCGTGTTGTTTTCCACTGAGCTGAAGGTTCTACTCTAGTGTTATTGGTACTGCTACTCATACTTTCCTTTGCATTATAGCTCTCTTCCTATTATTATAGTTTTTATTACAGTGACCAGCAGGTGGGTTTGATGGGGTGGTAATAGTAATCCCTGAGATAAGCTGTATGTCTAATTAGCATTTATTAAAATCAAACCAGCATCTGATATACAGTTGGGTCCATAAGTAGTTGGACAGTTACACAATTTTTAGAATTACACCACCACAATAATTTTAAAATAAGTAATGAAACTGTAACTAAAGTGTTGACTTCAAGTTCAATTAAATATTGCATTCATTGTAAAGGAATTGAAGCCATTCTCTATTTTTACATTCTAAAAATAATTGATCAGACCAATATAATCATAAATATAAGGACTATTTTAAATTCTTGGAACCAAATCCTTTGCTGTCAATGACTGCCTGAAATCTGGAACACATGGACATGGGCCAAATGCTTACCCTCCTACCTTGAGAGGATTTTTTGCTTACTGTTTGTAAGTCTGTGCTTTTAGTTTCGTCTTCAGTAAATGCAAAGCAGCTCAGTTGGGTTAAGGTTGGTCAGGTGAGTGACTTATCCATTTCTTTGTCTTAAAGGTCCAACACAGTGAAAACCCTTTTTTATTCTATTTTGTGGCTGTTATAACTAGGTGTAAAACAAAAGTTATTAAGATATGAAGATGCATTATTTATGAAGTTAAACAGCTGCATCGTCATGACTAACTGACCAGTCAACAAGCTAGGGCTGTCAATCACAGACATAGACAATGCTGTTTTCCTGAAAGGGTAGGGGACAGCATCACTGTTTTGCTCATTTAGAACAGCCCTAAAAGCAGGAGTTATGTAGTCATTGTGAATTTAGCCATTTTTATAGCATTTTTGGCTGAAAAACAGAAAGGAACACTATGGAGACATGATACTTTGATTACTTTGCTAAAAATAGTCACAATATGCAACCTTTAAGAGGCTTTGTGTTGCCTACTTGGTATGTTTTGGTTCATGATCCATCTGTGTGTGAAGTGCCGCTGTATTGTTTGACTGAATCTGAACAGAGACTTCAGAATTTATCCTGCTACTTCCATCAGCAACGAAAAAACAGTGACTCAGATCTCTAGGTAGCCATACATGCCAATTCCATAACATTGCCTTTCTCACACTTGACAGATAATAGGTTTTAAATCAGAAGCCTTTCCTTTCCTTGTCCATACGCTTCTTTTCCCATCATCCTGGTCTGAGTTGCATCTGCCCAAAGCATCTTGTTCCTGAACTGGACCTTTTTAAGTTTTCTAGCAAACTGTACTCTGGCTTTTCTGTTCCTGAGTGTTACCACTGGTTTGCATCTTGAGGTAAGCCCTCTGCATTTACATTTAATGTTGTTCCTGCCTCTTCGAAAGTGTTCTTGGTGTGGCTAGATGTTGTGGGGGATGTTTTCTTCACCAGGATGAGAATACTACTCTCATCCCCTTAAGTGGTTTTCTGTGGTCTTCCAGGTCTTTTGGTGTTGCTGAAGTCATCTGTGCAGTCCTTGTCTTTCAGAATGTACCAACATGATTTGAGTTTTCACTGCTAAAGTTACAGCAATCTCTCTTACAGGTCTGTTTTGGGTTTTTTTTCATTTGCAACAATACTGCTTGGGACCATAATACTGCTTGGGAGCATATTGAGAGTCAGTAAACATTCCACACCTTTTAACTCCTTGATTTGTCATGAAATAATGAAGAAAGAGGCCAGTTTGTCAGGCAATTGTCCAATTATTTTTCAGCCAGTAAACATGGAGGGACTAATTCCTAAACAGTTAGTGTTTCTTTTTATACCCCTTTAATTAAAGTTAAAAGTCTACTCTTTAATCTTAATTTGATTACTTCATTTCAAATCTATTGTGGTTGTGTACAGAGACAAAATTACAAAAATTGTATGATCATCCAAAAATGTATGTATGTATTTTCAGCATCAGCCACAAAAATGAAGACAAATACAGAAAAAACACCCTTTAGTTATACAAAAATGAAGGTTACATAGGTAAAGTCTCACTAAATCCATTCTTCCCCCTCAGTGTCTTTTCACAAGATCCTCATCTCCCACTTTCTGCTTACTACCTCAGTATTAGACTCCTCCTCTTCCCCTGTCTGATCCCCTCCTGTAGCCCTTCTCCTGTGCTCTTATCTGGGCTGGAGTCCCCCCCACCTCTCCACCCCTTCCAGCTTGTTGCTATCTCCACCAGTCGGGGTAATCCACTCCTCCCTATGTGTCTGATGCCTGCTCCACTCAGCGGTGCCCAGGATTATCTCCTCACAGCCCCCACGGCCCAGTGCCACAGCTAAAGGGGGAGCCCAGCGCACGCACTGCTAAGGATGGTTAGCTGGGTCCCTTCAAGACAGTCAAAGTTGGCACGGCTGTTTGTGTTTTACTGTCTGTGCAGATGGGAGCATGCAGGGAGGGAAAAAGAAGAGATACACGCACAAGTGCACATGCAGCGAAATGCCAGGGTTTGTTCTTTGTGTGGTGGTTGATTGATTAGAGGGTTTAACATTAGTTAATGTGTTAACAAATCAGCTCCAGAGGGAAAGGGTCGAAGTCTTCAACCAAAAACTTCCAGATATGCTTTCAGAATTGTTTTTAATGCTCAGCCACACATGAAGCTATTTATTACCTAAATATTTGCTGTAAAAACGACTTTTTGTTCTTTTACTGTATGTTTCAGGAGAGTGCAATATTTCATCTTTTGTATTATTAATGATGCAAAAAGTAACCATGACTCCTACACTTGGTTGAATAAATGCATTCAGATTCTAATTCAAATGCAAGTTTAAGGATTTGGTCAGTGGGGAGTCCTGCAGTTTGCATGCAATATATACACTATGCACCCCCATTATATAGAAATAATACGATGTATAATATTATCAGCACATGCTCATCAACGCTGACTATTTAAATATTTATTTTGCGCTTGAATATGATATCACCTGCTTTAGTTCCAGTTTATCAACTAGGCTCGATGCCACACCGAAGCATTATGTTTGTCACCGAGATAATGTGGCTCTCACATTGCAAAATGGCCCCCTATACTGCACAATTGCATTTTTATACAATGTCATTTTATGTAACTGT
This sequence comes from Dascyllus trimaculatus, assembly GCA_024666655.1. Taxonomy (NCBI): domain Eukaryota; kingdom Metazoa; phylum Chordata; class Actinopteri; family Pomacentridae; genus Dascyllus; species Dascyllus trimaculatus. Next base: position 22,215,147 of record CM045450.1, read on the forward strand.
AAATGATGGCGCCATAAATTCAGCCTGAATGCTTGAGCTTGTGAATTATAGTAGTAATTATTATGAGAGTGTATAATGTTATGTGCATAAGCATACTTTCTGAAGTGAGGAAAAGAGGAGGAGGAAATCTCCCTCTGCTGGTGTAGTTTTTAGCCTATAGGCTGCAGTAGATTCACAGTCCATTCTGGGCTATATCTGATTTCTAATCCATATATTCCACTTGCTGCCTTCTTATTCAGCCCCCTCTCCCCAAGACACTTTCCCATCCAATTTTCTTTCTCTCCCATCCGCTCCGTTCTACCCTCCCCTCCCACCCCTTGCTGTTCAGTTTAGATTCGGGGATGGAAAGCTTCATAAACAATTTTCTCCCCTTGCCGTTGAGCCACTTTTACCCAGGCACTGTGTGAACGCCATGCCAATTTCCTGAATCCATACTTCACAGCCACCCCTTACTCCCCCCTACTTTCTTCCTTTCTCACTCCTCACTGCCTCTGTCCATCGAAACAATGTCCATGTCAAGACAATTATACCCACTCTCTGCCACACACACTAACTTGCTGTGTTTACCACCGAAGGGCTAGTGGCAGCAAAGCAATTTCCTCCTGATGTGAAAGCTGTATCTCTCTCACCCTTCTCTCTCTCTTTCTCTCTCTCTCTGTGTGTCTCTCTCTCTCATTCACAGTCTCTCATGGCTCCTCTAGCCCTGCAGACATCTGATCTCATAAGCGATATATCTGCTGTTATAGCCACTGGCACCTCCTTGCATCCGGCCACCAGCTCTGCCAGCGCTGGTTATTTCTGCTGCGAGGCGGCGGAAACGTGACAGGCGCAGCAGCAGCACAAACCGAAGGCCACCAGCTCCGTGCTCTGGGCTACGTGTGCATTGAGATTATCACCAAACCTGCGGGCTCTTACCAGCTCCACTCCACCGCCACCGTCGCTCTCCGTCTCGCTCAACGTGTTGGCCATCTTGATTTCACAAGTCACATACATTCCTCTTGCTTCTTCCACTCCGGGCCTGTAGTTACAGAAAACAACAGCCCGAGTCACAACTTTATGACACCGTCCATCATGGCTGCGCTTTGTGTATCCTCTCCGGGCAGGGTCTGCCTGGTGGCTGCTATGTGTGCTTGGAATAGGTGGATACAGGACATGATTTAGCCTGGTAGAGATGAGAGAATATTAAAAAGTAAAGAGGTTAGAAGCCACAGCCTCCCTGCAGTGTACGAGGGCATATGGTGGAGCCATGCAAACATATCCACAGAGACCAAGTGGAGCTATATGGCATAAAAATCCACAAATGCAGTATGTAAATTTGGACAATTTGTTGTCCTTGCAGAGTAAGAAAGCATAGATGCATGGAGTATTTGTGTGTATGTGGTTTTTATGTGTTTTTGTTGCAGCTAACAGGATAGAAAAGTCGAGGCACCAGTGTATGTGAATCCCATCCTACCAAAGGGAAACAAGGACTCAGTTTCTTTACCTCATTATACTTTGAATGCTCTTAATGAAGGCATAGTGGCAAAATAGTTCTATAACATCATTAGAAACATATATATGGATGATATTAGCATTCATAATCATATATATTACTGCACTTGCCTACATTCTCACATTGGTTTGGATGCTCCATAATTGCTATTGAATTTTTGTGCATTTTAATTTCCCCTGTTGTGCTTGTCATCGTTTTTATGATTGTGAATTCTAAAATCTAAGCCGAGAGCTTGAGAAGAGGAGGGGAGGGAGCTCCAATCCAATCTCGGACATTGTGCCCACGTTAGTGGCGTGTTTGCACGGCGAAGCTTGTGGTCGGCAAATGAGTTTGATCTCGGCTGACAGCTCCTGAGAATTCCTCATGCTTGGGTCACATGCATTTTCCTCTGGGCTATCCCAGGCGGCAGCAGGAAGTATTTGTGATTCATGCTCTAATCTCCCCCTCCACAGATGTCATATTGAAAGCCGAATTGAAGTCAAGCATTTAATGGTGCAACTTTCGATGAGACACTGGTGGCGGTAACTTTACCTCTCACACGAACCATGTTTCATTACGGGGATGTGATGAAGTCAAAACTTTAAACTTAAATATCCACTGTGAGGGCAAAAGATATGAAATGATTATTTTTTTATATAATTTATAATGGTCTATTGGAAGATTCTTTCTCTTTGTATCACATTCTTTCAATAAAGTGCTTTTTAAAAGATATTTCATGTGCCATTCCCATTTAACTCCAGAGAAGCACAGGAATAATACATGTATGTATCTGTTGTGAGTATGAGTGTCAGTATAAATCAGAGTTCTATTGATTCCACTGAGCTTGTTGATAATGTGAAATATAGTAGCACTTTATGGAGCTTAGTCCAAGTTCAATCAGGAAGACTTCCCTCTTAAATCTTTCACCTCTACTCTTTCATTCCCCAATCAGTTAAGCTACACCCCTTGACTTTCACTCGTAAATTCTTTCGCTTCCCTCAGTGGCAGTCAGTTTAAAATTCAAAGGGCAGTCATGTAAGGTTGAAACTGTCCACTCTCTCACTTTTAGCCACACAGGAGCCAGTCAGTCACTAATCAGGGCACTTTTTAATGAGCTTTATCTACGCTTAAACTGTTGTTGAATCTGGTTTCACTTGGTAGCAGAAATCCTCCCATGTTCCTTTAAGAGGGTTCTGTAAAGGAAACAATCATCCTTTCCCCCTGTACATCCAGCTTGTACCTCCAGATATACTTCACCTTCATTCAGAAACAGAGAAACATGATCCCACTCCACCCAGAATCCCAGCTATCCCTCCATCTTTCCTGACTGTTGCCAGTTAGACCTGTGCTACTCCCTTCTCAAGGGGTGTCATGATATGTGATAGTCTTTGCCGGATGATTTCGTCTTTGCATAGCAATGACACATCACACATACTTATTATTGCTCTGTAATTGCTGCTCTACTAATGATATCCTGTGCCTCTGACCAGACCGGAATCTTGATCCGTGCACACTTACAAAGAGCTCTGCCACCTTAATCGTGTTTGGAAACTCACACTCATCATGCATATTGTTAATGGTGCCTTCAATGGCCTTTTATCAACCAGTTGGCAACATGGGACCGTCATCAGACAGCTGCTGGCTCTGGCATCAGCAGCACGTGTTGTTTTATGCAGGCCTTCTTTTAACCTAGCAAATGTTTTCTGCTAAGTCAGCAGAAGAAGTGACATTACCTGAACAGCCATTACTGCTTCGAAGTCGAGGCAGAAGAAACTCAAAATTCCTGATTTTTGTTAGGTGAATATAATTTAGAATTTGAGAATTTGTCCACACTAATGAAAATTAAACTTAGTTTAACTGAGAGAATGAAATGAAATTCTTCTTACATCTTTCCTTTGATTCAGGAATGCTTCTGCTCAGCTATCACACTTGGCTTTCTCTCATGGTCTCCACATCTCCAAAATCAAGACAACTTCCATTCTCTCTTGCTTAACCGAAGACCATCACCTATCATACTGCCATCATCTTGATTTTACTGTCTCCTGCTCCTGACAAAAATCCACACACCATCCCATCCATCTCCATTAGTAGCAAAACTCCTCAATCTGTCTCCTAGAAATTACATTTGTACAAATACATTTCAGGAGCAGACATGTTTTGAAGGAACCGTAAATGTAACCAGATTACATTGTCTATTCTTCTGCTGAAGGCACCAGATCTTGCACAGCATTATTCAACATATTTATCACTGTTTTAAGGAGCTTACAGAGGATGGTTTATGGTTTGGGAATTATTGTGATCTAGTTTAAAACTGAAAAATCCACTGTGGTTTGAGACACTTGCTTATTTACATGTAACTAAACTTTCAATATTTCTCTACACAAAGTATTTTAATTGCCTAAACGTTGACGAATACATGAGTATAGCGGCAAACTCAGTTATAAGAGTAAAGGTGTTATGGCTACAATGCATCCCAATCATAAACATAAAAGATGCTATGCTGACGGACTGCAGGTTTAGGACAGAAAGTTACACTTTAGGCCTCACAGGAAGTCATTCAATCAAACTTTGATTTAACAGTATGTTACATCAGTGAAACTTTAAATTCATAAACAGTGTATCCTTAAACCTTTGTAAGATTATAAGATGGGGTAATGGGGCAATATAATATTACCTATCATGACTTTTATTGCTTCAGGGGAACTTAAACCCTGAAGCTCTTCACTCATCACAGTCACTGGTTGTGCTGCTACTTTCAAGAGGGCCGTCATGCCACATGCCTGTATCCTCATGTTGAAATATTATTTTATTCAGGCAAGTTAATATTCACAATTCATATTTGCTTGCACTGCAATGGGTAGCGTCATATCTTTTATAATTTACTGTGGGTTTTTTTTCTTGTATAATGTAAAGCACACTGCGAAGAAAGCAGGGGACGTAAATTGACTTTGTTAGAAGTGCAAATATTTTCTTATTAAGAAATGATACTGTGATTTCCATTAAAACAGTAGAAAATAAAACATGCAAGCTTTATTCTTTCTGTGACAAATTTTCACAGACACAACTGTCCCATACGATTCATCATCAGACTTTTTCAGAGAAGGTCTGTGCTGGAAGCGCAGGGTCACAGAACAAAGCAGTCCCTTTCTCCGCCGCTCGGTCTGTGGCCTCACTCACTGAATGTGAACTTTCAGAAACTAATTACAGAGAAACCATCTTCATCACATTGCCATTATAGGGGGAGAGGGGACGGGCCTGCTGACTCCCTGGGCTCCTGCAGAGAGCAAGGCTCTGATACACTTAGCCGCAGCCCTGCTTTAATTGTGCAGAAAATGTGATTTGTGCCCCAGCTTCACTTTCTAGGGAAAGTGGTGTTCACAGTCGGGGGTGCTCCAGTCGCATGAATAGCTCTGCTATTCAACCACCCAGGGACCCTCGCATGCGTGTGTGTGTGAGTGTGTGTGTGTGTGTGTGTGTGTGTGTGTGTGTGTGTGTGTGTGTGTGCTTGCATGCCAATTCTTGAGTATTTGTCTAAGTGTGTGCTTTAAGTCATTTGCACATATTTGTTTGTCCTTCATCAGTAAACAAGATTTCCACAATGTGATTATCCATTAAATGTTGAAAAAAGAGAACTGCAGAGGAAAAGATGATATGAATATACATCATTAACTAAATCAAAAATCCTAACACATGCAGTACTTAATCATTGCATCATATGTCTTGCTGACACATTTTTACAAGTAATAAGAGAAGGAAATGATACCATAACTTATAGATTGTCTTTCAAGTGAATGAAACATAGAGTTCATGTTCTATTGGCTTTGTTTTTAAGCTGCTGATGTAATATCATGAGAGGACACCAAGCAAATGTGGACTTCAAATGTAAAGGAATCAGCTCACACATATGCACTCTCAGTCTGGAATGAGAGAGTTTGGCAGAAAGGGATTGAAAAAAAGGAAGATGGAGAGACTGAAAGGAGTGATATGGGCTTTGAAACATCTTGAGGGAGACAGAAAGAGAATTGTAAAGTGCAAGAAGGAGGAGGGGGGGAGAGAATGAGGAAGAGACATATTGGCAGAGGATGAGAGAAACTGAGAGGCGGGGGTAGGGTGGGGAAGAGGAGTGTGAGAGTGAAAGAGACTGATAGGGGAAAGGAAGAAATCCTTAACATACACCCCTCACCTGGATATGGTGCTTGTGAGCTTCGCTAAAAAACTGCTGATGTGACACGAAGAGCGAGAGCTAGCTTTTCAGCGCAGAGAAAAGTGCTTACTGGCTCTTCTTGTAAGGGAAAAAGGCTTGAGGTACACGCCTCACATATCCTCTTTGTTTGGAGACTTTGCAGTGGCCAGCACTTTCTATCTCCCCCCTATCTGTTCTCCATTTTTTTCATTTTCTTATTCATTCCGTTTGTTCTTCTTCTCCTCAACACTTTCCTAGGACACAGTTGCAACGCCTGGCAGGCTACTTTTGGATCGATTTGTTCCAGAATAATCTCTGGCAGTATGGCGTTGGCTAAAGTTTACTGTTGCTCTTCGTATTAACAATGTTTCACTGTGGGAATGTGGCTGTGGATTGGAATTGGTGAAAAGTTGTTGTTTGCTCTAAGAAGAGGGTGTTTCATCTGCCACTAAAAGATCCAAAAGCCATGTGTTTGATTTATTAGGGTCCGTCTTCAAGACACCCACATATGCCCTTTCTTAATTTGGCTCAGAGGAACAGAATTCAGTGTTGCAATAGAAATGTATTTAGTTTTGGATGCAATTTAATCTGTCTACATTGATTCTATTTAGCATTAATTTGTACAATATGTTCCAGGTAAGAATGAAAATGTCAGGTTGTCTATGTTCACACAGATGCAGGAAATTTGCAGTTTTCAAATCTGGTTAATTTGACTTTCTGTCAAATCTGAAATTTGACACTAAGGCAATTTGTTGTCACTGGAGTACATTAATTATTTAAACATTGACAAAGACATGACTATAGCGGCACACTCCGGCCTCAGCTATAAGAGTAAAGGCCTTATGGCTACAATCTGCCCTAACCATTAACATAAAAGAGGCTATTTTGCTGACGAACTGTAGGTTTAGTACTGAAAGTTACACTTTAGGACTCACACGGAGTCATTCAATTAAACTTTGTAACGGTAAAATGACACAGTTGATCTAAGTTTAAAAGAATGAAAATTTCAGTTTTTCTATGTTCACACAGATGCAGGAAATTTGCAGTTTTCAAATCTGGTTGATCTGACTTTCTGTCAAATCTGAAATTATACACTATGAGCTACATCTGTGCTTTCATTCTAAAGGGCAAACTCAGAGCAAGATTCAATTTGTTGTCACTGAGGTGCTTATACAATGAGATAACCTTAAGAGCCTACAGACATTCTAGCAGCTCTGTGAGGCTACACTTTGAATTAGAAGCTATTTCCACCATGGTAACATGCACTTAATGGTAATGTTTACATGTTCATCTTCAGCAACTGATGTTCACTGTCTTAGTGCAGTGTGTAAGCACACTCACCACAACCTTACAGCTGAAGTGAATTGGAACGTCACCAGTTTTGCTTCTTTATGTTGAGTAAATTAAAATTCTTTGCCTGGATGATGGCACTTTGAATTAAAAGCTGGATCACCAAAGCTGGACAATTCCTCCTTTGGGAGAAATGAATGCATGTCTCTACCCAAATTTATTGTGGTACATATAAAAAAAATGAGATTTTATTCTCAATAAATGCACATTTTGACTAGACCAGCCAGAGAATTACATAAGTCAGTAGGATTCATTGCGGGCAACACTGATGTCATGGCAATCCATCCAGTAGTTGTAGAGATAGTTTAGTGCTGTTGAAGTTTTGAACCAGTCAGTCACTGGGCCAAAATCCCCATTCACAGAACCATGTTGCGAGCAAACCTTAGAACTATTCCAGTTGCTGCAGATAGGAAGTGTAACATTGCTTGGGAATTTCCACTTAGAACAAACATGCACATTGTTGGTATTACATGTTGATAAGGAATGGGAAGGCTTAAAATACCAATAAGTGTTGGTACCAGCTTTGACCCAGTCATCCGTCTGCTTCATCCATTTCATCAGAGGTAAATCTAGAGACTCAATCAATTTAAAAGGTCTTGGTGGATTGAGTGTTGGTTTTGGCATGAGGCACAATAACAGCCATCGCCTACAAGAAAAGTACAAGGGATTTTTCCCATCTCAGGGTTTGTCTTTCCATTTCTAAACCCCTGTGGTTTTGTAATCAGTCGTTCTAAACCATCTTAATCTCTTAATTCACTTGTATCACTCAAATGGCTAGCTCATTCCACCAGCGGCACTTTGTAGCTTCTAATCCTCTAAACTGCAGGAGATTTCCTGACCGGCACCAACCCCGGCGCGCATTAAGAGACATAACCAAAATATATGTTCACGAGGAGAGGATAACAGCTCTCACTGGAGGGGACATTAAACTGGCTTTGGGTCCTCTGGTCAGCAAATCTGCTGCAGTGGTTCAGAGAGTGTGCATAATCCCATTCTTGTTGAGACAACCCGCGATGTCTCAGTGGAGATAACTGGTGATATTTTGTCATTAGCACTTGTATGTTTTGGTCGTGGCTACTCGAGTAGACATATTCTTTCAGGCTATGACCTTGGAGAAGTCTGAGGGCCAGTATAAGAAAAAAAAAACATTTTTTTGTTGATTGTTATTAACATTATCATTATTATTATTTAATATTTATTGTTTTCTATATATACTTACTTCAGTGAATTCAAGATTTTGGACTCGTCTTTGTCCAAATCAGTCTTTTTTGCCATGTATATGTAATAGTTTCTTTTTAAAGGTAGTCAAAGAACATAAGCGGACTGTCGTATTCCACTACTGTGGGCCAGATTAAAGTATCCAAAACAGTACTGGACTGTTTTTCATTTGTTTGAATTCCCCAGTTAGTATTTAGCATCGCATTCAGCTTTCTTTTTCAGTCTGTTAAAGAAATTCTATGAGTTTTCTTTGAGAAAAGTTGTGTCAGTACATGTGCAAGAAAAACTAATACACCATTATACTATTGCATATATAACTCCAGTTGATGCCAGCTTACACTTAAACTGACAACAGCTGTTTGGGCTCTAAAATTTGGTCCAGGCATTCTTGGTCTCCAGCTAAAGAAGCCCTCCTGACTTTAATCATTCATTGAAATGTCCACTAGTTCCACCATCAGGTTTATATTTCTGAACAGACATCTAAATGTCCCCATCAGGAAGAAATAGTATAACTTTGGTGATCTCTTCACTTTTCATTTAGCATTAAGTAAATATCTGCAAAAAAGTAATGACGTCCCAATCAATTGTGTTTCGTGTTACTTAGCAAATGTTAAAATACTTACACACTAACATAGACAGCGAACAGGGTGAACATGATGAGCATTAGCAGGTTAGCATTGCCCACTGTCAGTGTAACCAAATTATTCCCAAGGGAGACAACTAAAGTAAAGTAAAGTAAATTGCCTGCTGATGATGTTAGCATTATTCCCAATGCAACCCTATGCCTACATCACTATATTTATACATTGCACACCAACAGCTATGCACGAAAACTACAATTCTGTCATTCATTTGAGTGGAGCCAGAGTAGAGTAGCCTGGAGGGTCCTATCACTGTACTATAAAATAAAACTGCTGTCATCAAGATAACTCTCTAGTATTGCAAAATCCTGTTTGTGAGTGTTTGGGATTCTGATAAACCTCTAAACGAATAAATATGTCACTCCAACTGGACTTCATGGATTCATGGTCTCACTAAACAACATGCAACCTACTGCACTGTTTAAATGCAAAGCTGGTTTCCCTAGTATCTCAGTGGGTTAAACATAGTTAACTCCCTCTTATCCACATCTGGCTTTTTGCCATATATGCAGAAGATGCTCGTTCATGTATGCTCATTCTGATACTGTAAAGAGAATCTTTTATTTTGGCTTTTGAACAAGTCTTTTGTAATCATCACCGGATAAACAGCACAATCTTTATTTGAAGTAGTGAGTCATTGCTTTATCTCCTACTCTTTTCTCTCCAATGAGCAAATGACCGCTGATGTCTCACCTCTGTGGGACCTGCTCCCTCTCCTCCAAATAGCATCCTCCTTTTATCTAATGGAGAGGGAGGGAAAAAAGAGAAAATGTTTCAATGCCTCTGTCTGACGGGCAAAATAAATTGCACTTACAAGATCCAAATTACATTGTTTAACCTCAAAATGATTGGCCCGGGCCCCTCTCCCAAGGCCTGATCAGTTGGGTGATGTATGGCTTTAGTTTACTCCAGCACTGCAAACCCAGCACTGCACAGTACTCTGCAAACCTCCGGGGCAGAGCTGGGGGGTTGTGGGGGGGTGTTGGTGGGATGTGCACAGTGCAACGGAGCCAGAGGACGTTTAATGTTTAATAAGCCCCTTTTCTTGCACTCGACTTTAATTTGGAAATATGAAGCTGCACGTGTTGAAAGAGGGGATTATTAGCTGGTGCTAATCTCTCTTCCTCTCTCCGCCCTTGTTTACTGCAGCTCTCCTCCCCAACCCTCATCCTCAATCCCAAACAGAATAAAAGAAAATGACAGTGAGGGGGTAGAGGCAGGAGAGAGAGAGAGAGAGAGAGAGAGAGAGAGAGAGAGAGAGAGAGAGAGAGAAAGAGAGAGAGAGAGAGAGAACTGAAATTGGTCTTCTTGTTTGTTGTGCCTTGTTGTGTTGTGAGCATGTAATAAGGCTCAAAATGTCACTGGTTCAAACAGTCACCCCCAGGCAGTGTGGGATTGTGGAGATTTGTGTTGTGGCGTGTGCGTTGATGAGATGTGCACATAATTTTGGGGGGATTAAAAAAGCCGAATCGTTCCGGAGTTTGTCAGGTAGATCTTTTCTATTGTGGAGCACAACTTAAGCAGATAAATGCCATTTGAATAATTTAATTGTCACATGATGAATGTCTTTTATGATGAGTAATGAGGTTGAACAATAAATAAAGTGATGAGAAAACCGCTGTAATGATACAACTGTGTGAAGTAACAGGCAGCAGTCGAACAGCTGTCATTTGGCCTTCCGTCTTCGAGATGAAAATTTCACCTCTGTGTTTTTCTTTTCATTTCGTCCTTCCCTCCAATTAAAAGGCCCCTCCCTATCTGCTGGCCCAGTGGTGGTATCTTTTTGCATTGTAGGAGGTGCCATCTGGAAGAGAGAAATATTAATGACAAACCCAGATCCCAGCATGTCTTGCTGTTCTAATCAGCCAGCTTTCGGCTGCACACTGCTTTGTGTTTCTGGGGAGTGGGGAGGGGCGTGGTTGGTGGGGTGGAGTGTGTGTGTGTGTGTTTGTGTGTGTATATGTGTGTGTGTGTGTGTGTGTGAGGGGAGAGAGGATGGGGGTTGGTGGGCAGCATGTGTGCTAAAGCACGATTGATGCTTTGTGTAGCGACTGAATACAAATGAAGGATTTGTCAAACTGCAATATTTGGGTCCCAATAGATTACCATACGGCACCAGGGTAATTATGCACACAGTTGATTGAATGGAGTCAAAACAGGGGAAATGTGTAAACTTGTGGCTGCTGCCGCATTCGATTTCCATAGAAATGGAGTAGGTGACACACGTGCAGACACATGCAAACACGCAGACAAGTGCGTGTGCACAAACACAGGCGTGCGTAAATGAACACTTATAACGCACAAACACAGGTTGATGTGTGCATAAAACCCAATGATATGCAGAGACACACACACTAATTCAAATGCTGACAACTTTGCAACCAACAAAAATCTATAAGAACATGCACGTACACGCATGTGCCATGCAAACAAATCCTCGCCTTAAAACACTCAGGTGTGACACAAATTACAGTTGTAATTAAGGAACACACTGACAGCTATTAGCACTCACATTCACGAGTATATTTACACTTTGGATCCGACACTTTTACCTGTTTCACCTGCAGCACACAGATAAGGCTCGCTGTTTTTGGTTTGTACCTATTTCCACAACAACATTACACAGATTTTCTCAATGGATTTACAAGGATTGTAACCTTTCATGCAACCAAAAAGTTGTTTTTCCTGTTGCAAAAATACGACACTGGCCACCATAACTTAAAGTGTTTTTCTCGTGCAAAGTATCACCAGCACAAAAGTAGGGGGAGAAAGGAGAAAGAGCAGTACAAATTATTAAGAACATAATCCAAAAAGCAGACACACAAATATGTTCACACACTTGTACAGAAAGAAACTGGTGGGCGTACTGGAGGTCATAAGCTTCTGCAGATAGGAGGGTGATTTATTCAGCCGACCCCCAGTTAGGGCTCAATTATTCCCTGTGGGAGAGCAATAGCCCATTCCGTCACTCTCTTTATTGTGTTCACACGCATTTTGATTGTTTCCTTTTATCATTATTCCTGCAGAATTAAACACAGCATGAAATAAATGCTATTGGCAATTCTGTTATGTATTATTGTCACATTGCGGCACACACTCAGTACTCCTGCAATCATCATAAAGACTTGTGTTGTATTTTAATTCTTTCATTATCCTTATCCCTCTACGAGTCTTTGTTTTTGAGATTGAATTCATCAGTACACGGCAATTTATACTTTCATATCAAGTGAATGTGTATTCTGCAGGAAATAAAAATGCAGAAGTTATAAAAGAAAATGGCACGAAAATTCCTCTGGCTCATTTTGAATTATGTAAATTTCACTGACATTTGCTCGTTTTCAAATGTTTGTTCTTCCAAAACATAAAAAAAACCCTCTACCCTTGCATCTCGGCCTTTTACAGCATGAGCAATAATTTCAGGCTTCAGCAAAGCACAATGTAAGTATTGATCATCTGAAGGAAACCAGCGTGTAGAGAGGTTTAGGTCGTGTCACTTTCCCTTTATTCCGAGTTTGAGATAATTCTGAAATTTGTATAATGCATTCGATTCTTATTCAAATGCCATAGCACAGGTGATATTTCCCCCCAGAATGGCATTCCTTACCGCCGAATCTCATTCCCCCCTAACAGATTCCCATTATGCACTTTCGACAAACTCAATTTTCAGCCTCGGCCATTTAAATTGTCTGAAAAGTTGAAACTGGCTTTGGTCTTAAACTTTACATGGCAGTTCTGTTTGTGGGGTGTGGAAGGCAAACAGCTGTTGTCAGTTTAAGTAGCCAGCATCAACTGGAGTTATACACTGATCAGCCACAACATTAAAATGGGAGTCATTCTTCCAGGAGTTTTTGTGGGAGTCGAATGAGACATGAGTGAAAATCCACTCCCATGTCACCCCTTATTGCACACAAATATTAGAGGAGCTGCTATGCAAGGTTTTGGCTTTTGGGGTCAATGTCTTGCTCAAAATCATGTCAATTTGAGAAACTAAGGTTTAAAGCACAAACCCTACAATAACTGTGTGCCAGAATGAGGCATTTATGTTACTTTTGTACACTGATCAGCTACAACATTAAAACCACTGACAGGTGCAGTGAATAAAATTGATCATATTGGTTCTATCAGGTGTTCTGCTGGAAAACTTTGGATTTTCCCATCTGTGTTGATGAGACTTAGACATCCACATAAACATTGTCCCAGAATAAGCGCACTCCCTCATGCAAATGGAAATCCCAAATGTCACTGGCCTACAAAAATGCACCCCACCACATGGAAAGAAAAACATCAAACAATCAGGAACATGTTGAGGAACATGAAAATGGTCCAACATGTTGATTTGACCTCCAAACTTCCTACATTCAATTGTGATCAAGCATCAACAGGATGCAGTGGAACAAGTTTGATTGACAGAGGCCCCACTGCACAAGCCAGAGTACCCAAAGGATCCAGTGCCAACGTCCTGGTTCCAGACCCCATAGGACACCCTGAGAGGTCCTCTTGTCCATGCCCAATTGGTTCAGAGTAATTTTTGAGCACATAATGGGGACCAACACAATATTAGGCAGGTGGTCATAATGTTATGCCGGATTGGTGTATGTGCAAAAGTATAATGGCATATGAGTTCTTCTCTGTACATGCATTGACACAACTTTTCCCAGTCCATTAACAGACTGAAAAAGAAAGCTGAATGTGATGCTAAATACTAACTGGGGATTTCAAACAAAAGAAAAATAGTCCTTTTCAGGAAACACTGCTGAGCTCAGGTGCAGTAAAAAGCTCCCTTGTTCACCTCAGCATCTAGAGAGGTTGATGTTGTCAGAATGTGTCTCTGTCTCTCTGTGTCCTTGCTCTACAAAGGTTATCCTGTAGAATCAGATAGGATGGTGGCAGTAAAGAATCACTTCTGTGGTCGCTGCATCGCCCACGTATGGTCTATGCCACCTGTCCCCAGAGGATAGAGTGTCTGTGTGTGCCTGTGTGTGTGCATGTCTGTACAACTACAACATTTGCTTGTGTAAATGCATTTGTGGATGTGCATGCATTTTCTGTGTGTTCTGGTAAGTGTATTGTGTATATGTGTGTGTGTGTGTGTGTGCAAATGGAGCAGGTGGCGGTTCTTGTATAGGAAATGTCTACACCAATCAACAGACATCTCCTCAACCTTGGGATTCGAGGTCCCGCCCAAGCCTCAGTCACATTGTTTACAAAGCGAAAGAGACACGCAGACAGACGCTGTTATTCAGCCTTATTTACTCCCCCGCTGAGCAACACACACCTTTTTCTAAGAAAAACGTGAGGCCCTTACAGAGAACATCAGCTCAGATTGAACTTACAGATACTACTGTCGGTTGTTATCGTTAAACTTAGTTGTTTAAGCCAGATAATTGTATTTCAATGAGAATGTGACAATAATAACTCTTACTGGACCATATGTGCAGAAATTAAACATAATTCTGTCTTTTAGTTCCAAAATTTTTATATTGTCAGTATAGCAGCAGCCGTTGCTTTACACACTTCTTTCCTCTGACTTTTGTCCGTCAGATTACTCATATCTTTTTGGTGGAGCTTCTCAGGGTCAAGATAAAGCTTTCTTTTTAGCTCTATGTGGAATGGAGCGAGACCCATTTACTTGCAGTTGTTAACTGAACCGCCTCCTTCGCTTCGGGGCACATTTCTGACTTTGAATCCCAAAACCCATGAGAGTCCGCGATGTCCACCTGATTTGAAAGAGGGGTTGGGACTAAGGTCTCATTCAGGGAATATTGATGGTTTATATCCTTGTTTTTATAACTGCGGGGCATAATAATGCAGAACACAGCTGATAGGAAGTGATGCTGTTCGGCTGCTCTGAGTGTAACAACAATAACAGAGGGAGATGACAGCAAAATGTTTGGGGAAAAAAATGCTGCATTGTTTATAACTTTGTGAACTTTGGATTATATTAGCCTTGCGTTTCAGATTTTGTTTATGGACTCAGATGCCAGTCTTCGCTCCTGTCAACAATCTTGTGTCAGAAGCTGCCCTATCAGCACCACTGCAGACAGTCCTCAGACATATTTAAAGTCAAAGGTTTAATTGCTACTCAAAAACAATACTCATGATTTAAACTGCATGTAACCATAACATAATGGACAATTAGGCACTGAAATCAGCTCAGTCAAAACTATCCTGAAGTACTATTAAAGCTGAAACAGAATCATCTTTATTTTCTGTCTTTATTAGATATTAACAAGCTACAACATGTAGGTTTTAAGCTGTAAACAAATAAAGCCCTATTGTGGTGGACTAAAGAAGTGTGTGAATATTGGCAATTATGAAATTTCCTCCCTTTATATTCCATTAAATAGTATTCATATGGCATTAATATTATAATAATACAATATTGTGTAATATAATAATGGATTTGTGGAAGGAGCTCTCGATCTGGTAGTGATGCTGGTGTTAACTCAACTTTAAAGCACAGAACTTGGTTCAAAGGATGGTCTTTCATAGCTTTCATTTGTACATTTATTAACCTCATCCTAAATTATGTTAATAACACATCACATTCAAACTAAATGCACCAGTTGTTTTCTGTCTATTTAGTTATCACGCCTTTGGGAATTCTCACTAGAAACCAAATAATGGGTCTTTGAGAGCTACTTAAAGAAGAATGTGTCATATCTTGACGGAAGAATTAGGGCTGAAAAGAAAAAGTACACAAGCTGCACTTAGTGTAACAAAATGCTCCCTCTTTGCATGCATTTGAAACTGGACAATGTCAAGAGCTGAACTATCAAAACTTGACACTTCAGGCACACTTTTGCAATAGAAATAAAAAGAATAAGGCTTTGTGGGGCAGCAGCCTGCAGGAGCATACAGGGCTACAGGCACTTGCCAGGTTTTGCTTCTGCCACAGGCCAGCTTTGATGTTATTCCTTGAAGCAGTACTTCTTGATTCTGACAAATATGATGCATTTTTTTTGTCATGGTTTCTCAAGAATTCTGTTTTAAAGATTTAAAAATCTGTTTACTTTACAGGTTGACTTTCCTTGCAGCTTCACTTTGTATTTTGGTCTCTTTGGCTCAGCCCCCATTTGAGATGCTTATCAGATGCCTGCAGATGAGCATTTGTCATCGCCCCTGTTTGTTTTGTCAAATCATTCACTTCGCTCCAAACACGCAGGGGGAAAAAATGTACCTGTGTAATGCACAGTTCCTCCTGGCTTGTTGGTGGAGCACGACATCAAAACGTCACTGAATAAAGAAGTTCTGCCACAGAAAGAGTGCAGAAAAAAGAAGCCCTCTGTGTGGGATTTCAATTATGATCTTTTTTTCCCACCACCTTTGTTTCTTTAATAGAGGTCCTCGATTAATTTCAGAAAGGTTTTCTCCCATTTTTCTTCCCACTTCCTCATTTTCATTAAACGTCCCTGTTGGAGCTCTGAACGCTGTGCATTGCATTAGCCGGTTAGCCATGAGAGAGCAGACACATTTGGCCGACGTTTTATTACGAGCCGTGTCTTTGAGATACAATGTAAATCAGAGGGTCAGAGGGTCAGCGGAACACATTAATTCAACGCTGCGGATGAAACGATGGGAGAAGCCTTGCCTCCAAGGCTGTGTTTCATCGCCCATTCCTCATCACATGCAACAATATCTAACACTGAACAAGGACCTTTTAAAATAGTGTACATATAACATGAAATTAATCCCAATTGTACTATCTCTGACGTTAAATACATTCACCAGCATACGGGAATAAAACATTAGCTATAGAAAACTGACATAATACACTGCATGTACTGCATTCACTGTTCAATTAGTTTGGACTTTATTCTTATCTTACAAATATTTAATTACAGCAGAGTGGCTGTTTTATAGATATTTCTATTCATGCATGACTCAATGAGTACAGAGGATCTATTTTTTGGTATTCTCTACCTGTTTCTAGGAATCCATTCATAGTGGCTAACCAGTATAATAAAACCTCTAAAAAAATCCAAATTTGCCTGATTTTTAATTCTCTGCACTGGATAAAATCCAAATTATCAGAGATGATTGCATCCCCTTAACCTCGGATTTACTACGATGTTTCAAGTCAGAGTGGAGAATAGGGCTGCTCTCTGAGGAAGAATCTACTACTTTCAGGGTGAGAAGGTGAGTAGAAACTAATGGATTCTGATTGTCAATGAAGCATTTCCGTGAGAATTGTGTCCATAAATCCCCCCCCCAAAAAATTTACAATATCTACAAAAATCTGATCATTCTATCTCCATCATCTTAATTTATGGAAATTTCTCACAAACAATCTGTCATAACAGCAGCCGTTATTTAGCTGCCCATTTAAGTTAGTGGTCGCACAGGCGGTTTCTCTTTTTCATGTTGGATTTTTCTCCTCAGCATGATTTCTTCTTCAGAAATATAATGTACAGGAGAGGCATGGCCACAGAGAAAAGAAACAATAAAACACAGATGCATGTGCATTATATGTGCATGCACAATAGCACAGCGCAAATCTGAGCAAAAAGAAAACTTGGCAGGACAAAGAAACAAAAAAAAAGAACGGAAATTTGTGAGCGCTCATTAGACATGTCTGCGCACCCTGAATGCGTTGCCAATGGCTTTGTGGTTGTAAGATGATGTGTATGTGCAGAGGGCATGAATAGGTGTGTTGGCCGTGCAGCCTAATCACCTACTGCTACAGTGAGTCCAGAGCCCTCTCAGCAGACGCCCCCTTTGGGCCACCTCCACCAGCGCTAGCTTTCCTTTGAGTGCACACTTTAATTAATAATCAAGCTAATTGGATTGAGGTCCCCCATTGTGCAGACAATATGTGTGGCATGTGTGTGCGCACACAGTATGTATAACATGAGCACATTTGGCTGCATTCGACAGCACGAGAAAGTGTGCTTTTTGTGACTCCCTGTGTGTTTGAGACGTAGCCACCCTTTAGGTTCTGCTTTCCCCGTGCAAGCTAAAGATGATAGTAAAACTTGATGGTGCTCAAGAGGCAGCCCCCATTTTATAGAAATGTCTTCCTTATAGGTTGTAAAACATGTACCTTTCGCTACACTCCACACTTCACTGGTACAATAAAGTGATAAGGTAGCACATTTATTGCATAAATACCGGAGGAAAAACAGTGATTCACCCGGAAAGTTGATTTGATTTTAAAGGCTGGATATTACATCTCTTTGACAAGGTTAGAAATAAAGTGTTAAATGTGAAATTTCAGTGTCATTAGCCCTTGTGTCAGTTGAGGCATTGAGCTTTTTTTCAATCAACAAGATGCCACTGGTGACAAAGGTATGTCTGTGAGGATATAGTGTGTCTGTGTGTGTGTTTGCGTACCTTATGCCTTTCTTCTCAAAGAGGACTATTGAGAATTTAAACTCAATTCATTCTCTCAATCTCACTTCACCTCACCTCACTCTTCTTCCTGTCCTGTAACCTCCTGTCCTCTCCCTCTCTCTCCCCTCTTGCTGCACCAGTTTGTTCTGTCGCCGCCACCCCCCGTCACCATGTTGCATCTCATCTCCCCTTCCTCCCTCCTTCGCTCTCTCTCTCTCTCTCTCTCATTCTCGGTGTGGACGTTTGGAAGGGAAGGCAGTAGGCGCTGCAGGCCAGTTCTCTATATTAGATGTCAGGCCTCAGATAGAGACTCAGGCCTGTGGGTAAACACTTTGACAGCTTCTACAGAGGATATTTTGTCTGTGAAATGGAGTCTGTATTACTCCAGGTGAAAAGAGACAGGGAAAGAGACAGAAAGGCTGAGAAGCGAAGGAGTCTCACTCTTTCACAATAGCTCCATTTCTCCGACGTAAGCGATTGCATTTGTTTGAGATTGGAGGATGAAAAAGGCACCTACAAGCTAATGATTTCTCTTTCAGTCATTTTCAGTTTTATTTGCTTTGACAGAATAGTGTTTTCACTGTTTAGACTAAATCATGCAGCTAGTTTAGCGGGACTAGGATACATTTGGATAGTCACTGGATTTACATTAATGCTTAAGTAATTTACACAAGCTGTTCTATTCAGCAGTTCGAATTACTTGAGCTAAATAACACAAACTAATGATAATCTTCGTGCATGTTGCTGGATCCCATCAAACTGAACAACTAGCATTACCTAATTGAGTGAGATGTGTTTATTCCATAGCATGAATTACCAGCAGTAAATATCCCAGCGCTGCAGAAACGTGAAACTAAAATATGGGGACTTTATGCAACATCCTCCCTTTACGATGGTATTAAAAATCATGAGCATGTGCATGTATATGTGTGCATACGTGTGTGACACAAGGGGGAGGGCGTACTGGAAAATTTCTTGGATGCATGAGCTTCAGTATGGCAAATTAAATTTGAATGCAAATGCAGCGGTATTCCTTGACAGTCGGTGATAAAAACCCTATTATGTTTAATGATATGCTTTGTGAATGTGCATGAGTGGAGAGTGGTCTGCAACTCAGGGGGCCATCTTCAAAAGTCTGCCTCCCCTCTCTGCGGTGGCTTTGATCAGCAGAGGTGCACATACGTGTGTATACGCTTTCATATGTGCATGCTGTCATGTTGATGAAGTTTGCAATGCAGCAGCTTCCCTCAATGGGGCTCCAACAGAAGACTAAAGATTTCATCGTAAAAGCCAAGTTCATCTGAACCTCTGAAGAATTACATGATTGTCTCACAATATGTTGAGATCATCTCAGCTGAACTCGTATCCTTTCACAGACTTTCATGGTGTTTGGATTATGAAGGGTTTCCATGGTGCTTTCTGAGTTTTTCTGGAAATCATTCACGTATTTCAGGCTTCCTTCAAGAACATTTTCTGAATGTTTGAATTAATTTCTTGAAAAGATGTGTCATACCTAGATGTGTGTGTGAGAGGGAGAGATGGAAGAGTAAACAGTTGCTGTTTTATTATAGGTAGTGAGAGTGTGTGTCACCTTTCTTTATATGTGAGTGTGGAGTATTTTCAGTGTGTGTGCCCAAGTGTTCATCTAAAAAATGAGCCAGTTGTCTTAATGAGGGAATGAACGTTTAGTGACCTGTCCATTCACAGCCTATTGATTTGGTTTGATGTCTCTGTAAATAACCGGGCACTTTGTGGAGATGCATAGCAGGCAGGATTATAAAAACGGGCGCATCAGTTATCGCACAAATATACTCGTTATGGCACCACATGGCTGCACACAGGCACCAAATCCATTTCTTAAAAAACACTCCAATGGTTTTCAAAGTAACCACAGCTGCAGTTAAAAGTAATGGGAGATTCAAAAAGCATTCATGTTCTGCCAGACTTTAAAAAAAATGTCTGAAGCTGTCCCGGTTTGGTCATTCGACTTTTTAAGTCTTGTCGTAAGTCATTTCAGGCAGCAGGGGGAGCACAGAGGAATCCTTTATTACCACCTCAGTTTGAACCTCAGCTACACGGAAAAGACTGAACTTTAATGTTAAATATCAACAAGAGGCAATAAGTTTTAATATAATTGCTAAGCACAGAGAGTGACATGCTCACTAGGAGATGTTGTTAGCAGGTATATTAATAATTACCATGTCCATTAGCATGCCAACACTTCCTAGTTACACATAAGGAGTAGCTGAGGCTGATGGGAATAGATTTGTAAGGTTTAAGTAATTGAACGGATGATGGCGCTGGATAAAGTTATGGGATCAAGCTTTTTCAGTTCACCCTGATGGGAACATGAATGTCTTTACCAAATTGCATTGTAATCAGTGAATAGTTGAAACGTTTCTCTTAAAAACACACAAATGTGGACCTGCAGGTGGCACAAGACGAAAGGTTAGGGATCAACAAACTCAGCATTAAATGTATACAAGCAAGCCTTACTGAGAAGAATGTCAGAGCAGCAGAGGCATGGCGTGATTCTGCTGCTGCACTGATGGATATAATGAAAATATACTTTCTGCTGAATACATCATGGCAACAGATGTGTTACATTTGCATTTAGACCAAATGGTAAATGTAAATAAATAAGTGATTCAAAAGGCAGAAAAAAAACATTGAAGTTTCCAGCTAAAACATGATCAGATGTGATCAAACACACTCATTTAAACACATAAATAGGTGAATAATTATAATAACTTGTCACACTTCAGTTGAGATAAACTCTATAATTATGAACTAATGGTGTGTACGTTTAGTGTTTTCTCAGAGTAAGATAGTTACATCTCTTTTAGGGGACTATTTTGTTTCGAAAAAAAAATAATATAATGAGCTAAATTGCATGTTGTACTATCTCAACGGTGTTTGCTATGGTTAAAATACTGGACCTGCATGTTACTGCTTGGCTGACAAACTGTCTGAGAATGGTGTATTAAGCTGTATGTTGTTGCCACTTGCATAGCAGCAGCTCTGTCCTGTGGTGAGGCTCAGGGGTTGGCTCCAGCCAGGTGGAATGAGAACAAACAAGCTGTCGAAAGTAATCACATCTCCCAGACTCTGGACATGTGAATGCACCAACATATCTGTCCATCAGTGCCCAGAGCCAGTGGTCATTGTCTGACCCCCCAAGGACCGCATCACAGACTGACAGAAAGGTTGGCACTGATGAGGGCTGTTGTCTCAATGTTCCACAAGAGAGAAATTTCATTTTCTAGAGTCCACCTTAGCTGAATTTACACACATTGACTGTGCTATGAGAAAATTAATATTAAAAAACTGCCAGAGCTTATGAAAAGTTGGGTATTTAAGTAAAAGTTTCTCTCATTAAGCTGTACTAAAAGGTGAGAAACACTGTAGCTAAATGCTGGTCCCTGACCTTATTTAAGTTATTTATCATTTCACTTCATTGTTCTATGTTATTTATGCAATTTTATTTACTTATCAGCAAATAAAAAGTATGAAAATGGACTGCAGGGACCCAAAAAAAACGAGGTGGCACAGAATAAATATGCTTCCTTGCTAAACCCATAAGGGAATGCCCCTCCTTTAAAACCTGTTTACCAGCAAAAACACACACACTTTCTAGTTTTAATCCTCTCCTTTTGAATGACAGGATTATTTTTTGTGACGGGAAAACATTTTAGATAAGTATCACTATCTCTTCTTCCATCACTCCAACTGCAGGTTAGTGAATATCCCAGTGGAGGGGAAAAACTAATTACGAAACGTGTCTGGCTAAAAGAGTTATCTGCAAGATAGCCCGCAGTGCAGCCATGTTTTAGCCCTTTTGTTTTTTTGTTGTGCAAACTAATTAGTTTTTTTCTCCTTTTTTAATGGAGAAATGCTCAGCTGCTCCCCAAACTAGTAATGACCTTCCAATGGAATTATGACACCAGCAGATGTAAAGCTTTTGATTAAGCCCATTTACATGGAGCCTGCACTAGTTGGGACGTTCAGCTCTGATGCTCAGGATTATAAGTCCTATTCTGTTTTGCCGTAGGTGGACTGCTTTCCCAAATTGCTTTCATTATGAATTCTAAATCTCTCCCTAAACTTTGATGGAACCTGGAGATGATAGATTTACTTAGGTTTACATTATTTTCACAGCAGTTCCTTACAAAACTTTGCTAAGAAGCTATCAGCTGCACATGTAAGTTTGTTTGACAATTATTAGTATGAACTACTTCACACACAAGCTCTCTATTTAAAAACTGAAATTGACTTGGCTGAAGCAGTGTTGCTGGACTGCATTAGTTCAGTATTTTGGTTCTTAAGTTTGGGATAAAACAACACAATTAGCCGCTCTAGCGGATGACTGCCCAAATCCATGAATTGTGTTAGAGTAATAGACTCTGTATCAGTGCAAGTCAAAAAGTCATGTTGACCATTATTACACCAACAGATCACCCGCTGCATGCTTCCACTGTCCATAAACTATATCCATATAAAATGTGGCCCCAATTAAAAGCGAATGAGGAAACATCATTTGAAGATAACAAATGAACAAACTGATAAACAACTTCAAATGTAAGCATTTAAAGTCACTCTCCTGTCACTGATTTAACCCATAAAAACTAATTTCTGTGTGTCAGAGGCAGATTTTTAGAAGTTTTCTTTTCTTCCATGACTTCACGGCTGCAGCTCAAGCACAGCAGTTCACATATGACTCTCCAAAAAACACTGTCAAACTATTCTAGTTACACAATGTCAGGCTGTAATACTCAAGTAATTAAGTCATACATGTTCAAGCCAGAAATGAAGTCTGAAGTAGAATGATCATATGGAAAAACCCCCACAAGCTGACAGGATTGATTTCTTAGGTTTGTTAAAATCAGTGTAGAGGTGAAACAGCAGACTAGAACTACAAACAAGTGAGAAATTGAATACTTGAACTTCACATAATGGGGTGGAAATTCTTCAAGATTTTTTATCTAGATTCTAACATTTGATCATGTAATCAGTTATGGTTGAGTCATGTAGTCTGTGTAAACTTTCCACTGTAGGAAAAGCAGTACATTAATGGTTAAGTAACCTGAGAAACAGTTTAGCTGACTATATGCACATGCATTAAAGGTTTGCATCTGTACTTAAACTCATGCTCATGGGTAAGTTGCAGTTTAAAGGTGTAAATACTCCACCAATCAGCAACAACAGGATGCAGTGGAACAAGTTGGATTGACAGAAGCCCCACTGCACAAGACAGAGTACCCAAAGGATCCAGTGCCAACGTCCTGGTTCCAGACCCCATAGGACACCCTGAGAGGTCCTCTTGTCCATGTCCAGTGGTTCAGAGCATTTTTGACCCCAAATGGAGGACCAACACAATATTAGGCAAGTGGTCATAATGTTATGCCTGATCGTTGTATGTTAACAAGGTGAAAAACTCGATTTTCACCGCCCCGGGTCTTTAGCGTGGCAATCTTCTTACTTTGAGCAATCATTCTGATGTAAATGTTGATTAGGCAATGTAATTGCTATAAAATAATAGCACCATCTGTGTTATTTTGGTTCCCTGTAAGCCTTACTTTCATGATTAAACTCTGCCTGCCACCAGAAATCTCTCAGCAAAATGAGGGGTCGATTTATGGCGCAAACGTCTGCAACTGTGCAACCACTACAGGTAGAGGATAGCACTTTTGCAGTCAGCGGCAGCTATCTGTAGCTTTTCCCAGGTAGCTAAAATAGTCAAACAACAGCAGAAACTGAATAGCCCCATTTTCAGAGCAGCCAAAGAAGATGAAGAAAAATAAAGGTAAAACAAGAGTGGACTTCGGATGGACAACCCCTCGATGGACTTCAAAGGGTTCGAAATCGAGATTGACTTGTCAGTATTTTTACTAATTATTATTTAGTAAAAATCTGCCTAATTATTTGTAGAGCTTTGCATTTTAGCTCTGGCAAAGCAGTACTTGTTTGTTGAAATAAACAGCTGTTGAAGACATCAGACGTAAAACTCAAGTTTACTGCGACATACAGAGAGATTTACCTGGCAATGATCAGCTCCTAATCAGCATTGTGTGAACTTGTTTGCCAAAGGCTTCAATGTAGCAGAAATTCATTTATACCTAAAAGTCCTGCACTCCAGCTTTAATACAAAACTAAGCTCTTCACTATCACTAATACGACCATAATTGGTTCAGAAACTCATTATAATATCCTCTCAGTGCCTGTTTACACATGGCATAGAGCAGTAGTGCACTGATTGGCCTTGTGTGTAATTTAAAGTGTTAAGTTCAGCATTCAAAAACAAGCACGAATATGAGGCTGAATGCAAAGCGTTTTTGTGAGTCATTTCGAAAGCCGTAGGAGTTTAGAGAGCAAAAACGGATAATGGAGGGCATATTTCAGGACCTCGAGAAAAGAGGTGGATAGGAATGGATGGGGGATGTCAACGAAAAAAACGGGAGGAATAAAGAGAGGGTTCTCTCTGTATGTGCCACAGGACCTCGCCCTGGGGACTTATCTCTCGTGCCTGTGTTGCCGATCTGTTAATAGCTGGCATCATAACTCTCTGCGCAGGGGCTGTTTGCTCCGGCTTCTGTCACAGGTTCATCATTACGCTGATAGCTTAACACTCGGTAAGGAAACAAAATAGCCTCCCACTGGTGTAGATCAATCCCCTGACGCCAGGAAAAACCCAGAGTATATCCACAGCACTAATACAACTCACTGAGAGGATCCTGCAGCACCAATAAAGTGCTTTGAATCAGTATTGATGATCTTTTTTCTTGGCTGATATAGTTTTCTAGATTTAAAATGATCCTGCAGAACACCTAATGTGATTAAACACAAATCAGCTTGTTTTTGTTGCCTCTCATCTATTCGAACTCTCCTCTACAGGAACCTTTAGCACTTACGCTGCAACACATACCTTGCAATAAAAAAATCGCAGCACATGCTTTTATATCCCATAATCTCCTGAAAATCCATCTTTTCTCTGAAGTCATTAGGCTATGTTTCAGATCCTATGGGCAAACCTTCACATGGGTGTCTTCTGAGAATGCTGTCAAACACCAGTTTTCCCAACTTTTAAATGACTTCCCCGGGGCTGCACTGGAGAATCACCAGAAGACATAGAAAACTTGGCTTTAAACTCATTTTTTAATATTCTATGCTGAAAAACACATTTCACACATACGAGCTTTGAGATCTGCGGCTCTGAACTGTGGCTGAGAGCCTCTGGTTAAATCTGTATATAGAAGCTGGCTCTTAAGTTCGTTGGTAACAGCTGTCAAGATCATTTCTGCAGTGGAGTACTTAGGAGATGCTTCCTTTCTGTAGCTGGCATTTTATAGACAGCCAAAGTCCTGCCACAACCCTCTCCTCTCTAGGAATTCTTTGATTAGCTTCTGTGTGTTTTCCCATATAGGGTTTCAATCACTCTATCTGGAAATCTGGAATATCTTCTTGGGTTTCTTTTAATTAATATTTGAGGATAAATTTATATCTAATAAACTACTGCACAGAAAAACTTGGGTACCTCATCATTAAGACGTTTCTCCACTCCAAGGTTTCATAATTGTTATTCATGCATGTATTAACAAAATTGTACCCTACATTCCATAATGGCACCACATCAATATCAAGTTGCTGCTGGTGGAAATGATTTTCAGGCCTTTGCATTTTTCATGCCAATCAAACATGTCGACTAGAGCCATTCGAGCTGCCAGATTTCCTGATTGGTTTTCTGTCAGGGGTTCAGGACCCCGACCGCTGAAAGATCCCACCAACAGAAGAGGAGACAACGAATTTGGCTTGATCAAGGACACTCTGCTCAGTACAATCTACCAAAGCAGAGTCGCGCTGAGCAGTTCCTTGCTCCTTTATTTATCTTACGAAGAAGAACATGGATAGTTACAATGTGTGTTTGTGTGTGTGTGTGTGGGTGTGTGGCTGAGTACATGTGTATCATCGTGGTCACGTTGAAAGAAATAGAAGGAGTGTATGTGAGGAGCTGAATCTTATATGACATAATAGTTTATCTGGGTAAGCTGATTGAACGTAGTATGATGAGTGTTAGCTGATTGAACATAGTATGATAATGAGCGTTATATACAGCATTTATCTTCTAACATTCCCTCCTGTTTATCATGCTCAATTCAAATAAGATCAGTACATTAACAACTTGACATGCATTTTCTGTTAACACTTCATGGTTTTAAACTGAGATTTCGTCTTCGGAGTCATCCTCATCATCATCCTGCAGATCCAATTCTGTGGTGAGTGACATGTACGCCTGGACCTGTACAGCGACGAGTTTGGAGACCATAGAACGAATACATGGAACAATACAGGTAGAGAAACAACATAATAGCGATAATACAACAAGCACTGGCATGATTAAGGTTTTGAGTCGTCCTAGCCAATTCTCTGGCCAGAACCAGCTCCAGAAATCCCAGCCATCATCCTTTGCCGTGGTCTCATCTTTCTTCATCTGCGCCAGGAGGTCATTCAGGTGCTTGATGGTATCTGTAAGATTGCCTTGGATATCAGGAATGAACGTACAACACTTATCACCTATGACATGACATAAGCCTCCCTGTGCTGCAAATAGTAAGTCTAGTCCGTACTGGTGTTGCATTAACATTTGTCTGGTTGCTACAGCGAACGGCGTTAGTGCACCAAACCCATGAGTAACAATTTCTGTAAGGTTTTCCAATTCTACATGTAGTTTATCAATATTGTGAGCATTGTTGACCGCACCCCACCATGGTAAAAAGCCTGTTAAGAATTTGGTATCACTACTAGTGAGTTTACCTGTGTCTCGTTTTTGACGGTAGTGTGTGTAGTGATGTGTAGAGTACACTAATTGTCCATGTATGCTAATGGTTGGAGTTAGGAAAACTAATGCACATGTTCCAACCCATCCTCGAGGCAGATACTGATAAATGGATGTCCCACAAAGCCATGCTGCATCTACGGTGCTTCCCATACCTTCATCAGAGGGCCACAGAATGGTCAGGTCACCTCGCCCCAGCAAAGTACCACTGGCTTCCCCTGGTCTCCCCATGCAGACTGAGGAGTTGTAGTTGCCGGTAAACCGGCCTCCACACGTGGCAGGGAGCGAGAGATTACAGCCTGAGACATGTCCTACCTCTATAGAGGGGGTCTTATCTGTCATGTTTCGGTAGAAACAGACGGGGAGCTGTGCTGGCACATAAGGAGCCTCAATAGTCATTATAGGTTGATAATACTCTGCACCCCTTCCTTTAATATCAGTACCATTTATCCTGAGTTTAACATCATTCCAATGGCTACAATTTGGTGCACTCGTCGTGTTAGTACGGTGCCATTGTCTCAAGTGTGCAGAATTACCATAGTGGTGTAGCATGCCATAGAACATACAAGATAACTCACTCATATTGTAGGGTCGTGGTCGCACTAAGGCCGAGTCCTGTGAACTGTGTGGGAAGAGAGAACAAGCATAACATGATTCATTAGGCATTACGTGATTAACCATCGTTCTTATAGCTGTATACCAAGAATTAACCGGAGGTGCTTTCCCCACTTCAAAGCGTTTGTTATGTGAGGAGTCATAAGCTGAGTGGTAACTTCCCCTACTGCTAATTATGAACGTGCTGGTAGAGAATGTCGTTCTGTTGCCAGGAGTGAAGTTATTAATATTGTTTACCTGGCTGCAATTAGCTGTACTAGTGGTGTTTGGACAGAGATTGATAAATGTGCATGGGTCTGTTTCTCCCGATTTGTATATGCAAATACCGAATCGGTGGCAGCTTGGGTGTAGATATTGGCCTATTCTAGTTATGTTGGGGATTGGATTGGCGGTTGCGTTGATGTTGATGCAAAATTGAGTATTGGTCCATTCCACCTTCATGCGTGTGTTCCATTGTTTAGCTAATTGTGATGTACCATATGTACCTGATCTCCAATTTGGTGTTCCTGAAATCATGTGTGGTAAAATGACATTACTCCAGTCATGTCCTGTTGTTTTGTACCCTTTAACATCAATGTATCCTACATAGCCGTTCCACCTGTTGTGTTTATACCTTCCTATCTTCAAATCCGTGGATTGTAAGCACCATTTCCCCAAACCATCGCGACAGTTGTAACATAAGTATGGCTCAGTAATTTTTGATTTTTCAGAGTTGTTGCATGGATTCTTAAAAGCTCCTGTCATCACATCTGGTTGTGGAACGGCCCACACTCTTCTCTTTTCTCGATGCTGGTATCCTGGATCTGTAAAATAGATGGCTGCAAACACTGTTAGACACACAGTGAGGATAACAAAAAGCATAAACCTTAGGTGAGCCATTGCGATCTAATCTTCTTTTTCTTCACCGGTTGAGACGACGGCCCCTATTGGTTACCACCCCCTTTGTACCCCGGACAAGCGTTGCAGTCCTATACGACCGATTGCTAATTTATGGCTCTTACTCACTTATGTCGACCTTTTTGCAGTGACTCATGTGGATCCAGGACGGGCGCTCAGCTATCTTTACAGCAGTAGGTGACGTCAGGAGGACTTGGTATGGCCCCTCCCACCGTGGAGAGTTCCACTTAGCCCTCTGGATGACTTTGATTAGGACCCAATCACCTGGTTTCAGCCTGCAAGATACAGAAACAGGTTCTTCTGGCAATGTATGTTGCTCGCGAACTGATTTCTGATCTAATATGTGTCTCATCCAATCTGCGAGTGTATGTTCTCTATCACTTTTCTCTATGTCACTATTGTGCATTGGGAGTGGAAACACTCGACCATGTACTATTTCAAATGGTGTTAGACCGCCGCTTCCTTTTGTGATTCTCATCCATAATTTGACAAGTGAGATGCACTCCGGCCACGGCCTTCCGGTTTCAGCCATTGTTTTTCTTAGTCTTTCTTTAATTGTTCCGTTTGTTCTTTCCACCAAGCCTGCGCTTTGAGGATGATATGCACAGTGGTTTTTTAATGTGAAACCTAATGCTTCGCCGGCCAGTGTCAGCATCTCATTTACAAAATGTGAGCCATTATCCGATCTGATAAGTTTTGGAATTCCATAAGTGGGGAAGTATGAGTTTACTAAGCATTTTGCTACAGTTTTAGCGTCATTTTTCTTCACAGGGTATATTTCAACCCATTTTGAGAACACATCAATGATTACTAGAGCATATTTTACACCTTGTGCTTCTGATAGTTCAATAAAATCCATGTGTATTGTATGGAAGGGATGTGGAGGCTCAGGAAATTGTCCTGGCCTTGGTCTGAGTCTGCCCTGAGCATTATTCTTTTTGCAAATTAAACATTTATTTACAAACATTTTTGCAGAAGTTTCAAAATTTATAGTGTAGAAGTGGTGATTGGTTATCTGTACCATCCCTCCTGTTGAGACATGGGTAATCCCATGGCTCACTAATGCGGCCGTTTCGTGTAAAGATTTTGGGAGGATTGGTTTTCCATCAATGCTGAGAATGCCATTTGTTAGTGTTGCGCCTCGTTTTTGCCACTGTATTTGTTCTTGCGGGGGAGCTGTCTTTTGTGCATCACTTAACACGTCATTGTCGATCGTAGTGAGACTGCACTGGAGTTGTGGGTGTTGGAGTGCCGCGGCCTTGGCTGTTTTGTCTGCAAAATTGTTTCCTTTAGTGATGTGGGAGCCGTCTGTTTGGTGTGCAGGGCATTTGCAGAGTGCTAGAGAGGTTGGGAGGTGTATAACTTGTAACAGTTTTTTAAGTTGTGCAGCATGGGTCAGCAGTTTTCCACTAGAGGTTACCATGCCTCGGTTTTGCCATATTTTTGCAAAATGGTGAACAGAGGAAAACACATACTGACTGTCAGTATGTATGTTAACTTTTTTATTCTCGTGTAGAATGCATGCTCTAATGACAGCATGGAGCTCTGCAGCCTGTGCAGACTCTGTGCTGGTTAAAGGGCCTGCTTCGACCACAGAAGTTGCGGTGGTGACAGCATAGCCGACTCTGTTCTTTCCTAGCTGATCTTTAGAGGCAGAACCATCTACAAAAATATCAATGTGATCTGGCTGTGGCGTACTGTAAATGTCTGGTCGTGGTTTTGTTTCCTCATTCGTGCGTGACACACAGCAGTGTGGTGTTCCGTTATCTGGTAAAGGAACTATGTCTGCGATATTTATTGGCCCACATCTGGTTAGAGTGATGTGTTGTTGTGAGAGTAGGATAGAAATATAATGCAATAATCTGGCGTTGGTGATGAACGGAAGGTTGGCTTGTGTCAAGATTGCTGCAACAGCGTGTGGCACTTTCACTGTCAAGGGGTGTAGCAACACTACGTCTGCACAGCATGTAACTGCCTCCGCTGCAGCAGCACAGGCCTGTACGCAGACAGGCAGGCCTGCTGCTATGGAGTCAAGTCTTTTAGAATAAAATGCTATCGGTCTATTTTGTTGTCCAAATGGCTGTGTGAGCACTGCTGCCATATAGCCATTAATACAGTTCACCGTGAGTGTAAACGGGAGATCATAATCAGGTAATGCTAGCACTGTGGATGTTTGTAACATTTCTTTTAATTCCTTAAAGGCTTTTTCAGCTTCTGGTGTCCACTCGATCTTGTCCTTTAATGTCATGTTGTTGCCATAGATCAGATTTTGTAGTTGTTGTGCAGTAGCAGCATAATTTGGGATCCATAGCCTGCAATAATTACAGAGTCCTAAAAAGGACATCATTTGTTGCTTAGTTTGAGGTTGAGGAGCATTTTGAATAGCCGTCTTTCTGTCTTCCAGCAGAGATCTACCATCTGCTGATAATTTGTGGCCTAAATAGATAACTTCTCGTTTCACTAGTTGCAACTTTCCTCTTGAAACCTTGTGACCTTCACTAAATAGATGTTGCAAAACTATGCGGGTGTTTTTCATGCAAGCCTGCTCCGTGTGTCCTGTGACTAAGATATCATCAACGTACAGGAGGTACTGTCCGTCCTTTAACTCATTACATTTTAGCATTGAGGCTGCTAAAGCCTCAGAGTACTCTGTTGGGCTATTTGTGAAACCTTGTGGGAGTCTAGTGTATGTATAAGTTTTGCCATCAAATGAAAAACCAAACAAGTCTTGGGAATCTGGGTGCAGTGGTACAGAGAAAAATGCATTGGACAAATCTATTACAGTGAACCATTTACTTTTCGGGTCCACGTTGTTCAGAATGGTATGTGGGTTTGCAACTTTAGGTGGCTTGTGCACCACTATATCATTTACTGCTCTTAAATCTTGTACCATGCGCCATCTTCCCGTGGTTTGTTTCTTAACAGGGAATATCGGGGTGAGACATTGAACTGTTTTTGTCTCTCTGAGTATGCCTGCTTGTAGCATATCTTGTATCACAGGTTGGATTCCTCTTTTAGCATCATCGGAGATTGGATATTGTTTAATTTTAGGCCTATAATTTGAGATGGTTTCAACTTTTACTGGCACAGCGTCTCTTATCAGTCCTACATCAGTGGGACCACATGACCACAACCCATCTGGCAAGCCTGCCAGTGCTGGGTGTGATGAGCCTTCATTCAGGAACACACGTCATGGTGCTTCATTTAGGTGTGTTCGTGGTGTTATTCTGACGCGCCAGCCTAAGACTTTTCTGCTAATCTTTGTATTTTGTCCTGTTGACCAGCCATCCTTGT
Organism: Dascyllus trimaculatus; assembly: GCA_024666655.1. Taxonomy (NCBI): domain Eukaryota; kingdom Metazoa; phylum Chordata; class Actinopteri; family Pomacentridae; genus Dascyllus; species Dascyllus trimaculatus. Next base: position 22,246,979 of record CM045450.1, read on the forward strand.
CAGGTTTCCCATACTTGTCGGTTTGTCCTTCCCATACTGTCCGTTCTATGTGTTTCCATCTTAGTGTGGGTGTTTTAGACACCGAGACATGTGGAAACCTTCCTCTATGAAGCGGTGCCTGTTCTTCTGAGAGAATAACTGAACACCCTCCATTCCCCTCGGGAGATATGAACAGGTGTTGCAATGTTATGCTACAAGTTTTCATTTGGTGGAATTTTCTGTCATATTCTGGGTCAGGACCTGGTGTGTGTTTATACCACATTGTACAATGGAGATCCTCTGGTTTCATAAACATCAATCCTGACTTTTCTCTAAGTTTTCCCTGTGCGATTTCAATTAGGTCTTTTAGTGGGCCTCCTGTTGGTGTTACATCTAGGGCCCAGTAGTAATGAGGTTCTCCTGGTCCATGTACAACGTGGTTTTCTGGCATCATTTCAGCTGTCATGCCATCAGGACCTGGCACAATAGCGATATTGAGGGCCTGGAGCCCGTCTCTGCCAAGCAAATTAACAGGGCAAGAGCTGTCAACAAGGATTGACATTTTGATTTGTTTACCAGTCTCCACATCTTCAAGGTAGACTGGTTTTGTGAGTCTTAAGGGAGTTACGTGCCCTGAGGCTGATTTAACGTACACTGTTTTGTTCGAATACTGTAGTTTTGGTGGAGCTTTGTTAACCACTGTGGTACATGCTCCTGAGTCACACAGACAATTGTATTGTTTTCCATTCATGGTCATTGGTCTGATTGGCATTTTTCCTGAATGTGCCTGCAGTGCAGCATAGATGTCCATGTGCAAACTATGTGATTTGTCATTTCTCTCCTCTGTAGTTTCATGATGTGTGTGTTCGTCTAAGATTTGCGGCGCAGGTGCCGACGCTAGTCATGCTTCCTGTTTACTCTTGTAATTCGGGCAGTCACGCGCATAATGTCCTTTTCCCCCACACTCATAGCATTTGTCGTCTCTGTTATCTGATGGAGTAAATTCTCTTCTTCCTCTGCCTCGGCCCCTGCCTCTTCCACGGCCTCTGCCTCTGTGGAAGTTTCCACTTCTCCTGTAACCTCCTCTGTCTGCACTACTGAACGCTACTACGGTATCGGTCGAGAACACAGCGGCTTCTTGTTCTTGTTTTGTCTTTTGTACTGTTGCTGCGTGTGTGGCCCAGTCTACTGCATCAGTAACAGAACCTGTGTTCTGGTGGACCCAGTGTCGCTCCACATAGGTCTTGACCTTAGGGGTCAGGCCAGCAATAAATGCTCTCTTCAACTGCTGTTGATACGGGCCATCATTATCATCTGTTTTAGTAATGCCAGAGTTGGCTCTAAACACGACTTCCAGTCTGTGTCTATAGTCAACAGGTGTCTCATCGTCCTTTTGTTTACATGCTGCTATCTTGGAGTAGTCAGCTCTTGGCTTAAACGCGGTCACTATGCGTTCTGTTAGGCGTGTGATGGCGGTATTGAGGTCGCCTGAGTCGTGAGCGTATGCCTGTCCATCTGCGCTTACTCCTGTAAAGTCTCCCCTGACCCTGCCAAACTTGTGTCCTAGGCTGTCCCTGAGTACGTGATAGAACTCTGTGCCGTTCAGATTGAATGCACTCTGGAGCTCCTTTAATGCTGTCACATATTCGTCAATATCAGTGTCGGGGTCTGGGAGATGTGATACTGCCTTTTTACGGTCTGCTGCTGTCCATGGTCTAAAAACTAGAACCGTTGGTCTCCTGTCGCGCTCGTCACCTACCCCTGTGGGTTGGCCATAATTTGGGTTAGCGACCTGTATAAGAGGATAAATACCATCACCACCTGGGGTTGGTCCACAATCAATACATTCCTCTATGTCTTCTCCTGCGTCTGTCCAGTCACTGTCATCGTCGTCGTCATTTTGGTCTCTGCCTGGGTGATAACGTTCTTCATGCCTTTGTAAGGCGTTAACGGGGTAAATGTGTTTGGGCTTATGGCCCTTGGGTGTGTCTTTAAATGGTCCATAATCAGCCTTTTTAGGTTTTTCTGGTTTTTTATTGGCACTCCTAGTACGTCGTCGTCCAGGAGATGGGGTCTCTTGTCTGCTTGTCAACACCTTACCCTTCACTTTACCTTTTCCATCTGCTGTGACCTTTACACTGCTAGTGCTTGGTATGTCTTCTCCTCCCTCAGCTCCCTGTGGCTGAGCTGCCTGTCTTCCTCTCCCTCTTCCAGCTGTCTCATCCTCTGCTGCTACCATTAATGCATCTTTCTCCTGTCGACTTGCATCTCTCAACTTGCTTTGCTCCAGCCAATAGTCAGAGAGTTTACTCTCTAACTTTCTTTTCTTTTTCTTGTTCTTTTTATCTGTTTGTGATATTTCAAGTTTTAGTTGTACCTGGAGGCTGAGAATTTGTTCTGTGTTTAACTCACCGGAAAATCCGAATTTCTTTCCCCATCTTAGGCTTATCTGTCCTGCACCAGGTTTGTATTGTTCCATGAACTTCGCGTCTTCGCTCAGTTCTGGTTGTTTAGAGTGCTTACCCCCCATATTAACTTGGGTCTAACGCCGGGTTTCCCTGGCACCGGTATGGGTGTTTTACAATCAGGACAGGTTAATGTGATTGGACCTTGGCAAGAACAATAATCTTTATTTTTATATTTCGTACTTATTGGTTTTCCGTCTATAAAAGTCTCTACATATAGGTTTTCTTTTGCTTTGTAGATAATGTCCGTGCACGTTCGGAGTCTATATAAATGGCTACAGTTATATCTGTGATAACAGAAAATTCCTATGTGATGAACTCGCAGTCCACACTTATGTACAGAATCTTCAACTGTATGTTTGTCTTTTTCTACATCATCTCCCATGGAAGTTCTCTGGCATGAGGTATAGAGAGGTCACTATCACGCCCTTCTACAGTACCTGTTGTACTGCGGTGACAGTTTTATGGACTAGCCGACCTTTTTCTCTTTACCACCAGTACGTCTTTCCAAGAGAGTAAAACAACAAATTGGAAACTGGTTAGGCCCTCTAAGACCTGAAAATTAACTCAGTTTCCCACTCATTCCCATTCACACCATTCACCTAGGTATTTTATTAATTCAGTCCTTGTTTATAGACAGGGGACTCCGCCGTCCCTGCGGAACTTAACTGTATTTTGGCACAGGGGACACCGCCGTCCCTGCGGAATTTTCTGTCTCGGTGTCCCAGACACCTAGATAACCATCATTTAGATGCTGTGTTATCTTTTAGCGCTTTTCTGGATTTCTTTCAAGGACAAAATCTTAAACCTGGATTTCTTTAAGGAAACCTGGGGTTCTTTAATGATAAAGTCTTAAACCTGAGATTTCTTTAAGGAAAACTGAGATTTCTTTAAGGATAAAATCTTAAACCTGGATTTCTTTAAGGATAAAATCTTAAACCTGAGATTTCTTTATAGATCATGGATAAAATCTTAAACCATTCATTCACTTTATGTGTTGTCTCTCACCATCCGTGGGTCGATCTTTTGATGTTCGGATCGTCGGACTGAAACCCAGCACCGTGGACCGAATGTAATTCACCGGCCTGGACCCGAATTCACGTCCCAGGTCTTTCTCACTCCGACTGTTCGGATGTGGCTGTCGACAGACTTCGGTGTCGGCTTCCCACGATGTCAGGAATCAGTCTTCAGATCCGGCTCGAAGGACCAGATTAATGTCAGGGGTTCAGGACCCCGACCGCTGAAAGATCCCACCAACAGAAGAGGAGACAACGAATTTGGCTTGATCAAGGACACTCTGCTCAGTACAATCTACCAAAGCAGAGTCGCGCTGAGCAGTTCCTTGCTCCTTTATTTATCTTACGAAGAAGAACATGGATAGTTACAATGTGTGTTTGTGTGTGTGTGTGTGGGTGTGTGGCTGAGTACATGTGTATCATCGTGGTCACGTTGAAAGAAATAGAAGGAGTGTATGTGAGGAGCTGAATCTTATATGACATAATAGTTTATCTGGGTTAGCTGATTGAACGTAGTATGATGAGTGTTAGCTGATTGAACATAGTATGATAATGAGCGTTATATACAGCATTTATCTTCTAACATTTTCTGCATACATTAATGGCATGACTTTTTTTTTCTTTTTTTTTAAAACAGAAACAGCTCTTGGAGACTTTGCAATTTTCACCAGGACTAATGGATTAAAGCCTGATCATACAAAAAGTGACTTCAGGTTAGTTATTCGCAGAAGTTAATTCTTTATTTATTATGTGTAAGAAAAGTATTTTGCAGCCATGTGATCTTCGTGGGTGAATAATAAATCCGTTATTATGATGAGTGACTTCCTTACATTTTGCTTGTTTACACCCTGATTCCACATTAGATAGAGAGTCATAAAAGTCAGATGTTTTAAAAATGTAAATTGTTAGGAAGGTATATCTGGGAATGGAATGAGTGCACATGTGACCGGGACAATTCATGCAGCAGCAATGTGGACAACTTGAAATGCTGAGATGGCTTTACTGCCCGGTAGAAGCGATAACGGAGCTCTGGTTACATTTCACTCTCTGTACCACATCAAAAAGTCACACCATACATACAGCGATGATACATGCACAGAGTGCCTTGTATAGTCCTCGAGCTGCACACTGGAGACACACTGTACAGGAGTTTGTTCCCTGAGCACTTTGGGATGAGGCTTGTCAGTTGCTATCACATTTGGCTTAAGAGGTATTGCTATTAGTGCCCTGTTCTCAGCAGGGTCAGTGCCTTTACAATGGTTTCCCTCTGCACTTATAAAGATTGCTATGTTTGTCTGGTCTGTTGTGGGAGTATAGGGAGACCTGGTCTCTCTCAGAGGACAAGACCCTGTATGAAATGGAGGTAACAAAATGCAATTAAACATGTGTTGTACCATCTGTAGGTCTAAGACAGAGCTAAAATGTAGTGACCAGAATGATACAATGGCACACATAAAGTACTGTAGCTGTTTTTAATATCACCATTCACCTGCTTTCTGTTCAGATATTCAGAGGAAGGAAGTGGGGCTCTGTAGAATACTTTTATTTCAGTGCAGTTGGTAAATAAAAGGAGACAAGACACATCTGTACTGTTCTGGTCTGTAAATCATTGGCTTAGAGAGCCTAGAGACTATTCATGTTGTCAATGAAGCTTCCAGAAGTGAAAGGCATTAGAGAGAGAGTTTGTGTCGTGAATCTCATCCTCTCCTGACACCTGTCATCGTTCACTTTTTTACAGAAGAAGAGCGGTTTCATTCCGTGGGCCCAGGAAGAAAATGGTATTGAATAACCCCCTTGGTCAAATATTTTTGAGGAACTTCAGGCGATTTGATGAATTAGGTGGCCCCGTAGATCGATAACGCCTTCTTTCTTCATAGCTCTAGATGGGATTTGTCAAATTTGGGGGCTAGAGATGAGTCCATTAAGTTCATCACACTGACTGGCTGTAATTTGGAGGCAACAATAGGAAGACTGCAGACAATGTGCATGTGCAGGCATGCTGTGTGTGAGTTGGTTGGGTATTGTTAAGCTTTTATCAATTATAATTCAGATTTAGCTCATCAAATCCAAATCTTGTTCAGTCCTACTTCTGATTCTTAGCTTATTTAATACAATACAAATATTTCATAGATTCATTCATATGTGATTATTTCTATTAGTCTTTTCGCTCTAAATTTGCTCTAGGCTGAGATTTTCTTGACTGAACATTAACAAATCCTAATTAGCTTTGGTGGCCCATAATTAATTTAATTGTGATCATTTATAGAATACATAAATGTACATCACAGCTTTACACAAAGAATAATTTATTTGCAGTGTTCGGTCATAAATAAATTCATGATTTGATGGTTGCACTTGGTTGGTGAAGTATTACTTCAGATTGCATCTCTGTTTTTTTAAAACCATGCAGTCTGCAATAATGCAGCTCAATGCCTGGATTCTCTCTGACACTTACTACAGACACTATTGAATATCTGTGTTTGTCACTTGTGAAGGGTCACTTTGGATCCTTCAATGCCATATGCAGGACCTTTATAGAAATAATCCCTACAAGAGCAATTAAAGCATCAATCAGTCTAGTGTTTTAATAACAAACTTTACTTGCCTAAAACAAAAATGGCCTCCTTATGTCACCAGTTTGTACATCGCCAGTACACACAGCAGTAAACCAGTTCTGAGGTTTACTGTGTGCTGGAGCTGTGGTTTAGTAATGTCTTAAACTGTGTGTTCTCATCAAGAATTCATGAAGTCAGTTCTCTTCCATTGTGGAAAACTGAAGGAAAAACACCACAGCAGTGTTGCACAATTAAGGAAAAGATTCTTAGCTGTGTTTAAAAAAAAAAAAACCCGCTGGTTTTTACCTTGTTAACGTGTCGATATAGTGGGTTTTATATCCTAAAGGATAGTTCATTAACAAAATAAGATGCCAATGTCATGACTGAGCATTTCCACCCTAAAACGGCAGAGTACCGATCTCAAAAACTGTCTCAAAATCACAGATTCAGACACCCAGGGTTTCATACGTAATAAAACTAAAGAACCAGTCCTGTCAGTGTGAAGAATAGAGCTTTCTCTATCATTATTTTTCTTCAGAATCAGTTTCCAGGGTCATGCATATGACACTGAAAGATCCCAAGTGACCCTTCACAAGTTACAAACACTGATTTCCAGAATCAGGGATTATTTTATGGAGAAAAATTCTAAATATGAAGCTTTGATACACAGAGATGAATCTTGATGGGTTTGATTGATGACCAGAGAGAGAATTTTATTCCTAAAAGAAATATGTGGCACTTGACTACATATCAAACTGTTTACAAACAAGGCAGTCCACTACATCATCATCATCTAAAGTGTGCTATGTTATCACTAAGTTACTTTTTAAATCCACTGACTCTTATATCACCATCATGTTGCCCTGTAGACTCTTATGTTATACAAACTCAAGAAAAAATGACATCCTGTCATTTGCTTTTACATAGGCTCCACTTTAACAGTCCAACTTCTAGCATGCTAATGGCTGGGAGTCTTAATTAAAATGTCAAGGTGGCGTGATGTCCCATTAAGGCTCCCCTCCCCTCCCCATTCCTTTTCTGCTTCTGATCCTCCCCAGGGACCTATTAAGCCCAGGCCAAAATGATTGAAGTTCAAAGAGGTGAGCCCGAAGGTTGGATGCTCATCGCTTCGTGCTTCGCCGTCGTCCCAGCATCCTCCAACCCTGACCTTTAGCAAGACAGCCGTCCCCGCTAATGTGCTCGCATATCTAATGAGAGAGGGCTTTAGACTCAGACCTCCCTGTCAGCCATCTAGGCGATAATGCCACCAACCGTTACCATAACCGGTCTCTCTCTCCATTTCCCCAGCTGTCTTTCTCCTTTCTTTACCTGTTTTGTCTCTCCCTGTCTTCTTCCTTCCAAGGAAAGGTTATTGGAAAGGACAGGCCAGTGCCTGCTTTTCATAACAGGCTCCTGTGGCTGTCACTGGAGTGGCAGGGCCATTCTAATGAGCCTCTCTTGTACACGAATGTAATCGTGCTTCAACCACATAAATCAAACCGCGAGACAGTGTCAATAACAGTTACACCATTAACACGATCAAACAAAAATATTCATCATTGGGCGATTTTGTCAGGAATGTGACGCCTCCTGATGGACGTAGAACAAACCACCAGGAGTGTCAAGTGGCAGGTGTACAGTTGTTCTACCTGAGAACATGATGTAATGTGGCTGAGCTTGATCTCTGCCACAGACTGGTTTCTGTTCTTCCTAATACAAGCAGGTGACCCTCCAGGTTCAAGGTATCAATGCTGCTAATGAACTTGTGTCCATGTGTGTCTCCCTTGACAATTGTGGTGAAACAGTCAAGAGTTGTTGCGTAAGTGACGTCTGTTTGTGTACATTGTTGACACGCACTTCTGTCATCAGAGCCTTGATTGCATCTCTTCTCCAACCCCTCTGCACTACAGTGACCGTATATTGAAAACATCTCTGGGACCCCACCCCAAAACTTCCCTCTTGACCTCCCCTGAGACAATTATCCCCACCCGACAGCCCCCTCCGCCCTCTGCTTAATGGCTGCGGGTAGGATGGGTCAAGCCAATCACTGGGCCATGCATATTTGTACCCACTCACTTCATCAGTGTGAGATTACCAACAGGGAAATCAATGAGCAGTGCCCTAATGAAGGATCTGCACTTGTGCCCAATGGACCTGTTAGTTTTTATCTTTTCTCCTAATATGGTATCAATGAGGTCCCCAGATAGCATGGCTCATGTATCACACTGGTGTACGAGTGCACACAGTCATGTAGTGACGCAAGCAGCTGTGCTATTCTCAAACCGTGCAGAAAACTTTTACCATATTCAAGGTTTTAGTTGTTACATTACACCACGCATCAAGCAGCGGGGTTGCTTTCATTAGCAATCAAGCTGAACAAGTTTCCACAAGCTGAGTGGGCTACATTACATTCATAGCATAAAATCACTATGTTCTGTGTCAATAAAAATAATACAACTTTGACAATGTTACCACAGAATAATATTAGTGTTTTATGGTAGTGAGAGTTGCATTTGCTCAGATCATCTCAGCGGAAACAACCTAATAAACAATGGTGCCGAACACAAGCTCTCATAAACTCAAAAATATCTGTGGGTTTTTTGCGATATTGTGCACGATAAATATGTCATAAACACAGACAGCGGCAAAATATAGATACAGGAAGGCCTGGAATGAGTCTTAGTCAGAGACGTGATTTATATTTTCTGTTGGTTTTTACATTTTCTAAGTTTGAACTGACAGTGTTTTGGCAGACTGTCCTCCTCCTCCAACAGACGGCACTCACAGGACTCACACATACTGTATATGATGCACATAAGCGCAAACACATGCCAAAAAAGCACCCTTTGGTGGACAGAAACACACATTCATGCACAATTTCTCTCAGGTGCATAACACACACACACACACACACACACACACACACATTTATTGAGATACGTACGCAAACACCCAACTGCTTGGCCCTCGGTCTGCCGCGCTCCAGCGACCCTATCTTATTAAAGCCTGTCAGCATAGCTAGCACTATCATAAGCTTTTTATTATTGACTCGGAAAATATGATAATTTGGAAATCACAGGCCGCCTCCTAAAGACTCCACCGTCACTTTCAATTTTAGCTGCTCTCCCTTCTTTTAATGGGAATGATGAGATAGCAGGAACTTCACAAGCTTCACGAGTTACACTCTTTCTCCCATTCTCCCTTCTTCTGGTATGTTAAATTATTTATTTATTTGTGTGTGTGTGTGTTTTTTTTAATTAGTACATTATAATTGAGGTCTGTCACCTATTGCACCTTCAAAGAAAGCTAAAACAAATTTAATTAAAAGTGGTATCTCCTTTCATAGAGGAAATTGAATTATGTTTGAAGTAGGAGAGATTGCCAGCTGACAGTATGTTTTTCTTTATTAAATCTGTTTCTTTACCCTTTACTTTTACTTTTTCAGCTACCTGAAAATAATCCCAATGAGAATTCCTTCCTTACACCCAGTGCTGTGCCATTGATGTGATTGTGTATGTTAAATATGCACAATAAAAATAAAACAGAGCACTGTATATTTCATTTCCGAGTCCATAAAAAGAGGTTAGTTTGTAGATGCAAAGATACTAACTGAAAGTAAACCAACCAAGATTCCTAACTCATCCATCCGTAGATTTTTTTCACTTCTTCTGCTCCTATCAGCTCCGTCTCCCTCCTCCCCTCACAGGGCCCTCAGCATTCTGGGATTACCTCCCTATCTATTCTTTGCATTCCCAGAGGCTTGCCGTGTGATCCATAATTCAACAGCGCCCCTATTTCTCGCCAAACTAGAATTTGAACTGTCCCATAATCTCCATCTGGCACTTGGAGGCTTAATCGGAGTAAACACTGTTGCTTCAATATTTTATTGACCCTCCATCTTGATAAAACATAATTGGCATTTCTAATCTGAAGTGAAGAAATCTCAAAACAGGTCCACAGTTCGGCTGAGTGGTGCACCTCATGGGTGGTCAATCCGGGGGAAGCAGAGGGGGGACCAATATACAGTGGAGTAATCCTCCTTTCAGAAAACATTTTTTTGTGTTAACGGAGGTACTGCTCCTTCCGGGAAGTTAGCCCTGAGGTGTAGTCTAGGAGAGAACTCTGGCTCTATGACCGTGGCTGTGTAATTCTCACCATTTGAAGAGGGTTGGCCTGGAGAAGCTGCTCTGAGAACAAGGCTGGAGGGCAAGAGCGAGTTTGAGAAAAGTCTGACAGGGGACAAACGGTGCCATTTCTTGATCCAATACAAATCTGGCAACTTAAGTGAAGGTATTGAAATGATGCAATCCGTGACTCCCTTGAAATATATATAATGCTTTACTGTATTCTGATCATTTCAAGCTGTATTAATGTGTATGTTGTGGCTATAATATTTGCATCGTGTGATTCATGCTTGCACAGTTTCATCTGGACTGAGCGGAAAGACGTCTTAATCGAAAAAAGAACCATAAAAAATCTTTTCTTAAATAAACACTTTTGGTGAATTGTTGCCGCCTTTGCTGCTATTTTCCATCATGTGGGCTGAGGGACAAAGATATTACAAATAGCACCTTAAATGCTGCCACGCTCGCTCAGCCGGTGATGCGATTTTGAAGGTGGCTCTCCAGCATTTCACCCCCTTCTCCCCATTTTCCCTTTGATCTCGCCTGTTATTGTCATCGCACAATCCCTGTTTTGAAGGGGTGCCTTCCTGGCCTCTTGCCCATCTCCCTGGATTTTCTGGGCAGCCTCGCCGCTGGATCAATTCCTAAAACTTGTCAAATTGTCATGAAACTTTTAACTCCTGTTAAAAAACGAGCAGACGGATATTCGGTTAACAATTCATACACCTGCATACAATTTCACACTGACTTAAACAACAGAATGGGTTAGTAGGGAGGGAAAGCATCCAAAAGATATGTATCCATGCACATTTTGCATTGAAAACAGATTCCATTAGGGCCAAAGGTATTTTTCCCTGGAGCAGATCTTGTGAAAGTGAGAAAGATGGAAAATTGGCCAAGGCGAGCAGCTGAGAGCTAATGGATCAAAATTACCCCCGTCACAAAGTTTGGACGAAAGCTGACAAAATTGCTTTTTTCGCTAACCCCTTTTCTCTCCCATCCCTGCCTCCCCCTCCTCCCATACACCCCGCATCTCAATATGAAACGCAGACAGAGAAATCCATCTGTAACGCAGGCATTGTCAGCGACTCGCAATTTACACCCATCCTTCTCTGCAGCTGTTCCTGTGCTTGATGGCGTGATAAATTAATCTTTTTCCGTGCCACTGCGTCAATTCTTTTAAAAGAATACATTAAGACACGTTAGAGACATTTTTTTCCTGAAGTAAACATTTTTTTCTATCTCCTCTCTCAGTCACCATGACAAATCATATTCTCAGATGAAGAGGGAGGAAAGCGGAGAGAAAAGGAGGGGAGAAGGAGAAATGAGTAGAGGGAGTGACAGGGATGAGGAGAAAAGAGAGATTTGGCGGAGCTGAAGTGCAGAGCTGCAGACTCAGTCAAAGTGTGTGATTTAAGTATTCGTCAACATTTCCTGGGGGCGAATATAGTGGTCATAGCTGATCAAGCATAATGTCTGACATTCATTCTCATTGCCAGAGATGACAGAATGAGCAGTACTCAGGCTGATTCTCTCCGTAGTCCAACCTACAGAAAATCAACAGGCGACCGTCATTTGTCTGTTTGTCTCTGAAGTAGCACAAATTGTCCGTCAGCTACGGCACACATCGGAATTTATATTGCACCTCCCATCCTCATACATTTTCATTGTTATAAAGATCTAAATCCCCCCAGCTGCTTCTGAAAGATACCACCAGCCGGCTAAGACTCTGGTTGTAGATCAATTTCTCAAATAACTATTAGCTCATGTGTTTCATACAAAGACAGATACAGAGCAGCCAAATGCATTAAATAGTTATTGTGATTAATGCTGCTATGGATACAGCTACTCAATTTATTTATTGCCTTCAGAAAAAATATACAGTACACACACATATCTACTGCATAGTACTGTACATGGTGCATGACATGCACTGTACACCAGTGATTTACAGGAAAACTTACCTAAATAAGTAGAGACAAGAGGGAAAAAATACCATATCCATGGATAAAAGAACGATAGAAAAGACACAGATCAAAAACATGTCATTAGACCCTTAGACTTATTAAACAACCAATGTATGTTCCAATAACTATCCAGGCTTTACTTGGAATTTTTACAGTTCAGTATCATTCCCATTTAAGTAATGTATCTTGACCCCTTATTAAGTGTATTAAACTACAAATATTTTTGCACTGTTTGCTCACATGAATGAAGGAATAGATGAAGTTTTAACGCTGAACTACTCCCCAGATACTTACATTAGTTCAGTTGGGTTCAATTAGCTGTTTGAACTTCAACACTATATTAAGCCGACGGCGTTTTATGGCAAAAGCATGCCCCGGGGTTGGACTAACCAGGATCCACTTGGCTTTCAGCACAGCGAGAGAGCGAGGCGGGCTTTGAATGAGAGAGCACACATGTGCACCTGGAGATGGATGAGAGAGGATCAAGATACTCCAGGGACACAGAGACCTCCAACTCCCCACAGAGCAGCAGCCCCTGCTGGGCAAATGGATCACTCAACCTCCGGCCCTTTCAAAACACCTTAGACCACTTTGAAAGGGGGGGGGGAAATGGCACAGCACACAAGAGCACAACAAATCTGAAGATTTACATGGACGCAGAAAAAGATTGTGACTGCATACTTTTCTCTTTAAAAAAGATAAAGCTCATGCATACTCCCACACGCACTTATACACATATTCAAATGCAAAATTTATGCATACATTTGAATCGCATTTAAGTCCCCAGCACCTACTGTAAAAGTCAGATGCTTCATAGTATGAGGAGAGGTTTAAAATTACTGTATCGTAATAACAATATAACATTGCAATAAAGGCAGGATGAACTAACAAAGTTCAGTTCAGGAGGTACATGCTTTCAATTCAGTGACATTTGTTCATAAACAGTAGGCAACACATATCCATTTAAGGTGCTCCATTTGACTTCATCATGTTATATATATTACATTACCTGGCAGGTTGTTCTCCTCTCCACTGAAATTTAAACTCAAGCTCACTTAAAAAGCAATTTCCTCAAAAGTGTTACGACTCTGTTTCACACGCTGAGGATATACCGCTGCAGCAGATGGAGCTGAGCCACATGTGATGAACATGGGTAGATTTACAACTCATCACTCTAAGGCTAAAACTGGCATAAACACAGCATATGTTTTGCAGTTGAATCCCTGAGACGACACAGAATGAATCAGTCGCCCCTGTGTCAACCGCTACTATTTTCAGCCTTTTTTTTCTGAATGCTTAAGCCCCTCACACCTTAGCTGCTCTGGTTATGAGAAACAATTTCCTCTGTGCCAGTTCCCATGGAGACTTGCTGAGACTGTGGTGCAGGTGTGAGTCTAGCAGTGTGAGGAAGAGAAAAAGTTAAATGCTGCCGTACTCAGGTGGCTCGGTAAGCCTGGTAAGCACGTGTCTCAACACGAAAACATTGAAGAAATGCATCATGTTTCCCCTTTCTTGAGTCAAAATGAAAAAAAGAAGAGATCACACTCTTACGAAAGATGTGTTGACAACAAGATATTCATAGTCACAGTCTTGTTCATGAACTTTGCGAGGTTAGACAACTCTTTTGGGACGTTAGGGGGAGCACTGGCTTGTCTTGCCAGAATTTCGGCGTGCCGAGCATAGTGGAAGGCCCCTGTTGCGACCAAATTAAAGGATCTTCTTTTGTTTGTCAAACTCCGCGGGGGAGATCAAGCGTAGGCAGAAATCCTTTTGCCGCTGTTTCTAAGATTTCTCTCCTTTTTTTTCCACGGAAGAAAGGATGTGAGGCACTGTCAAGACGAGCCCCCTGCAAAGAAGCAATTAAAAGCTCGGCCTTGTGAAGGTCTCTCTGCAGTACAGCCAGAAAAACAGCCTCGTGGTCGGGTGAAATGGAAAATGAAAAGCTTCCATCGGCTGTTTGATAACAGTTTGTCGCAAGTTTACCAAAACAGCAGGCATGTACAATAAAAGGAGACTCACACATGCTTGTCAATGATAAAAATGCATGCAACCAAGTTGAAATCCATTCCTCACTGATGAAACATGCACCCGTCAGACTTGGAAAGGCAGGAAAAAACTGCTCTTTGATACTGTAAGAAAGAATCAGACTGCTTTTTGGGAAGGAAGAATAAGGCAGCAGTGGCAAGCAACCAAGGTTTTAAATCCTTTCACACCTTCTAGCAATATTTTAGGTCAAAGAGTCTTAAGTGCACATATGTGCCACTACATCGAATGTTGATTCTGCTTTGCCAGATTCGGTTTTAAGAGGTCTGTTTCAGTCAATTCTGTACCACTGATGCAATGCAGGGTAAGGCTTGGTCGCATTACATTTCAGTTTGTCAGCTCCTTTCTTTGTGTGATTGCGGTGCCAATCACGATGGAACTGTTTGGGAACATGTCGAACATTTATAGTAAAGATGCTAAATTGTTGTCGTGGTGAATTAGCATTATCGCGCAGTCGGTGCGTAGGGTGACATAAGAGAAACTTGTCTTCGCTTGCCGCTGCCAGTTGGCGTCAAGAAATGGAGTTTTGAGACACAGAGGAGGAGTGTGGGAGGGAAAGAGGATGAGAGAGATTTTCAGAAGAGAGGGGGCACGATTATCACAGCACTATGACTTCAGAAGGATGATGATTTATAAAGGCAGACGCAGGAGTGAGACAGAGAGCAAGAAAATGATACAAGGATGCTGTATAAGCACTATGAATATGATTTCAACATGTCGAGAGAAAATTCTGAGCAAGATTTTCACAGGAAATAAAAAATGCATCACTGATGTGAAATAACGGATGAATTAATGCCAATACCTACAATACAGTGTGTGTTTATGTGCGTCTCATTGTGCCTCAGGGATTAATCTGTTAACACCATGCAGCTGTGTGAGGACGTTTCCTGAAAAATGAAAACTGCTTGCGACGCTCCTGGTTTCAGCACAAAAAGCAGGAGTCCTTAAAGTAAATCACTACATTTCAGGACTGAGATTTGGTGTTTATGACAGTCACAGGGAGGGAGGACATGCAATCATTGCTTAAATGTGTGTATAATGATATCTTTAGAGGCATTCCTGCACAAGTAATAGAAGCAATTCTTTGTACAAAATACTTAAACAATCTGATGGATCTCTGTCTAATTCTAGTCCAGTGTCAGAATTGGATCAATCTCAAATATTCGGTTTGAATAGTGAAGTCAAACCTTTGGATTTGTCACAGAAAACATTGTTTAGGAAAAAAATAAGTCTGTAGTTCCAGTAATTTGCATGTCAAGCCCAGGAATGTTTTAGAGCTTCTAGAAATTATTCAAATATGCGAGAAAAACAGCAACAATCCCAGATTAGTGTCACTGAAAATACCTAAACAGGGTGTAGGCTGGAGATATGTCACAAAAATGTAGGTACATATTAAGCATTCTTTGGCTAATAGTTGTTGGGTTTTTTTCCACGTCATTTTAAAACTTATGCGGTGCCTTGAGGACACACAGACCTGCAGCTGCCTGGACTGTCTGTACCAAAGTATCTGTTTTTTGTTGTTTTTTTTAATGCTAAAACATTTGCTGCCTTAGCCAGAAGGATTTTTTCCCCTCTATGTTGTCCTCCCTTCTCTGTTTCATTCTGAGTGAAGTTACAAATAATTAGATCTTATTTGTGTATTTTTTGCCATCATGGGTTTTTAATATTTTAATAAAGCCTTAATAACACTGGTTCCTCTCGCCTTTGTGTTGGTTTTCCTTGTGGCAGCCTGAGGGCACACTGGGGGCAGTTTTCCATTTTGCCAGTGATGTGTTTTGGTTTTTACTTGTACAATAACACAGCTTACCTGGTGAATCGCACTGTTATCCCTCATTCTCTCCCTCTACAGACCAACTTTTTAGCATGACCAGCAGGTAGAATCATATTTTTTTTATTGAATCAAGATAATCGCATGCAACCGCTCATGGTTTGCTGTGCTGATTTCAAAGCAAATGCAGCTGTGCTGGTGTATAAGGCCAAGGCCGCAATTAAAATGTTATAGCAGCACACCTAATATTTATGGGCATGGGACATTTATGGGCATTTGTGACTGTCAGAGGAACAAAAAAGCCTTGACTGGAGCAGCTTCTGGATTTCTGAATTCTTAAGGAGACCCCACTTGACGTGTTAGTGTAAGTTTATATTCCCATTAGGTCTTAACTGTTTCTTTTCTCGTCTATTTGGAGCCTAAATTGGACATTTGGAGCTTCTGTTGCATGTCTGAATCATGTTTTATTTCTATTCATTGTAGTAGGCTTAAACCTATACTGAATAACCCACCTGTTTATTTACCTATTGCTGAATACAGCCTGTGTCTTCCCTTCAGCCTGCTTACATCCCACTCCTCTCTGTTCTGCATCATAATTCCCCATCGAATCCTCAGTTCAGTTCAACATACTGTATCACATGCCTCAAAGCAAATGCTACAGAAAGGGGAACAAAATTCATATTACTTTTTGCGTTCCATGTGTCAAGTCGTTAATGGACGGTGAGTGGAAGTGAAAAGCAGGAGCATTTTCGTCTTTCCTTTCTCTGTCTCTATTACACTCAGCAAGGAAGCGCATGTAAATTGGCTACGAAAGAAGAGGTGGAAAACAATTATGGGAGCGATGCGCCTGAGAGAAATGAGTCTATTGCTTGACCTGTAATGAAGTGGAAAGTTGACAAGCCGGCTTTGTGCAACTCGCAGATTTGAATGCAAGGAAATGACTCTTCTGTACTGTCAACCAACAGGAAAAGATTGCCAATTATAAGTGTTGGCCTTCTACTGGCGCCTAGCAGGCATACTGATGGGCAAGGATGGGCATGAATATTTAGTGGACATGAATATTAATGCCAACATTTTATAATAATGTCTCTAACAAGACCTTAACAAACTATTAGTTAATGATTAATTAAACATTAAAAACTGCCGTTAATCATACTATAAATATCTGAAAATGATAAGTGCATCATTAACATGACAGGAGTTACAGATCTTGTCTGTCTTGTAAACAAAGAACACATACAGTATTAATTAGCAGAAATACTTTTCCTTATTTCTATACATGGCATGGATGTGCTGACATGTACCAAGTAACCTCTTTAGGAAGTAACATAGTAATAATACCGTTTAACAGCAGCACATCCGCAGAAAGTTTCATTAACACCTCTCTAAAACGACAGCTGAACATTATAACCTTCATAGAGGTGGATTTATTGCTGGGCTGCTGTTTTACACTGCATTAGTTTTAGCTTGGCTGACCTAATAAACTGGCAAGAGAGTCTATGTGCTCAGTTAAAAAAAAAGCAATAATGCTGAAGCAGAGAAAGTCTCGACATTCATGAGAGCATGTTTCTCCACACAACTGACAGTCATGTCCATCTATATGGTGGATCGAAACTCCTGGATGCCTTTTAAAAATGGGGGCTTTGGAGAGTGGATGTCTTCACTTGTATCCTCATGTTTCATTTCATGTTCAGCACTTGAATTGTACAGAATTGCATCATTTGAACGTATCACCTGGCACACCGATGATTATTCTTTAAGCGATCACAAATTGAGGATACTCTGATGAAGTGATCTCGGCGGCCCTAAAACTCCCGTTCAAGTACACTTTGCACCATATTCATCCTTGTTAACAGAACTGCTGAATATTTCTGAGTCACATGGTGCTACTGCAGCTCTTGGGATGCAGTGCTTGCCAGATTCAACATCAGGTCCGTTTTATTTGCCAGAAAGTCTCTCTATGGAGCTCTGATTAAATATCAATTAATAAAAACCCAGGTAGGTTCCTAAAGATTGTGCTTAATTGCGTAAAAATATATGCATTACTTGTAAGTTTTTGAATGTGTGGAGCTTAAAGCTGTGTGCTCAGCTGTTTCTGTGTATCTGTGAAGGCAAAGCGCGTGTGTGTTTGCGCGCTTCTGTGTTTGTGTGAGAGTGTGTGCATGTGGAGGGGGGGTGTGCCTTTGTGCGGTGCTGCTGTGTGTATCCAATTCCAGTGTATTTAACGAGATATCTCACTTCCTCTTTTTTTTATCTTGATTCCATTTCTTGCCTGCACTCAGGGGAGCAGAATTCATTCACACTCGTTTTTCCTTTTCCCCTTTTTCTCTTTACTCTGCTGTGCACAAATTGTTACTCAGCCCTTTCTGTGCAGCAGGAACGTTCTTCAGCAAGTGATTGTCATTCAGTTTCAAATTAGTTTGGGCTGATCTACCATGCAATAAAATCTCAACATGCTGGACAGAATGACATGCTATTCAGCATGATTGTAATAGCCTGAAGTTGAGGGGGATGTTTTGTCATTGTCTCGCCATTTGCACAGCACATTGTGTGTCATCGAAAAAGTTACAGCGTGCAGCCTTGCAAGCTGACGGTCTTGTTGTTTCTGCAGCATGATGTGTTTGCATATTTACAAATATTTATTATGCATTTTGCCATGTTTCTGCATGCATATTTGCTCTTTCCCTTGTGTACACAGCGTGTATAGATTGCATACCATGTATGCCGGGTCATATCTGTATGGCTATGCATGTGCTGCCGTCTATCTGAGTGAGTGACTGACAAAAGGCCCCTGGAGGATGGAGGCATGACAATCGCTCACCCTTCCAATGTCATTCAGCATAGTACAGAAGCCATTAACTTTTAAAGCTAGGCCTCTCTAACAGCAGGCCCAATGCCGTTTAGCCTCCCCACTGCAACACTTCAAATGGCCGTGATGGACAGGAGTCAGACCTCTGTGTCTCGGCAGGGCTGTGGGGTGGAGCACTATGGCCCTGTCCCGCACTGTTGGCACTGTTGGCACTGTTGGCACCTGTCTCTGACTGTGTGCGTGTGGATGTGTGCGTGTAGTGTGTTGGACACTGAGGTCGAGAAAATGCATCTTGATTGACAAGCCTCATCAGGGGTAACTTAATGGCACCACCACCTAACAATTAGAAGTCATCAAGGTCCCCAATTGAAAGTGGTTAATAAATAATGTATAGCCACAGTAATACCACATAATCTGGATATCAAAAAGTCAAAGGTGGATGCATTATTAATGGGGCCAAATTGGACTTTAATAACTGTTCCACTGAATCCCACACCACAGCAGAATTCACTTATGTTAATATGCCTTTATTATTAATGGGCAGCCATTTTCTAAAATGTTAACTGACTGGGCTGCTCTAGAGGCAGTTGCCAAGATTGACGAGCTTCGTGTCTGCGGAGAAAGGGGTGGGTGTAGCGGGGGCTTGCTTATTTATTTATTCACCAACCTGTAGCACGTCGGCCCACATCATTGTGTCAATAATTCCCTGGTAAAGCCATTAGGCATGATCACAGAGGCCCAATTAACTCTGCAATGTGTGAGATGACAATCGTACATCATTAGCCCTATAATGGCATGCAGTGCCACAGCCTCTTTAAAAACAAACATCAGGGCTATTACTGGAAATATATGCCATTGTCAGCGTTGTTGATCCAACCATTTTGACTTGTGCACAAATGCTCTGCTGGAGATGTGCACGTCAAGTGTTATGGGACATTACATTAAATGTGTTCCAATGAACTGCTCTGAGTTTTTCGGATTGAATGCATCTTCATTAAGGCATATTTGCGCTGATCAGGTTTCTGCTGCAGAAGACACAAATTAAGAGATGCACTGTGTAGATGCTGATATACAGTGTGTTGGACCCATACATTGGGAAAGTGGGAAGACCAATACAAAATGTCAGAAAGGCTGCTCTGTCACCCTGATTTAAATTCACCCATTCCTCGGCTCAGTGGGAGCTCACTGCGACTTCTGAGACAATTTGGTGGAGGCATCTCTGAGGGGAACCGATAGACTAGCTAATATGTTCTCTTATGGTATTTGCATAATGTCCATGGTGTATTGCCAGAGAGCTGTTCTGCTCCAGTTCCCCCTTGTAATATATCTGGCAGTGCTTCTAAAATGCAGTTGTCGCTGGCATTGGCTTACAAATCAGACGGTGAAGCCCCATCCAGAATATCAAAGGAAACATGGTTTCAAAATATTTGTTTACCATCTGCTTTTGGACTATGTCCTGCACAAATCAGCTTGATGAGCTTGACTCTTGTTTTTTTGTGGTATACAAGTCCAGGATTCATTTTTTTCTTCAATCTCGTCAAAGGTGTTAAATGTGGAGGAGAAACACTGCTTTGTTTGACAGGAGAGCATACAGCCTTTTACCTTTGTTGGCACAGCAAATCAGTATCCTCTTAAAAAAACTCCTCTGCCCTCACACTCCTGGAAATGTCTGTCCAAATTGGTGGCAGAGGTGAGCTCAATCTGTGTGTCACTTCTGCATGAATTATATTGCGAATATTTGTCAGTGTGAAGCTTGTCCTACTTAGTATTTTGAAGCTCCTCTACACAGATGTCATTGCCATTACTGACCTAATGCCCTTTGTGTTTGTGTTTCACAATATTGTTCCTTTTTGGGGCCACTGGATGCATTTCCGTGCTGTATGTTTACATCCTGATCCTGATCTCAGCTCATTCTCACAATCCACTTTGTCCTTATACTCTTGCAGTAAATATCTGAAAAAATAAGAAGTGAACCTGGCAACTACATGTTCAAAAATGATATTCTCACACTTATGTGAGGGTAATAATTCAGAATATTATCAATTTTCTGACCTAAACTCATTCAAATATCCCAAAAACTGTGCTTTGAAAAGAGAGAAAACACACACACACACAGAAATCTATCCTAATTAGTGGTATGTTGGACTTTAAATGAAAAACTGGAAAGCTATTTTATATTTACTTTCTTTTGCTTTTTTCTGCTTCCCAGTCAAGCAGCAGCCATCAAAGAACATAGTGAGTGCCTCTAGAGAAGTGACTGTGCTATGATCTATACATAGACATATACCATAGCATGCTGGAAATATGGGTGTATACTACCTTAACAGCTTCAAAATACTGCATGTAAACTGCATGACATTCATTTTTCCACACAATGGAGCAGTCACACAAGACAGCAAGAAGAGTCTGATCAAGGAAATGTCTCTGTTTATCTACAGTATAACTGCTGCTATCTCAATCTGTTCCTCTGCCCTCTATCACAGCAAAAACCCTAAAATGTTGTTTAGTAACAACTACTGTTTGTTCGGGTTGATGAACTGCCAGTATCGATAAAATAATTGACGCAACACTCAGTCTCCTCCTCTGTCACTCCCTCCTCATTAGTCATCTCGCCTCAACACTCAGTTGACTTTGCTCTTCCTGTCAGTGGGGGAATCTAATCGACTAAGCGAGTGTTTTCTGCCTCAGTAACAGAAATTTGCCAGGGTGTGTGGCGACAGGGAGGAAACTGTGGAATTAAATGTACTGTATAGAGATTGTGTGTGACAAGGCTAGGCTGTGTTAGAAAATCCTGTTTTCAAACTTTTTGACATTCAGTCAATATATTGACAGCGTTTGTCACTACAGCACAGCTTTGGCGAGAGCAGCAAGATGCCATCCAACCCAGGCTGACCTGTCATGCTTCGATTCGCTGTCACACCGGCTCTTTGCAGGTGAAAATCCAAAAGCACTGAAGACAGGTAGCTCTGACAGTGAGGACAGTTCTGCCGTAGCATCCGGCACTACTCTTCAGGCGTCACAAACATGACTGTAAAAAAAGTTCCCTCAAAACATTCAGATGCTCAGGTATGAATAATATGCTAAGGTGGAGTTACTGTAAAATTTAGGAACAAGGCAAAAGAGCTATTTTAGCTTTAATAAAAGTGAAATTTATTGATATTCAACATGGAATTGAATATTAGTCACACTGTACTGGCCCTTTTAGACTGATAATACTCCTACAGAAATTATTTGCAGCTATAAAAGGATTTTCCCATTAGATCACCATTATAATATGGAAAAGTATTCACAGCTGTTGAACTGCAAATATGGTCAGTCATTACTCAGTTTTCTTCTTAACCTCTTATATAACATTATGACCACTGACAGGTGAAGTGAATAACAGTGATCATATTGGTACTATGTGCTGTTCTGCTGGAAAACCTTGGATTTTGACATCTGTGTTGATGAGACTTAGACACCCAAAACATTGTCCCACAACAAGCACACTCCCTTCTGCAAATGGAAATCCCAAATGTCACTGGCCTACCCCTGCAGGAAAATTCACCACATCACATGGAAAAAACATCAAACAATCAGGAACATGTTGAGGAACATGGCAATGGCCCAACATGTTGATTTGACCTCCAATCTTCCTACACCCCATTCTGATCAAGCATCAACAGGATGCAGTGGA
Source organism: Dascyllus trimaculatus (assembly GCA_024666655.1). NCBI lineage: Eukaryota > Metazoa > Chordata > Actinopteri > Pomacentridae > Dascyllus > Dascyllus trimaculatus. Next base: position 22,269,381 of record CM045450.1, read on the forward strand.
ACAAGTTGGATTGACAGAGTCTCCACTGCACAAGCCAGAGTACCCAAAGGATCCACTGCCAACATTCTGGTTCCAGACCCCATAGGACACCTTGAGAGGTCTTCTTGTCCATGCCCAATGGTTCAGAGCATTATTGAGCACATAAGGGGGACCAACACAATATTAGACAGGTGGTCATAATGTTATGCCGGATCAGTGTAAGTGTATGGGAGAAGCAGAAGGGTGTGTTATGAAGAAAAAAATTAACTTTTACATTTTTTCTAGGACAGCCTCTTGAATACAAGAAAAAACTATGTATTTACCAGATCATCAGCTGTTGAGGATGTTGACTTTTTGGGACACAAAAGTCTTCTCATGTGTGTGACTATCCAGGGCTTTTAATTCAAAATAAGTCAGCTGTAAACTTTAAACCAGCTTAAGATTAATGTATATTGGCCCTCTCAAGTGTGTTACCTTGTTGACATGCCCATACAGTGTTTTTTATATCCTGGAAGAAACACCATGAATGTTATTTCCACCTTAAAATAGCAGCTGTTCAAAAACAAAGATACAGACTTGTAAGGTTTCATATGAAAAACAAACCCAAAGAATTAATCCTGTTCAACAGAGGAGGACCTAAACTTAATTAGCAAGCTAAATACGGCTGATAAAATCTGCCAGAGACAGTTGTCATTTAAAAGGAAAGGAAAAGCTCGCTTTTGCTTAGTTCTGTTTGAAATCAAGGGCTTATTGATTCCCAATTTACCAAGCATTCTGAGTGATAAATCTGCCACCAGTCTCATTGTAAACTATGCTGTGGTGGTACAGAAAGCCTGACAATCGCAACTCCTGGCATAGCAACAATAACTAAGGAGAATGGGGCTTAGCACATGGTTAATTAACTTTGTCATATACCTATTATGCCATATACATAGTAATTTTAGACTTTTCAGATAGTATATTTTCTCAGCTATGCAATCATCACTCATAATTAACACTCAAATTCAGAACCTCATCTCGTAATTGAGATGCCACTCAGAATAATGCATATCTGTCACTGCGGAGACGTGGCTGTAACTTACACAGGAAAGTTGAAGAACTCAGTTTGTAGCATAAATACTCACATCTACTGCATTGGTTGATGAGCTGCATGTAACTACAATGGAATACTGGAACTATTAAGGTTTCATTTGCATAGTGAGACAGATCCAGGAGCAAAACATAGGTAATTTGAAAAGAAAAAGCAGAAATGTGAAAGACTTGGGAGAAAAAAACAAACTGGCAAGCTTATATTTGGAAGAAGAGAGAATTGCCTTCTTGATGCCTTTCACATCGGACCTGGTCCCACCATGGAAAATTGCTTCTTTGGTGTTTGTGCCTCTGTACCACAGTATACACTTTCAAATCATAACCAAAGCTCCTAAACATGAACACTCCAGGAGGTTGGAAATGTCAAACGGTCTTCTTTTCTTCCCTCTCTTGGTATTCTATCGCTGTCTCACAACTCCATTTTTCCTTGCCTCTTTTGTGCCTGTCTTCGCTCCCTTTCAGCGGAGATGGAGAGGGTAAAGGAGTGGTGCCAGCAATGTCACGACTGGAGAAAGCTTATCCTGGGTAGAGGGGTCTGTGTATAGAGTCAATCACAGCTGTACAAACCCTTGATTGCCATTGACATTTACCGGGGGCCCATTTCCAATTAATCTTCAAGGGCCTCCACCTCTTGAAGCCTGATTACGATTTCCCCCTGACAAACTGGCTAATTTGTAATTGGCCATGTGTCTGGCAGAGGAGGCTCTCCTTTATCACTCCTAGATTGAGACATGAGGGTAAAAGGAGATAGATGGAGGAAGGATCCCTAACCTGCCTGTGTGCATCCTTATTATTTTTGTACATGCAACATTTTAATTGATTTTTATTCATCAGTGAAGTATATAATTGCAAAGGTTTTTTTCAGAACCTATTTGTTTTTAATGCAAGTTGCATCTTTGTAATTATTCTAATGGTATAGGTTTTACTTGTAGAAAAGCAATCATAGTGAAAATTGCTGCAGTCTCTGCTTCTTTCAAACCATTCCTCTCCCCATTCCTGTCCCCAGGTTAGCTCCTCGTGGATATATTATATATATTTTCTGCAAATGATGACTTTACAATATAGCAGCCAAGGGAGCTCAACGAACAACCTTGGAAACCAGAAGCAAATAGACAGCTGGTGTGTTCCACTACCTATATTACTATACTATATAACATGTCAGAATAAAGTCCTAATATGTCCCGAAATGTAGAATGTCAAATACAGTATGCTGAAAATACCACAATGACATACCATATTTGCTCTCATTTAGTGGTATGCAAGTCAACCCACTTTTCTGGCTATTCTGACCCACAATCCTCTGCACAGAAGATACATGATACGTCACATGTCTCACTTGAGTAAGAAGCTTGAGCCGCCAATGGCTCATTTCACACTGCAGAGTTTGACAGATATACACCGATCAAGCATAATATTATGACCACCTGCCTAATACTGTGTTGGTCTCCCTTATGTGGTCAAAAATTCTCTAAACTATTGGGCATGGACAAGAGGACCTCTTAGGGTGTCCTATGGGGTCTGGAACCAGGACGTTGGCACTGGATCCTTTGGGTACTCTGGCTTGTACAGTGGGGCCTCTGTCAATCAAACTTGTTCCACTGCATCCTGTTGATGCTTGATCATAATGGGGTGTAGGAAGTTTGGAGGTCAAATCAACATGTTGGGCCATTGTCATGTTCCTCAACATGTTCCTGATTGTTTGATGTTTTTCCATGTGATGTGGTGAATTCTCCTGCAGGGGTAGGCCAGTGACATTTGGGATTTCCATTTGCATGAGGGAGTGTGCTTATTGTGGGACAATGTTTATTAGGGTGTCCAAGTCTCATCAACACGGATGTCAAAATCCAAAGTTTTCCAGCAGAACAGCACATAGTACCAATATGATCAATGTTATTCACTTCACCTGTCAGTGGTCATAATGTTGTGGCTGATCGGTGCATTTCATCTATGTGTTACATTTTAACATTACAAGATAAGAGGTTAAGAAGAAAAATGAGTAATGAGTGACCATATTTGCAGTTCAACAGCTGTGCATACTTTTTCATATTATAATGGTGATCTAATGGAAAAATCCTTTTATAGCTGGTGTATAAACAAGACAGTCAAAGCTTAAGGTGCAATATTATGACACAATAGCATGTATCAATTGTGTGCATACTGCATGCTACAGTGCATACTACTAAACTGCAAACGATTAAATATGCAATTTGGAATGGGGGAAAAATATAAGCACCAGTTCTGATAACATTAAAAACACTAATAAATTAAAATTAATCTAATTTAAAACATATTCACCTATGAGGCAATGCAAGAAAACGCAAATATAGAGCACCCTAAATTTCCATTTGACACTAAAAACCAAACATGCTAACAAGGCTAATGCTAGATAAATAGCAAGTATTTCTAGTAATATCAGAATCAGGTGATCAGAATGTTAAAAGCGCCCTGTTTTCATGCAAACAAAAACAAAAGTTCCATTTACATTCAGGGCACTATGTAGATCCTTGAGGTTTAACAAACATATTGAATGCATTTCTTTCATCAAAAACATCTATAAAGGAGAAGAGAGAAATGCACTCCAGGTTTAGAAATGCAATATACGAGAAAACACATACAAATAGCAGCAGCACAGCAACAACAGAAAAGTGCCAGCGGAAGTCCTGGGGGAGAGACAGGCTTGATTTGGATCAGCAGTGATGCTACAGAGAGACAGCCTCCTAGCTGTTATCACTTTTGTCATAGGATTACCATTATGTAATTTATTAAGTTCTGATATGATGTGATTCCTATGCACAGCAGTGATCTATACATAAGGAACTTACGGAACGGGGTTTTCCAGGTTCACTAAGTCTTGGAGTTGTAATACAATATGTGTTTCTGGTAGTTAAGTTTTCCTGTCCTGTACTCATTACTGATTGAATAACACACCACTCTTCTTACCGTGTGTAGATGTATATTGACCACACTGCCTCTGTTCTCTTTTAGGACATCTTTAACAGCCAGCAATAACTTACCTGAAGGCTTGCTGAGATAAGACTCTTCTCCTCAGGATGACAACGGACATTGAACGGCTGGTCATCTCAGGAGCTGGACTGTTAAACTACTGAGATGACAGGTTGGTCTCACCTGAAACCTGAAAAATGGAGTAGATTTTAAAATAGACGTATTTGGATGGGTTAATATCTCACTTGAAAAAAGTAAACAAGTAATCAAGTGATATAATAGCAATCTAGGTGGAAAAACTACAGCAGCTTTCAGTCTGTCCTGCTTCTGGTAGCAGAAGTGGTTTCCTTTTTGTACATGTTTTCATCAGAGATATATTTACAGGGCAGAATGTGTCACTGTCGTTCAGTCTTGCTGTTATTGTTCTGGTGGTCACTCAAGGTATTGCAACTAAAAACATCCCTTGGAGCCCAAAAAGCATTTTTCCCATAGACTACAATTGCAAGAAAAAGACATTTACAAAGAAAATGGTTAATCATATCTGTAAGACCTGACCAGGGCCTAGAAAAATTAGACATATTTTAGAGTGCCATTGCAATGTTAAATTCTGTGTTACACATAATGTGGAAGCAAACCTTGGAAGGAAGAAACTTTTTGTGAGTACGGGCTATCTTTGGCATCTAGTATCCAATTCTCTTTAATATTATGTGTCTGGTTTAATGTGTCTGAAGCACAACTCCCTAAAGGTTTGTGCCTTCAGTCTTGTATGTGCATTGTATTTATGGGCCACTGTAATAAATGGCCACATAGTGGCACTACAAGAGCAGATAATCATTTTTTCTAGGAACATTGAGTAAACATTCATTAAATTGTTAGTAAATCTGGTGAATTTTGTGTTTTTGAGGTGTCCTGCTTACAGGCAAACAAACTATAAAAATGTGAATGCATTTAGTTGATCTGACCACCTGAATGCACGTGAGGAATTTACACGTGTTCAAACTCTGTAAGTTACGATGCCTGATGCTGAGACAGAAATACATAGAAGATTTGTCTTTGCCGTGTTGTGTTGCTGTGCCGCCTGTGCACAGCTGCTGGTGAGGCTGCATATTATTTAGACCCTCACATATAGTGAGTAGATCATATCCTGCTGTGAACACAGACACATACATACACATGCACTGCCTGCATGCTGGGAGATACTTATTCAGACCGCAAAGACACATGATTGTTCACAGTAGCATACACACAATACATGAGAGGGAGCGAGGAGAGAATATATATATGACTATATGTAGGTATAGTTTCACCTGGCTCTCGTCAGATACAAGCAGACATGCCTGTAACTTCATGGATATCATTTTGTAAACATTCCCAGACACAGAGAACCATCATTATCAAAGACATGGTGCATTCACATCCGCACTTCTTTGTGCAGAGTTGCTTGCTTTCTCTCTCTCCCCCTCTGTCAGCTTTTCTCTTACAAAAGCAACTATATCATAAAGTGATAAAAGAACATTGTGTTCCTCACTCATCTGTACACAGTATCACTCACAGACAACTATACGCCCCTGAATTCACACATAAACTCCTTTTTTTGAGGTTCTTTATTTCTTACTTTCAGTCTTTTTTCTGCTCTTTTCTTCTGTCCTCCTTCCCTCTGTCTCACCACGGCTGCTGGATCACGGAGAGGAAGAGCAGTAGTGGAAGTGGGATTCCCAGACTGCCCATTCGCCCAACCCAGCCCCTGCACCGGCTTGATAACGCTGTCCCCGTCTCCCCCTCGCCGCCTCCCCCTACTCCTCCCTCTGCCCCAGGCTGCTGTGCTCTGCAGACCGGTGCCCATGGCAAAGCCACCCAGGAATCTTATCTTCTGCCCAGGCTCATTCCTGGCCCTGCCTGTCTGCCTGTGTGTGCACATGTGTGTGTGTGTGTGTGTGTGTGTCCTCCCCACCTGCCCATTTGAAACACTCTTTCTCTCTCTCTTCCTCCTTCTGCTTGTTTTGTTTGCGAGTCTCTCTGTCCAGAAACCTGGATCCTTCCCAGAATTCCTGACTGTCTGCCTGATCACATGCCGCCGGGTTCTTGACCAGGTCACGTACAGCCGTCTCACTGTGTCCTAATGTGTTGGACAGCTGGTTTTTTAACATGCCTGTCTGGATCCCATGAATGTCTGTCTGTCTTTCTGTCTGTCTTTATGCTTGTCTACCTGCATGTGTGTCTCCCTCTATCACTGTCTATCTGCTCCTGTGTCTTTCTGCATGTTTTCCTACCTGTCATCTCACTGTACATGCTTGGCTCTCTCTGTGTCTGTCAGTCTCTTCTCCTGTCCACATCCAGCAGCTTGTGTATCCGTCGTTCTACCAGTCACATTGCTGTCTGTCCGCTGTGTCTGGTTTCACTATGTTTATCTGCTTGTCAACTTATGTTCTTGTCTTTCTCTCGATATGCCTGTTTATTTTATATATGTTTATTTATATGAATGTATTTTCTGTTTGTCATTTTCATTTTTATTATTTACTATTACTATAATAGATCAGACATATACTGACATATCTGTTGAATGTTTTTGTGTCCTTTTTTGGTTTATAATCCGCAGTTTTGTTGAATTTTTTTGGTTCACTCTTACAGCTCCTATCACCGATGTGTCCAGTCTCAAAAGGAGAATATTTTCGGTAAAAACAGACCCTTAAATTCCACAGACTGTTCAGAAACCAGCAGTTAGCAGCTAGTTGGTAAACATAGCAGAGCAGCTCAGCAAGTGAAAAAACACATGCAAAAACATCTTCACCAGTTTAACAACACTTTTGCAGGATTTAGAGTATATAACTACACGGGCAGCACTTGTTACTGGTATCAATTCCTTGCTGTCATCAGTTGGTTTTTGTTTCTTGAAATGAAAAATCCAGGATATCACTATTATTATTGTTGTAATGCTAAAACAGCTTCCTGGGAGGAAACAGATGTGATGTGTTTCTGCCAGAGTAAAGCAGGGTTCGGTTTCCTTGTGTGACTTTCGCTCGGCACAACATGTGTACATCACTCCTGATTCAATTACATCAGACAACAGAACAAAAAGGCATTCATTACCTTGAAACTCCTGGATATGACAAGAAAACAGAGGCAGAAAGAGAGACAGATGCCCCAGAGCACTCATCATCTCAACAGTTGACATGAGTAATAATCACTGTCTCCACCGACACACCATTCAAATCTCCTCCCATCGATATCTTTGATATTGCTCAAGGCAGTGTTCATTTGTTGTTCCACATGTCTGTCATAATACAAGTAGCCCCCCCCCCCTCCAAACACACACACATACACACACACACACACCACATCCACCCCTTAACACACACACACACACACACACACACACACACACACACAAACACACACACCTCTCATTCTTCCCCGTCTGTGACTGAAATGACTATTGACGTTTGGGTTTGGATTTGAAATGTGTTGGAACTGAAAAAAGCGCATGTGTGTGTGTGATGAGTGTGTGTATGTGTAGGGTGGAGGGTGGTGTGTGTGTATTGGATATACCCCAGCTGTACCCTAGGAGGGCAGCGAGAAGGCCATTTCACAGGATGTGGAGTCGTATGCTAATTTGCTTTCTTTGTAGTTTTATTATTGGGAAGAACATTAATCCTCACTCAGCCTGAGATCAGAGTCGGTAGCGGAGCAACTTTTTTTGGTGGTGGGTTACAAGGATTTGTTGTTCATTGCAAGATGAGACTAGTTTTTAATTTTCCTCTCTGAAAGTCTTTTCTCCGGCACACAGATGCAACGAGCCCCTTCATATCGGAATCTTACTTGCTGACATTCCTGCTAGAAAATTGTTTGACTCCTTTTAAAAATAAGACGTTGGGATGAAGAAGAGGCATTAAAGACACAACTGTGCGTCTGTCTTTACTCTGTCCTTGCATCTTTGTCTTTACCTGTCTCTTGTGGCATTTGTTTTTATCTCTCTTCGTTGGAGGTCAATCATATTATTTCTCAATCAAAATAGTGATCAGTAATGCCCTTGCTTTCTTAGTTTCAGTTCATTTAACAAGGATAATTGAGATTGATGTAAATATTCAGACATATCCTTATTTAGCTAATGATGTTTTGTTGATTGCCACATTTAGTTCTTTTCATCCTACCTTCATATGAAGAATTATGATAAACATGATGTTCATTTTTAATGAAAATCTATAGCTTTTTTGGAGTAGGCCATATTCACTGGACCATTTCCATTGCATGGCTTATGAAAATGAGGGAGCTCATTCTAAAGTCATCTGAAATTTAACATCAATAAATCATCCCCATGTTCATTTTGAGCATCATAAATCATTGTAAACAAGCAAGTTCACTGTTGGGAACACTGGTGGGCTCTGTTATTAACATCAGGGTTGGAGTGAGTGAACAGTTGACAGAGGAAAACTTTAAAAGTGACAGAATGAGATGAGGCTTTTTGGAAACGCAGGGCTCATTTTGGAAACCTCAGTATCATCTCACAATGACCTAATTTATAAGAGTACTAGCACTATGCTAAGGTGGGAGGCACAGAAGCTTGGTGATTGACATTTTTTGATCCTAAATGGTCCAGCCCTTACAACAATAAAAAAAGCTGCTTCTGCATCAATGCAGTGAAGTAAAAATAGCTTAATAATGCAACATATAATTATTTACAACTCACAAAGGACCACTTTTCTGCCAAACAACTGCTTTCAATTTTGATACTAAGTGAAATATGCTAACAGACCTGTGATAGAGTACTATTACATTGTCATATTCCTGCTTTTACTTAAAGCTGGAGTGCAGGACTTTTATATACACCGATCAGGCATAACATTATGACCACCTGCCTAATACTGTGTTGGTCCCCCTTATGTGGTCCAAAATGCTCTGAACCATTGGACATGGACAAGTGGACCTCTCAGGGTGTCCTATAGGGTCTAGAACCAGGATGTTGGCACTGGATCCTTTGGGTACTCTGGCTTGTGCAGTGGGTCCTCTGTCAATCAAACTTGTTCCACTGCATCCTGTTGATGCTTGATCACAATGGGGTGTAGGAAGTTTGGAGGTCAAATCAACATGTTGGGCCATTGTCATGTTCCTCAACATGTTCCTGATTGTTTGATGTTTTTCCATGTGATGTGGTGAATTCTCCTGCAGGGGTAGGCCAGTGACATTTGGGATTTCCATTTGCATGAGGGAGTGTGCTTATTGTGGGACAATGTTTATTAGGGTGTCCAAGTCTCATCAACATCGATTCAAAATCCAAGGTTTTCCAGCAGAACAGCACATAGTACCAATATGATCAATGTTATTCACTTCACCTGTCAGTGGTCATAATGTTGTGGCTGATCGGTGGACATAAACATCTGTTACATTAAAGCCTTTTGCCAAACAAGTTAAGTCTATCCATGCAAGGCAAATCTCTTTATATTTCACAGCACATCAGAGTTTTAAATCTGGTGTCTGTGTCAACATTTGTACAGTAGCATGTTGGTAGAAATGCTTTCTACAACAACCAACAATAACTGGTTTACCAGAGCTGAAGAGGGGTGAAGAAGCTTAGTAGGCTACAACTGGTATGGTGAAAAAAACAGCTAAGAAACATTCAAGAAAATTTTGCAAAGCTTCAGATGAAAGAAAAAAGAAACACGGCGTTCAGAGGAGGGAATTCTTTAAAAAAAAAACAATAGTGAAAGAGATCGATAATGAGGATTTCGTCATGAAGACATATTCACAGTGTTTATGGAATTACTGTCACTGCCAAAAGAGGGAGACAAAAGCTCTACGCTGTGGGTTAAAGACCACCCAGAGGCTTCACTCTTTTCCAGTAGCATTCTGACAATTAATGTGAAGTTGTTTAAAAGGAATTACCACATATGTTTGGTTAGGATTACAGTTTACATTAACAAAACTATTCACACATACAAAACAAACACTTTTTGATTTGGTTTATTTGTAAATGTATCGTCTCTTATTAGTTCGGATGACAGTGATGTTTAAAATGGTACAATATGATAAATTATCACATCATGTTCTTTTGTCTTTCCTCACAAAAATAAACCTAACTTCCTATTCTGACGGCGTTCAAAATCAAGATTTCCGATAATGCATTTAGTTTTTGTAAGGCTGGGGTTCTTTACAGACAAAGCATACACGCGAGCATCATCGTTATATTTCTATCTATTTGCACTATGTTTCCTTTTTGCCGGATATAAATGAACAGGAGCGGAAGCATCAATTCCGCAACACGCCTCAGAGACATCTGGTTCCCTGCAGGCTTTGTGTCAGAGCCGCACTTCCAGGCAGGTGCATTCCCTTTGTGTTTGAGACAGGGGAGCAGAGTACTGCGGTGTAGGGGAGATCGATCCACCCTTGGAAGTGTTGTCTCTGCCTCTGCATGACATGAGGTTCGAACATAAAGGGAGAGGTCACCCAGCTAGAGTCGGTCCGACACACCTGCGTCCATTAGGCATGTGTGTGAAAGGGAGCACATATATGCACACACATGCACACAGAGACTCAAACATACACATCCAAGCTTATGCTCTAGAACACGATTCAAAATAATTTTACACCTTTTGTATTTGTTTTGTTTGTGAATCTTGGCTTTCCAAAGTTAGTTTTAAACATAGCTTATTTATTCAACAATAATGTCAGGATCGCTCCTTGGAGACTGTGAAAGTGTATGTGCATTTGTGTAGGATGAAGTTGCCTTGGGAACATCTCCTAGCAGCATCCACCTAGTTAACTTTCCTACCACCTAATGATTCCACACCTCAGTAATGAGGTCTAGGTGGGTAATTAACAACAGCACTCTCTGAGCAGTAGGGCATATCATAAAAAGAAAATAACATTTCTCATAGATTTTTTTTTACAAATTAAGAACTCATTATAATTATGCAAAGTGTATCTAATAGGTAAATATGCAAATATAGAAAACACAGACTAAACTATTATTTATTATTTAGGTTTCGACCGTATAGACAGCGTGTTACCAAAAGGAACTAACATTTTTTAAGAATCTTGTTTTATTTTTTACTCTACAAGCTGCACCCGCAGAGCTGATCAAACTTTGTCTGTTCATGCACAGCACTCTAAAATGTGATTCCTGGATGTGGAATCAGTGTAGTCGGTATATAAATGCTACAGTGCTGTTAATACATTTTTCTTGTCTGCTGCATGAGTGACTTGGAAAGAAAGATAGTGAAGGCAACACTGAACTTAGCCCTTGTGATGTGTCTTTCCCTGTGGGCTTACTATATCCAGATTAAGGGAGAGTTCACAGATAGGCGACAGGCTCCAGCACCCATATCCAATCAGACGGTTCCCTCAGGGGAACCATGTGGTGCACACATATGTGGCCACAGTCTCACAGCATGACACCACCGTGTCCTCCAGGAGTCCTCCACACGGATCATGGAAAGCTGTGAGTGAGAGAGCAGCACTTTGAGTGAAGACTGGTGATGTATTTGAAGATTAGGCAATGCATTTATGAACACTGGCAAAATATGTCATGGTTTTTATTATGCTCTTGCTGCAGCCAGAGTACAAGGAAGATGAGGGAAGGAGGGAGGGAGCGCACTCATGTGCTGTCGTCTACCTTTTTGAAGGCTCACACTTTTCAAGGCTCTCCTTCCTTCTGTTCAAAAGCCTTTCTGAAAGTCTATTTGTAACACTGCTTACTTCTTTCCTGCTCACTTTATCCGATAACACAATGTGAGTGCTGTATCCATATCTGTGTGCATTGTAATGAATATGTGCATGTGTGTGCGCATAAGAAGGCTTTATGTGTTCCACAAGTGTGTAGCAGTGCCAGCTGAAGAATGAGTCATATTTTCTCCATCAAAAGCAGACACAAACTGTATAACACACATCCACCTCCTGACTAAGATATTTAGGAACAACCTTCTCTGTTTCGTTCTCTACCCTTCTCAACTCCATTATGAAATTCCTCCATATATATATATCCATCTTTCCACGGTTTTAAGACTGCATTACATTTTATGAAAAATGTCACACGATGACACTGGGCTCTAGAAAACCAAATAACCCAGTACCTCTCACACTTGATCCATGTATGAATGAATCACTATGCTACCATTTTCCTCTCATCTCCATTCTTGCCCCCTACAGAACCAGAGCAAAGCCATAGCTCATATTTTCACTGACAAAAGAAAAGGCTGTGAAAAGGCTATAATAAATGCTATGGGATAGGTACAAGGAAGAGAGTGCGGCGTTTGAAAACGGTAACCTTTTTCAGATGCTGATTTAGTATTCATTATTAATGACCTTTCCCTACCTGAGCAAAGCCGTTGCCAGGAAGCCCCTTCGTGTTTGTGTCTGCCAGAAGCTGGGGGCAGATGCTTCGGCCTTGTTCAGACTTGTTGGCTGATGGATTTCTATGCTTGGTATGCGTCTTTCACACAAATACTGTTTAATTTGTCCCACCGAGTCGCCATGCTGTGTAAAGAATAGTATGAACACAGTGGGCAGGGTGTTAAAGTTCAGAGAGGCATGCTAGACACAAATTAGGGGTCAGACAGGGAAGATTGGTGTTTTGGTATTTGCATTGTCTGTCTCCACCTGACAGGAGAGAAGACAGAAGGAGCAGGATACAGGCAGAGGGGGGAGACAGGCAGCATGAGGAGCCTCCTCCTTTTCTCTCAGTCGTCTTGCATTTACCGCTTTCTATCTCATCAAAAAGCATTTTCATGCTAATTGAACTTAAAGAGCAACCATGCGTACAGCACATTGTGAGCGTGCGCCCGCGAGTTTGTGTGTGTTTGCAAGTTCGAACAATCACACCAAATGTGCTCATCCAGGCTCGATATTCTATTCACAGTGCCTACACACTGACAATCACTCCTACACTGTGAAGACATACTCCTGAGCACATTTAAACTTCACTGGCAGACAGTACAGTAAAACTGATCTATCTATCTATTGCTCCACCTGTCTGTTTATCTAGCAATCCCTTCCATCACACTGCCATTCTTTTGTCTGTCTGCCTCCATTCATCTGTCATTATCAGAGAAAAAAATGTAACACATACTTCCTCCCCTTAGCCGATAAGGTTCTACACATCACTCAGGAGCAAAAACCACGGGGCCCCCAGAAAGACACACACCCACAAGAACCTCTGCAAGATCTCACCTCAATTACACCATTATTTCTTTTCTTGTCATTTTTCTGTCTAAGACCGCAAACATATTTTCTGTGCCGCCTCTTTTGTCTAGCCAAAATGCCAAATTATTATATTGCAATCACTGGCTCTTCTCTGTGCCAGGGATTTAACTGCGCCGTCAATATTCGCTATCACTTACCCTTAGCAGCTATAATTAGACTGCTTACTGGGAATGCATTGTGAAGAACTTCAGCCAAAACAAAGTCTCAAAGCCTTCTGCGAGGAGAGGACTTTGAGAAAAACTATTAAAATACCTCGTTTCGCCATCATCAAGTAATGCACAGTGCTGTAGGCTTGCCAAACCCTGTGGATTGCAGAAATTCAGTGGTTCACTTTCAGGTGCTTGTCTTTCTATTACAAAACTGGTGCCTAAGGAGCTCTACGGACTGAGTTGCCAGTGAAGAGAAAACACAACACATTTTCTAATGGAGCATACTGCACATATTAGACATCAAATAGTGGGACCATGATGGACTAGTGAACTGTTCAGGATGTGCCCTGCTTTTCTTTTCGTTTTATGTCAGCTAGGATAGGCTCCAGCCCTCTCTGCAACCCTCTACAGAATATACACTGGTATTGACAATGGATGGATGCATAGGCTCAATCAGGGAACAGGACATCTTACGATTTCAGTCCAGTTTGATTTAGTGATACTTGGTATTAGAAGTGTACTTTAATATTACAGGTCCCAGAATTCTTTGGGCAGCAAAAAAAAAAATGAACTAGTGTATCTGTTTACAGTGTAGCCAAACAATCACATGTTGTCAGTATGCATAGGAAGGCAGTTTGAATCAAGGCTAGGAATGCTGGACCCTGCAAATGAATTACTATGCTATGCTATGTGATGCTATTCTATATTATGCACTTCTCTTCTATAGCATGCTATACTCTACTGTACTGTACTATACTATGCTATGCTATACTATACTATGCTACACTATTTTATTCTATGCCATGCTATGCTATACTACACAATGCTATATTATACTATACTATACCATGCTATACTATGCTATGCAATGCTATGCTGTGCAATGCTATGCTATGCTATTTTATACTATAATATACTAGTCTATGCTGTTTTATTCTATGCCATGCTATGCTATACTATACTATACTACACTATATTATACTATACTATACCATGCTATACTATGCTATGCAATGCTATGCTGTGCAATGCTATGCTATGCTATTTTATACTATACTATACTACACTATACTATACTATACTATACCATGCTATGCTATGCTGTACTATAATATGCCATGCTATACTATGCTATACTATACTACACTATACTATATTATATTATACTATACCATGCTATGCTATGCTATGCTGTACTATAATATACCATGCTATACTATGCTATGCAATGCTATGCTATACTATTCTATGCTATGCTATACTATGCTGTGCTATGCAGCAAACAAACAAAACATGGGCTCAATCAGGGAACAGGACATCTTACGATTTCAGTCCAGTTTGATTTAGTGATACTTGGTATTAGAAGTGTAATTTAATATTACAGGTCCCAGAATTCTTTGGGCAGCAAAAAAAATATGAACTAGTGCATCTGTTTACAGTGTGACCAAACAATCACATGTTGTCAGTATGCATAAGAAGACAGTTTGAATCAAAGTTAGGAATGCTGGGCCCTGCTACTGAATTACTATACTATAGTATGCCATGCTATGCTATTCTATTCTATGCTATGCTATGCTATTCTATTCTATTCCATTCTATGCTATACTATACTATAATACTATACCATACTATACTATACTATACTATACTATACTATACTATACTATACTATACTATACCATGCTATGCTATACTATGCTACACTATGCTATGCAGCAAACAAATCAACTAGTGTATCTCTTTACTATGTAACCAAACAATCACATGTTGTCAGTATGCATGTGAAGGTAGTATGAATCAAAGGTAGGAATGCTGTCCCTGCCACTGAATTACTAAACTATGCTATGCTACGCTATGAAATGGTATTCTATACTATACTATACTATGCTATGCTATACTATGCTATACTATACTATATTATGCTCTGCTATGCCATGCTATGCTATGCTATGCTATACTATACTATACTATACAGACATGTAAACCCAAAATGTAAATGCACTGAATGGCTATTACTGAAACACTGCTAACCATAAACCATAAATATTAATAAAAATGTCCTTTTATTTAAGAAAATAATAATTTCACTTTAGTTCTTTATCGAGCAATTATATATATGCATATAATTGCATGCATATAACTGCATATAACCATTTTATAACCCATTTGTTACACATAATAATGGAGTTGTAAGCAGCTATACAGACATTATAAAATCTTCATTAATGTGCTGTATTTGCTGGCAATTCTAACCTCTCATGTGAAGGCACATTTTGTATTACTACAGCTGCCTTTAATTATATTTTCTTTCAACAACTATTTAGATTTCAGTTTTCACTCGCTGCCCACCAGAGGAGTTGTTTACAGTAGTTGTTAATAACCACTTATCTGTTTACAATAACACAATATGGTGCATTAAAAACTGTTTTTATGAATGTTTGTGTGATGCCTATAAAAGGAATTAAAGTAATGTTTTGCCAAGAATGTTAAAAATTGATTCTCCACAATGGTCCTGATATGGTCCTGAGTCTACAAAATGTAGCTGATGTGTAGACACGTGTGTGTGCGCGCGCACGCACGCATGCATGTGTGCGTGCATGCGTGCATGTGTGTGTGTGTGCGGTTGTAAAAGTACAGTCCTGCTAGTAAAATCTCTCTAAAAGCCTGAAAAGGCCTATGGAATTTCTGGGTCACATGAACAAAGACAAGCTCATATTTGCTCTTGCATGTAGGTCTGTTCACTTGTCTGGCAACCATCACAAGTAAATTCCAGTTATCTAAAAATATAATCCACACACTCACTCTCTCTCTCACACACACACACACACACACACACATGAATGAGCACAAAAAAAGTGTCCACACACACACTTTCACACACTCATACACACATGCAGTGACACATACACTACACCTCATCTTTGCTCCCGACATTTTTTTGCCCAGGGGTATACCATAGAACCAGGTGTTATCGCACTCCCCTGTGAGTCCTGCTTTCCTCCCCAGAGCAATTAATGACACAGTGGAGGCAGAAAAGTCTGGCCCCAAAATGGCTGCCTATCTGGAATGGAGGTGTCACATCACCTTGACAACCAGGTCAAGCCCTCGGAGTATCATCAGTGTGCGCCAACAAAGCCATGGGTCAGAGTTCATCTCACCTCACGACCTCTCTGCGGAATTGATCTGTTGTGGTGGAAATAGGATTTTGGTGGTGCATGATTCAGACAGCAGCCAGACACTGAAGTCATTTTCTGTCTTGAATGATTGACTGGATGATTCACGACATCAGGAGCAACAATACAGTTTTATAGTCGCAAAGAAAGTGCAACAGAATTAGACTAATTTTATGTCATGTCTCTGAGCGGCATGTGTGTGGCTGCCAGAGCTGGATTTAAATGTGTGCGGTGCAAGTGAGCGTATGTGTGATGTTGTCAAGAAGCTGGTGTTTGTCAAGAGGCTTGTGTTTTCAGGGCAGCCAGTCAGTCAAGGAGAGGAGCTGTCGGCATGGCTGATCTGTGCAGCCGGTACTCGGCACAGGCAGAGACGCCTACCCATGTCAAATGTCACAGCACTAATCTCTTTCCAATGCTGGCCAGGTATAACTGCAGGGGCAAGAGACAGACACACCTCATTGCTCCACTGAATGAGATTCCCAGGAGAATCTGTGATTCACAAATCTACAGACTTTATGTTAATAAAATCTATGGCATCATGTCATTACTGTTTTGTTGTTCAGTTGTATGTTCATTTTTAGGAATTTTGGCCAGCATATGTGCAAAGCAGCAGTTTTGTAGTTCCTATAGAGAAATAGGGTTTGCATTGCTGTAAATATCATGCATTGTAGCAGCATTTAAACCCAGATGAACTCAATATGTATAACTGTAAAGTTATTTTTATTGCCAGCGGTGAATGGAGTTGGATGCTTTGCATACTTAAATTTTATGTTAATTATGTGTGTTCATGTTTATCAAGCCGACAAATTTCCTACCGTATCACTGTGGGTATAAAACTAAACACAAATTGTTAGACATGCTTAGTCCATAGATCTGCTACAAGGCTATTTTACAAATAATCCTAATGGTTTAATGTGTTATTGAATGCATGTGTGGCTTTGTTTGTTTTTGCCCAGGGGAGGATAATACACCGCCTCTCATCCCAGTGTCAACAAACTTCCACTGCAAGACTGTTCATTCCACACATGACCCAATAAAACACATTTTTCCTCAGGACATAAATAAATAGTCCATCTCCCAATTACCAGCTATGTTTGTGCGGGTTTCTGCATATTTGTGGGTTCCTCCTTATTACTGCCCTAAACACACAGTTATAACTGTAAACTAAATGGGAATATTTGCATATATTACATAGATAAAAACAATCATTATACTGCACGGAGACAGAACATACCGAGGACACGGTGCAATTTTTTCATACACACACTTTAAATTACTGCAGTAATTCTGTTCTTGGCACATCCCTTCCTATCTCTAACAAATTGGTGCTAATCAAGTTAAAGAGGACCTCCCTGCCCTTCTTGTCCCTCTAAACTTTCTGAGCATTTAGTCATGCGCCTGCCATTTCCTCATTCCTTTGTGCTCTTCCTCCTAAATTACTGGGAGGTGATATACAGCCTGGGTGTCCCAAGGCTAAAGGAGATTTAGAACTTTGTCCCATATGAAGGAGAGGTGAGAAAAGACATTACTATGCAGAATAGGTAATATTGAAAACGCCAGAGCACTTTATGGTGCCCCATGCAGATTATCAATCTATTTGTGTAACTTGGCTACCCAGAATTTCATTTCCCTTTTCATTTATTTGCCTTGCTGCAACCGTTTACAGTGCTGAAACTGAAAATTGAAGCCATGACGAGTAAGGGAGCAATATTCCAAGGGAAAATAGGCTTCTTCTGCTGCATGATTGCAAAGGTTCATTTGGGGGGGCGGGGAGGGTGAAGTGACCTCTTTTTGATGAGCTCAGGAGAATATTCTAAGGAAAATGGGGAGTCCACGTATGGTCATCTTCACCTTGTTCATAGAGCCTTCTTATGGACCTCAGGCGTTGTCATTGACAATTTACAGGGGCTTCTTGTCTTGTAAAAGAGCAACACTTGTCAGTACTGCACTGTATTAAATTCAGCACCACGGATAGAGGCACACATTTCTCACCACTGCCCTACATTACTTTCAGCACCATGGACAGAGGCTTATCTGTTTAAAAGCCTTTTGTTGATGCTGTTTAACAATTGCAGTGTAGTGACTAGGAGGCTGTAAATATTAACATTCCAAGATCAGCCTTGATTTATTTCACTAAGAAGCTTTGGAAACTGGATTATTGTTTATATTTGTAGAAATGAAATCATTTGATTGCATCAAACTGATTTTTTTCCATCTTTGGAGGGAAAGGGTGGGGGTGTATAGAGTAACAGAGAATAAATATGAAAAGTGTTTGACAGACTGGGTGCTTTGAGTATTGCTCTCAGCACGCCTGTGCAGTGGGCGCAAATGATTTGCAAGAGCTGCAGTCATATTTGAGTATACCCAAACGGATTGATATAAGTACCATTTGGGGAGCGGAAAAGACACACAGTTACACGTCTTGCTCGTTAATTGCGTGTTATTATGATCAGTGCGATGGGCTCAGCCACCGAGGCCACTCCACTACCTCACAGGTAGGCTGTGTGACGAGGCGCACCGTGGAGGGTGGGGGGGGGGGCCATCGTGACACCATACCTTACATAGTCATCACGGCAGTACCCGGTGAACATAATTACAATGATTTGTGCCCTCCCATTTCACCCCTTGTATTAGAAAATATTGCTGCAGGTAAGTCAGGCGTGAGCACAGACAGGACTGCTGCGGTGAATGGAGTGTGGCCCCCGGGGAAAGCTTGGAGAGCAGAGCACGGTGTCATGCCAAAGAAAGCCAAGCCCCGTCCTTCCTCCCTCCCCTCACCCACCACCACCACCACCACCACCAGCCCACCCTCCCACACCGCTGGGGCTCGGTCATGCCGTGAGAACGGGATGACATTACCGGATCATTTAGCTGGCGGAGGAGCAGAAAGTGGGGAGAGAGGCGCGGTGTGGCCCTGAGAGAGAGGCTTTTGTTATTTAACGGTTAGATAATGTCTAGGCAGGGGGTGGGTGGGGTTAAAGGGGGCTAATGTCCAAAAATGAAAACTACATTAACTCATAGCAGATTATGAATTAATAGGAGAAGCAAAGGGCTGTGCGCATGTTAGGTCCCCAAGGGGCCACGTTTCGTGCGTAAAAGACACAACCTCCAAAGATGTGGTAGCTCAACTGTCGGTGTTTCATTGTTTTGCTGACCGTTAAAATGGCATCCATCATCAGACTGGATAAGCAGTACTCTCATCATTCAAACATCTCCACGACCCCCAGTATTGTTGCTCTCCTTTGGGAATACAGATTAAACAACACACACTGACTCCCGCAGGAATAAAACAAGATTTTTTGCCAATGATCTTAACCAAGAAGTCACGTTAATGGGCCCCCAAACCGGCAAGAATTGAATCTGAAACATCTGCTCTCGTGTTCAGTGTTCTTTTTCTCTGTCACTGCAAATTGAACCGATTCTGACAGGATCTGTTCAAATCTGCTGTCAGCGCATTTGCACCTTTTCCAGGTCACTCTAGTCGGAGCTGCGTAACCTCACAGATGAGGGGCAAACAGACCCCTGTTTGTTACCGCTGGACTCAGATAATAAAGATCGCTCTGTCCTGGGGCGTGATGGTAAGAAAATGTGATATTTTTTTTTAACCTATCTAATCAAGAACACTCTGTTATTTTGCAATACAGACGTAAATATGCTTTTATTCATGTATATATCCACATAACTCAGTTAAACTTAGATTTTTTTTTTCATGAATTAAGGACTGCTAAGGTAATCAGAGGAGCCAGCCTGACTTGATTTAATAACTGTCTATAGGCCTAGTGGGTTTGGAATTATTTGAACGAGGAATGAATATTGGATGTCCGCTCAAATCATTATCCAACCTCTGAATGAGAAGCAGCTTTTCTTTGCACTGTAATTGCAGTCTAATTACTTTTTTCAAAGTGTGAGGCATCACATTTTCCTCGAATCTTCCTCGTTTTTTAATGATATTTTATATACTTTTTGAAAATCTTGTTGGTCATCTTGCTGGATGTGTATTTCTGTGCGTCCCGTTGATTCGTCCCTCTCCTGTGTAGATTTTTTTTTCCTTTCCCTTCCATGTGCCCCCACTCTACGCCACTCGGCGGTGCTCACAGACTTCCCCTTTCTGCAAAAATCAAATCATCTATTCCACATGACTTTGGAAATGGCAGCCGAAGCTAATAATACTGTCTAACGTCTGACGGGTTGCAAAGGAAGAAGAAGAAGAAGAAGAAGAAAAGCCCCGTGTTTGCTCTTAACAACTACCAACATTCAGCGGAATCCTCCATCAATATGCTTTTTTAGTTTCGCCTGCGGGAGCGAGCTGCGTTTCAGCACCACGGAGCTGTCCGGGATCCAGGAGCGGAGTGAGGAGGATGCTGCTGCTGCTGCTGCTGAGGGTGATGATGATGAAATGTGACTTAAAGCACAAAAATCAAACCTCCGGAGAACCACAGCCAGCTTCTCTCCAATCACATCCCAGCTGTGGCGCATGTTTTTTTGTTTGGTTTTTTGTTGTTGTTGTTGCAAGAATCTAAACCTTTAAATTACTGTTTCACACAGTTTGCAGATTTTTTTTTTCTTGGGCGATTAATAACAGTGCAAGTTTTGCATTCTTCGTTTCGTGAATGTGCAGTTATTGCTCTGAGTAGGAGCACAAAGGACCGTATTCTCTATATCTCTCTATTTATAGACCCTCTCCCCTCGGTGGAATGTACCACCGGCTCCTCGGATGAGAAAAAGGGGGAGGATAGAAAACGTTAGGTTTAGACATACCGAGTTTAAATCGGCCCCTTTTATTCAGACCTCCCCGCTGTCGTGGCTCAGATTGAGTCGGCCCTGTCCGTTTAAACCGAGAAGACACCCATACCGACTCCTCAATGCAAAAAAATAAAAGGGTGCCAAGAAGCTGGGACGAAGGAACGTGGGTGTAAATAGACAGTGAACGCTCTTGGTCTCTCTCTCCCTCTCTCTCTCTCTCTTTCTCTCTCTTCTCTCTCTCTCCCTCCCCCTTCTCCTTCCCTCTCTTTCTCTCTCTCTCTCTCTTTTATGAAATCAATGAACGTGTTATTGGGTAGGACATAAATATAAGGAATCAAAGCCTCCACCGGGACCAACGGCATTGCGCGCTTTTGATATGCGTCTTCGCCAAATGCTACATGTGTTTTCAAACCATTGTAAATACTGGCTTTGATAGGACGAGAGCGGAACCATCTCTGGCACGGCTTGGTCTCGGAACCACATTTTGACCAAGACTTCCACCAGCTTTTTTAAAAGAAAGAAGAAAAGAAAAAAGAAAAAAAGAAACGATCCTCCACCATCATCACCACCCATTCGCTGCTGTTGCACCCATCCCCAAACTCAACTGGCCGGTTCCCGAAGATGGCAACTTTAACCAACGGGCAGGTGGACGGCACGGTGCACGGTGTCGGTGTGGTCTCCGCCAGCACGAACGGGCTCGTGAACGGATTAAGCCACAGCCACAGTCCGGCGGGATGCCCGGCCACCATCCCCATGAAGGACCACGATGCCATCAAACTCTTCATCGGTCAGATCCCCCGCAACCTGGACGAGAAGGACCTCCGGCCCCTGTTCGAGGAGTTCGGCAAGATCTACGAGCTCACCGTGCTCAAAGACCGCTTCACGGGCATGCACAAAGGTGGGTTGAAGCCCAGACACCTATGGCTCGACTTGTTTTTTTTGTCAGATCTGTCACACGTTGGGGATCCTGAATCACGCAGGATGTTGAGGGAGGGGGGGTTGTGCAAATTGTGCAAATTTTTCTCTAGTGCTGAAGCTCCACTGACTTTTTTTTTTTGCATTATTGTTTGTTAGATGCTTTGCTAGACTGAAAAAATCCACTGCTTCATTTTCTACCTTATTGAGCAAAAACATCTCCAAGCGTGAGAGTGTCACGAATCGGGAGTCACGACTGCATGAATTTATGTAGGCTGATATTAGGAGGAGCAGTGTTCCTCCTCTCTCTCTCTCTCTCTCTCTATCTCTCTCTTTCTGTGTGTGTGTGTGTGTGTGTGTGTGTGTGTGCACAGGGAGGATTCACACATCCAGTCCGGCGGTTGTAAACGTGCTTTCATTCACAGCGCTAAATCCAGGCCATTAACCTCACGTTTTCACGTTGCAATAGCAGGGAGCTTGTGTTTGATCGCCCGCAGCACAGTGCACTCTGTTGCCTGTAACTCGTTCGGGCGCGTGCGTGAGCGTGCGTGTGCAAATGTGTGTGCGTGTGTGTGTGTGTGTGTGTGTGTGTGGTGGGTGAGGGGGGTGTGAAGGGGGGCGGGCCGCCGCGCGTGCACGTGTGAGCGAACGTGTGCAACAGCACGAGAAGAAGAAGAAGAAGAAGAAGTAGGCCTATGAACATGCTGTACTTTTGCACAGCCTTTGAGCTTTTTTCAATAATGCATTGAAAATAAAGCACAGAACAGGAATGCAAATTGCACAGAAATTACAGCAAATGATTTTTAAACTTTTAAACCATCTGCAGGTTAAATATCAATTCCTGTTTTTTTCTCATTTATATGTATTTAAGTTTCCCCTTTTCCAACCATGCATTCCACTGAGCACAATCTCTTTGTTAGAGTATTGATGACAGTGAATTATCATAAACTTTTGGTGTGTTTTAATGGCCTTTTCGGTGTGATATAAAGGAGCAGCCTTGCTACAAAAGGAATAATAGTGCTTTAACCCTGTATTTTATTTTCTGCTCTCAAGGGAAGGGTCATTCTCTGCAAATCACCGTCTAATGAGAGGTCACTAATTGATCTCGTGCACCTGCAAGAGGCCTCCTCAGGGGAGCAGAGTACATTAGGGAAAGAGTTATCACTTTTTGGGACCCCATCCTCATCAGCCGCCCCTCTGCCCCATGTAAACAATGTGTGACATCCACCATGTGTCAGGAAATGATTATGATATACAAATAATTCCAGAGGGCGGAGACTGTCTGCAAGGCATGGAGGAAACCAAAGAGGCGGGAGAGGGGAGAAGAGGGGGTATCTTTTATTAATAGCCCAGCTGTAGTAGCGACTCCCTGTTGGACGGTTAATCACCAGTGGCCCCAGAACTATAGGCACGGCTCGCCAGCTGATTCTAAGAACTGTCTCCTCACTGCGATATACGGCCCTGCTTCCCGGGCTGGGCCCCCGCTTTCATTAGTGAGCCCCCGCTGTGCTCATATTTTAACTAGCTGGAGGCACTAGCTACTCCCTGGCTTACCAGCTCTCTGGCTCACTGCAAGCTGTTTGAAGGCCGCGCTCCCTCCACAGCCTCCTAACACCTTTTCCAAGGCTTCCATACAAGATTCCCAAATTAGCAGTAAAAGACAGCACGTCCCACAAATAACAGGCAAAGTGACTGGCTGTGCAACGCCGCCGTCATGCTGCTTTTATTGAAGACTGCACAGCCTAACATGAATCAGGTGGAGCAGGCGATCACAACAAGAGTTTCTGACAACAATAAATAGATTTAAAGCAAATTTACAGCTATTTTGCATTGAAATCATTAAATCCTCGTCTATTTTTCAATGGCTTTTATAATGAAAGCAGTTAAAATCCCTCTCAGCTGTTAATCTTGATGGTAATTTTATGTTCGAACACATATATTCTGCTTGAGTTTTTTTGGATTTTAAACTGTTAGACTTTTTCCCTTCAGTTTTATGTATAAGGTGTGGCTCTCCTCTTTCCCTCTCAGCTCCTCCAGGGCGTTTTGCATTTTTCAGAGTCCTGCCATAGAGCAGAGAGAGGGCATGATGACCCTTTAAGGTGTGAAATGCTCCAGTGGAGTGAAGTCTATAGAAACTGCCCGGCAGAAAACTCCTCTCCCATTCTTCTTCTCCATCTTTTTCTCCTTTCATTAACTCTGCTCGATCCCCCTCAATTCTTTCCTCTCCCTCTTTTCCCCCCTTTTGTCTTCACTTTACGCGCTGACATGTTGCCTGTTCAGTGACAGTGCATCATGTTCTGTAATGGCTGTGATAGTACAAAGCCTCAGCTTGAACCGGAGATTGTAGATGATCGACTGCCATTTCCCGTACAGTTTTTTTTCCCTCCACCCCTGTTTTTTCAAATGGCAAACAGTTAGTAACTGTCATCGTTAACGTCGTAATGCCTCATATGGGGATACTGTTGTGTTCATTTAACTTTACCCGAATAGACGTGGCACTGTAATAAAGAAATAAGTGCGGTTTTCAGCTAGATAATGCAGAGCTCTTTCTGCTGTGGCAGGTAATAAAAGGCCCTCATCCTGTTCTGCTGTTCATCAACAAGCCTGAAGAACAGCCTCTGCTATGATAATGCTACCTCTGAAGAAAGAGACCCCTATTATAGCCATTGTCAGCTATGCCTGTGATACTATTGCCATAACCCTCTCCATAATGACTCCATGTATCACTAGTAATCTAGTCTTTAGGATTGTGTCCCCTTGGAATGGAGGGAGCAGGGAGGAGGGAGGCTTGGGACGGGGGTCGGCCGAGCTTGGTAGCGGGCACAGGGACACCAGTGCAGGCCTACATTCTCCCAATGATTTTATTTCTCTCCCCTCTGCGACCGAGCCATGCTAATAGAGGCCATTTATAATGGTCACCGGCTGCTGCTGCTGCTACCAAGCACAACGGGACTGAGAGGCACGGCGAGCACAAAGAGCCAGCCCTTTCTCTTCTCCCTGGCAATGCAGCATGGGAGGTGGGGATCTATTCAAGAAGAGTAGGTGTAGATATGATTGCTAGCACTATTCATCAGCCTTATTTCATGTAATAATCAGTGGGGCAATTGAGCTGTGATGATACGGGGAAGACATTTAATCACTGAAGGTGTTATCTACTGTTTACTGCTGTCACATCTACAGGCAGTATTGTGCACCTTAGCCAGACCGCTATTGTCTTCATCTTCCCCCCTTTTTTCGAAGCAAATGCAAATATCCTCAAGTTTGTTTTACTGCTGTTTTTTTTTCATTTAGGCGTAATTTAATGTGAGTAATATATTTGTCCTTGGTCAAACTAAATACATTAGCAACAGCTCTCCCCATCGGCAGACAGGTAAAGTAGTTACAAAGCCAGAGAGTTGCTCAAAGTCGAAGCAAGCAGCCTCAAACTTCATTTAAAGTTTGGAGAAATTGACCATTTTGACCTGCCAACTGATGTAAACAAAATGCCACAGGTCTTTAGATCAGATCCAAGCTTTATAAAGATTGTCTTCATGAAAAGAAAACACCTTTGACTTAATGTATGAAATGAACCACATTGCCTTTTAAACAATGTTATAATTTGATATCAATACTTTACAGAATTGTTATATAATCTGTTAAGGTTTAATATGATTGGAATCAAACAAGTGGAGATCCAGTGTAATGACCAGTAGTAATCTTGTTTGAATTTACCCATACTGCAGATGGCTTACGCTACAGATGGGGGCTATAATCTGTGCAGGTCATAAAGGGAGTTATGATTCTCTCTGAACGCCTCGGTTTTGATATTTCAGCCCTTTTTAACCTGAATGTGTGAGGGAAGCAGATTCAGAACAGATCATTGGGCTTATCGTGTTTGGTGAGGCCAGGAAGTCGTGATGCCAAAAACATGAAAGACTCATGCTGTGTTTTATTGCAGGCAATTAGATGTTACAGGTTGCCGTCTGCAACAAAAAAAGGAGGGTAAAGCCGAATGTGGCTTTGAACAAAGAAAGAAAGACATACGGGTGTGTTTTTTCGTCCTGCAGGTCTGCGTTAATGCAGCATGCGTTCCGGCCGAAAAATTTCACTCGGGTTGCATCATCCTCTCTGTGGGATCTTTCTCTCTCCTCCTCTCGCATTTGGTTTGGGATGACTGTGTGTGTTTATGTGCTCCGTCTCTTTCTGGCCCAGAATGCTCAGCTCAGCTCAGCTCAGCTCAGCTCAGCTCAGCTCAGAATGCACGCTCAGGCCCCACATTGTGCCCTGCTTCTGTGAAGACGCACCGCAATCGATTTTGAGTGTTTTGTCAGGGAGAAAGGCAACATTTGTCGTACAGGAGGTTGCTTCGTACCAAAGTACACTCAACCACCAGCACCATGCCGCACCCACCACCCCCTGTCCTGTAGAGCCCAGGACAGCCGAGCAACAAGAGGGAAACAAGAGGCGGAGCCTAAGTGGGGAGTACAGTGAGCCTAATTTGTCAGGAGGACCACTGTCAAGGCAGTGCTGCCTCTGTTGTCCATTATTATTGGAGGGGACTGTCAGATGGGGGCTGGCTGATGGCCGAGCAGGGAGCCAGTTAGTCACAGTGAGAGATGGTCCGACCAAGCCAAAGGAGGGAGTGCTCATGGAGCTCTTGCATGGATTAACATGCTAACAGCGGGTTTGGAGTTATGTGGCCTGTCAGGGAGGTGGAGCCCTCTGGCTCCTCTGACCTCAGCAGTCCTCTCATTAAAACCAATGACCTTTACATACACAGAGACACATAATATAAAGGGATGGCTGTACCTGCCAGTTCATCTCATTTCACTTCCTAAAGATCAACTGAACCAAACTGACATACATTCAGCAAGTTCAGCACAAAGTGCACATTTATATATGAAGTACATCAACAACAAATACAAGTTTTTAAAAGGCGCAGCACATTTGAAACAACTAAAAACTATAAACTAAAATACTGCAATTAGACTGTCATTTATATGCCTCATTTGCTTCACAGGAAACATTTGGATATAAAAGTCTAGGAAGCTAGTTAGCATATATGTTAGTAGTAGTGTGTAGTTAATGATTCCACACAGCATTCATGGTTCACTGTGGATGGAAACATTGACCTGTGGAAATCTGAGGTCAAAGGTCAGAGACGTTACTGATAGATAGATAGATAGATAGATAGATAGATAGATAGATAGATAGATAGATAGATAGATAGATAGATAGATAGATAGATAGATAGATAGATAGATAGATAGATAGATAGATAGATAGATAGATAGATAGATAGATAGATAGATGGATAGAATTTTGTGGGAGAATTACTCCAGGTGGGTGTGTTTTGTTTGTTTGTTGTTGTTGTTTTTACCAGTACACCACTCACTGTGTCAGAACCAACTTGGGTATCAATCTTCTGATACAGTAAAGACAAGACTGATCCCAGATGTTTTCAACAATTTCTAACGCAAAAGACATCTCTGAAGAAGTTAAATGTACAGTGTAAAAGCTTTCTTGTGTTTTGATACAGTTAAATAGCCCAGAGCTGGGTTAAAATTAAGCCTGCCTTAAATGTTTCATCAACATTTGACCCTTTGTTTTTCATAAAAAGAGGCTAAGATGCTTGCACTAGAATTCTTTTTTTTCTTTGTTTGTTTCTTAATCTTGCTTTCCTATTGCCTAGTGTTCATTGCCCCGGTGTACCATTCTTTCAGAGGATGAAAAAAAAAATCCCTTTTTGACAAGTGCTCCTTGGAGAGGTAAATATTTTCTGTTTTCAAGGCTCTTGCATCAGCTAAGTATTATTGTGCTTTGTGGTAAATTTTTAAAAAGCTGACGCTTTGGGCCTCTTCAATCTTTTAGCTACCCTTAATACCACTTCCAAGCCCCCCTGCTTCAAATACCGGTGGCCGGTTCTGGAGATGGGGGAATGCAACATTTTTGAAATGTTGGAAAGTCTTACATGTTGTTTTTGAGTTAGTGACTTTTGTTTTGCTGGTGATTGCATTCATTTGTTAATAATAGAGCTTCCTGTGTGGAAGAGCCTTGTTTTTTATTTTCTATTTTTGTTTTTAGCTTGAAAAGTTCAGTTTAAAAAAAAATTGGTTGTATTTGAGAAGGTTAGGGGAAAATAAATATAATGTGCTAATAAGCATAAATATTTTCATGGTGTTTACTGCTTTCCATCTGTTATCTAGTCCTCAGAGTGAGCTACATATAATGTGTGCCTTTTTCTTATTAATTACACATATTTTATATTTTTTGTTCCACATCTGTGCCATGTTAATATACAGACACCATGCTTTATATGTAGCCTTTCAGTGTAAAAGGTTTAAAACACTCCTTTTCTTTGTTCAGCAGTCAAAAGGTTAAGACACTCTTCTGTGTATGAACTTGGAAACTGGTGTTTTGCCTTTTGAATAAGAGCTGCTGGGTCCTTTTATCAAGGTTTACACAGTGAGGAGGATTTTACATCCATATCTGTGTGTGTACAGTATACTGTATGTGTTCATTCATAAGGATGTGTGTACATTTTCTCCATATATTTGTCATCTGTTCATCCTTTTATGCGCCTGCGTTTTGGATGTACGTGCTTTGTGTGTGTAGAATGTAGCACTGCACAAACTGAAAGTCCTAAGATTTCAACTCAATACCCAAAGCGCTCAATAGTGATTTTGAATGTTTAATAATAAGATTTATATTTTAGGGCCAAACCTGACTCAAACCCTCAGAATGCTCATGAAAATGGTTCTGGCTGCTGTGCTTTCTGCTGCAGAAGCTTTCCACGAGGAAATAGCAGCATGACACAGCAGCATTATGAAAAATAGAACCAAAGTTTGTCACAGCTCACTGTGGCAGTGGCCCATTAATGCACGCCCTGCAAAAATTAATTCACGTTACATATCCGGCTCCAAAAGTGTTTTGTTCCTTTCAAACTCAATTACATTTCTTTTCTGTTTTGACCCTTTCTTATATCGTTCTCAAGGTCAAATTCTGTTTTCATATCAGAGGAGCAAATCATTGTTATTACCTTGCAAACGGATACTGCAATAAGCCCTCACTGTCTCTCCAACCTGCTTCCCATGTACTTTCAATTACCTTTTTAGCCCGTGCAAAATTGTTTCATATACAATAAACAAATCATTCAGCTTTGGAGATTTATGGTTCATAGAAAGTTGAATTGATGTTTATTCTCAACCAAATTGCTAAACATAACTCAAAGCGGCATATTTAGGTCTGCCTGCTAGGATATTCTAAAGGAGGGATTACATGAGCCGCATACTATTTGTCCCAGACAGAAAGCATGTCAAAGATCATTGAGCATGTGTGGCATGTCAGGCCCGACACATATTTAGCCTTCTCTGTATGCATGCATACAACCTCCTGTGCTGTCCCATGACTGCCAGGTTTGAGTGTCCCTGATTCAATTCACTTTCTACCCATCTCTCTTCATGCCTATTTCATGTCCCCCCAATTAAAAATGCACCACGTTGACTTGTAAAAGGAAGGTGGGAATGGAGGTTAGGGCTTTTCAAAGATCCCTCTCAATTATTCAAAGCCAAGTTTGATTCAGAAAATGGAGGAGGATTAATAAGTCATGTGGAAGTTTTCGAAGGTTTGGGTAGCAAATGTAATGCAAGGCGCTCTGACGAAACCAGCAGAAGCACTGACCAAAAAGAAGTGTTTGTTTTGGATTAGGTTTGACAAGCTTTGACTGTCAGAGTCAGCATGATACATTTAAACTACTTGTTCTCTTTATCTGATGTAAGAGGGGTGCCTTAAGTCATCATCTTGGTTCAGAGAAGGTTTGTAATTGCTCAGCTTTCTATTGAAGAAAATGTGCAGAATTTTCAATGACACAACTGATCAGCTCTGAATTTGTGTTTCGAATTTTGTATTTGCTTCTGCATCCCCACCGGGTCCGTATTGTTCCATTTTCATTCTGCAAAACTGTGCAGATCAGTGCATTTTGTGCCCTCAGATATTACCATTCAAATCATATTGGCATCACATTGAGAGAAAGTACATCAAGGCTTTATCCTGTCCTGCTGGTTGGAGAGCAGATAGACCAAAACATATCGCTGCAGAGGGAGATGGTGCAAGAGTGCGTAAAACGACAAGGAGCTCAAGACAGAGCGAGCGAGCGGGAGAGAGGGAAGGAGAATTAGAGAGATGTTGAAATAGGGATGATGTAAGAGAATGTGTGAAAAGAGGCAAGGGAGATCCATGGAGGAGAGTTTGGGTGGGGGGATGCACACAAAGACAGAGCGAGAATATCAAGAGGCAGAGTGATATAAAAGAAAGAGAGCAGAGATTGTAAAGAGGTGCAGACTAAAAATGGAGGCGCAGGGAGATTGTTCAATGACAGGCACCGAGCGAGCAAAAAAAAACGAAAAGGAAGATGGAAAGGGCTGAAAAGCAAAGACTGGAAAGCTAGAAAGGAAACCGACAGACAGAGATAGAAGTAGAAAGAGTGAGGGAGTCCCAGAGACAGATGTCGCCCTCGCTGGCCCCGGCAGATTGATAGCTTCTGGCCCAGTTCCATGCCAGGCTCTGACCCCTCTGTCCTCTGCTGTAATTTATAGGCTGCGTTTTGCCAGATTTAAGCACTACTCTGTGGCCATCATGGCTTGAGAAGGGAGAATGACCTTCCTGGGATGGGAGCAGAATTAGACCCCTGCAGCTCCCAGCTGCCCCGGGTGTAAATAAGCAAGTGCCCTCCATATTAGCATGATCTCTGACAACATGTTAATGGGACAGGTCTTACTTGACAGTTGTGTGTGTGTGTGGTGTGTGTCTGTGTCTTTACTTCATGTGTTAGTTTTTGCTGTTTGTTCATGTACAGTATTTTAATATGTTAATGAGAGCATGCAGCTGTGTAGTTTGTTTAGTGTGTTTAAATAACTTCTTACTGCATATCACAACAGAATGGTCCCACTGACATCAGCAGCTGCACCTGAGAGGTTGGATACCTTTGATAATATTTGGGTGATCCTGATTTTGATTTCGTGCAGCAGCAAATCTACAGCTTTTTCTGGTTCCAGCACTAAACTAACTAAAGATCTCTCATTTTGTCCGAAACCTCTTCACAGAGCAGTTTTTAAAAACATTTTTTACGAGTGACTTGATTAGAAAAACAACAGAAAAGCACAAAAATGTGATTAACTGTTGATGATTAAGTACCGCCAAATACTTTTTTGTGCATCTTCCTGATAACTTTGTTGAAAAGCGGTGTTCACGGTACAGTATGCAATTATGAAATATCCTTCTAGAGAATCATTAATCAGCTTGGCATTGGCTTAAAAGTGCTGTAGGTGTGTTTTTTTACTTAACATATTTGTGTGTGTGTGTGTGTGTTTCTTTCAGTGTCACTAAGGGGCCGCATTCAATGAGCCTTTCGTTTATCATTTTAAATACAGATAAACAAGCGTGGAAGCCCATTCACGTTCCACCCACTTCCCTACAGTCCCTTCTCCTGCATGCAGATTCTTTCACTGGCCCTCAAAACGTGATTTCAAATGTTATGCATTTCTCTATTACATTGATATTTTATGTCTAAATAAGCATCAAAGATCCTTGTACTTGGAAAAAGCATCCTTAAATGTTTTTATTAACACTCAAAAACTCAGCTTTTGATTCAAGTGTTTATTAATTTTTCAGATTCAGATTCTGAGTCCTGATCTTGAGAAATCAGTGAGAGAAGGAAAGATAAAAACGTAAATACAGAAATCTGTCATGAAAAATAACCCAGACTGTGGGTGTTCACTGGTCACAGTAGAAAGCTGATTGAGAAAATATGTTTTAATGGTCTGTGAGGGAGGTTCTCACAACGGCTGAAGCAAACGTAAGTCTGAATGTCTGACATTCTGCTGGATTTAGGGCAGTTTTGTGCAGACGATTCCCCACCTCGAAGACCAGGTGGATTAATTAACACATGACAGGAGACATTTTAATCTATTCTACAGAAAACAATTAAACGTATTTACTATTAGATCATTTTAACCTAATTAACTGTTTCCAAGTGACCATTCCATTAAAGAATATTTCTATTTTAGAATTTTAAAATATCTTTTTGGAGTCAGCAGATTTTAGATACTGAATTGGACCTTTTAAGCTCTTCCTGGCTTTAAGGAGTGTCCTGGTTGCTTACTGCACAATTAGCTCCTGCCTTCACAAATCAGGCCGTAATTTTTTTTGCAGGCTGTTGGTGCAAATTAGATGAGAACAGCACAGCAAAACTTTGCACTGTGGTTCCTGCAAAGTAAATATGGCGTGTGTGTATCTGGAGCATGCTCCCTTGTAGACTAACTTGGCTGGCTAGCTGGTGAGCTCAGCTGGGTTTGTGCTTGGCCATTCAGAACGTTACCTCAATGCACAAATCAGCCCAGGGAATGATCTGGACAGAAAGCCTTCAGCAAATTATTACAGATTTGCAATTTAATGGCTTTGGAGGTCTCTCCCAGCCCTGCACAGGTTCCCAATGAGACAGAGCCTATTAGTTTGGTCCTTTAATCACAGAACAGGAGATGGGAATCCTGGCCAAACCTATACATACCCCGCTTCACTTGGTGTGGAATGATTTCATGGGGTTTATAGATAGAGACAGTGAAGTCTGTGTGCGTGCACAGGCGTGTGGGTGAGTGTGTGAGCATTGGGTAGTTGATAAGCTTTGTTTTCCCTGGAGCAACAGCAATGTGTGTGTGTTTATGTATGTGTGTTAGTGTGTGTAGAAGAGAGAGAGGGAAAAAAACCAAAACAACGTGTTCCTTTATGGATCGTTCATCAATACCACGAGGACGCAGTGGGCAGTAGCAATTAATTTGGCATAGGCTTTACCCAAAGCTAACAAAAGTCCATTTCCCAAACCACATGTTATAGAAAAATAGAAAACTAGTTTCCAGTGTCATGTTCTAAAATATTTTCATCAACACTGGTTTTAGTTGTGAGCGAAGTAATTAATTTACTGTGTGTCCAACCAGGAAAGTTGGTATTTAAAAGATCAGCTCTGTTTCCAGGTGATGATGTCTGTATTGCACATCATTGGACTAAACTGTAAAAACTCTCTTAAGCCTGCAAAATAGAAACTTATTTTGTGATTTATTCCATATTTTATCAGTTGATGCGCCATTAAGTTCAAAAGCTAAGCTCCCATGTTTTGGAAAGTTACAGATCTACAGCACAAGACATTCATACAACCAGAAACAAGGCATTTTAGATAAAGGCATAACTTTTGTGATGCTATTTGTTACAGACAAATGGTTGTCCTTTCACAGAGTGTTTAAGTCTTTCCCATAGCTATAGTTGCCCTGATTAATGTGCCATCGATGCAAAATGTAAAAACTATCATTCCAATCTGCCTTTCAATGTCCCAATTTGTCCAAGAGGAAGCCAAGCTTTCTAAATGAGCTGGATAAAAGTGACTGCCAAAGGGGATGAATATATATAATTATCTGTGGCTGGAGCACCAACAAAAGGACTTTGAAAATCAACTTTGTGCGCCAAAGGCTTCATTAGTCTGATGACAACAAAATGTCCCCTCAACTTGCAGGTGGAAAGACACAGGTATCGGCAAAGCTATTAAAAGCATGCAGTCACACAGCCTTCTGCAGCCTGGCTACTATCTGTTTGGGATTAGAAGCTATTTAATGTGCTAATGTTAATATGCTAATGTGTTAATGTTATGTTAGTGAATTATTAGGTGTTTAAGAAATGCCTGAGTGCTGTTTTGTTGGTCTTACGCATTGACACGTTAGAGAGGATGGATAACTGTGTTTACTTTGCATATGGAAATCCCTGAATGCCTTTCATCTGTCCTTCCTATAGCGACTAGTGGTCCATGTTAGCTTTGCAAACATCTTAATTGTGTTAAATGGAGGAAAAAGAGGGGGGGAGGAGAGATTAAAAGCCATTAATGTGTGTTGTGTGAGGGTATGCTATTCCCGGGACAGTGCTTTTGTTCACTTTGGCAAAGCAGAGGAGAGAGTTTCACCTTGAAACTCAATGCACACCAGAATCATTGTCATTGTGTCTACCTAAAACGCCGCTATCGCTCGTTCTCACTGTTTTATACACTGTCAAACTTGCTTTGCTCGTCTTTGCATTTCTTTTTGTGATTGCCTCTCTCCATCCTTCTCGCTCTCTTTGTACGTCTCTCCCATTTTCTCTCCGTCTATCTCGTGCTTTTCCCTTTGTAGCCCTGCTTCTCTCCATCACTCTCTCTCTCTCTCTCTCTGTCTGTCTGTCTAAGCGTCAGATAATCTCACTGGGGGAGACTTTAGAGGACTCTCCATCTGTGTATAAATAGCTCTGGATGAATTATTGAGGGACCTGGGGTTGCTAATAATCCCGCAGGACCCATCTGACAATGACACAGAAGATGGAGGGAAAACAATTACGCAGGCTTTCTCCTTCAGAAGAGTGGGAATGGGCGAGGGTGGGGGGGACTCAGCGGCCTCTGGGAGCCTCCTCGCGGGGCCCAACATCTTGGCTAATAAACCCAATTAAGTCTCCGGAATCAATCGGAGCCCCGGGGGCGTCCTCTCTCTTCCTTCCCCGGACGGTGTGCAACAACAGGAAGTGTAATGATTCATGTTCCCCCTTCTGCATTTGGATTGTCCTCTCATCTCCATCTTGCAGGTTGGCAAGGCGGACGGGACAGGACAGGATGTCCGTTGAGGCAGGATAATAGGACAGGGAGAGGAAAGGAGACGAGAGGCGAGTGGAGAGGAGAGGAGCACAGAGGAATATTAATGGGAGTGTTTATTCTGTAAGTGTTTTACCAGGGGGACGAGACATGGGACCACTCCCATGACAGAATTAAAGCACTTTGTCTTCTTAGAGATACATGATTCATCTGTAGATGGATTTTTGATTAATCGGCTTTGCCAGGTTCTCGCCTGACTGCTGACACAATGTGCTCCCAACATCTACAGTATCTATCCATCTACCTATCTACCTATCTACTTATCAACCTATCTACCTATCTACCTATCTGTCATGTAGCAGTAGTTAGAGCCTATATTGACTTTTAATTTTAATTTCATGGCAGCGCATTATGCATCTCCCACTACAATATGAAGAGATCTACAATAAAAAAGACTGTAAAATCTGTTTGTTTTTTTTTTCTTGTGCCTATACATTGTATTCATGGATTGCTGTCAGTCTTTTCCAACCCTAAAAAAGTGCAGAGTCAGCACATGGCAATTATGGTCTGATTAGAGTGAACAAAACAAGAATTATTATGGTTGGAAACTGAAATCACTCCCTCAAAGTTAGGGAAAGATCATTAAAAACCCAAGCATTAACTGAAGGTCTCCAGGTACCTACTATTCTACAGCCTCAACATCCACACAGAATGCAGAATCATCCGATGTGGACCAGAAACACCAGTGATCCTGGGATACTTGTGCTGGTATATTCTGCCTATTGAAGCCCTGTTGTACACGAGAGCAACCCAGATCACTGAAGAGATTCCTCAGCTTAAAAAGTGCTGTGTAGTCTGGTTTCTGGAGGAGCGTTTAGTGTCTCCTGACAGACCAAACACTGTTTCAGAGGTTTTTCCACTCTGCCAAGTATAATGTTCCCAAATGAAACACTGAATAGTTGAAATTTGGGCGTGAAACATCCAACTGTTATCTGTCCCACATTGTTATATTAGTCAGCACCGATCCATTTCCACACAGCGGCCGACTTGGTATGTAACGGTGCGGACCTTCAGTTCATCTTAGGAGTCATTCCATGTTTAATAATTCATGTCATGAAAAGCTAAATTTGGGGCGTCCCAAACATTTCCTGACAAAATGGCTGAGGTAGGAGCAGAGCGAGGTGATTTGTCTGCCTGGATATCGGGGGACAGCTCGAGACATCTGATGTGTGTCATCAGGGGAGCTTTTAACAAGTGCGTTACGAGCTCCCATCCGAGCATTTATGTTTCATGCGGTACACTCTGAGTGTTGTTTAAGGAGGTATTTTACTTTGTGGCACATGAGCCCAAGCATCACATGTAAGCACCTTCCGTGTGTGTGTGTGTGTATTACCAGCCTGTATGGATGTGTGTATGTTTTCTGTTCCGACCCTCAAGGGACCAGGGGTGGCTGCTTGGGTGGGTGGGTTTGAGGGGTTGGGGGTGGGAGTGGGAGGCCGAGCGTGGGTTGGCGTGGGGTGGGGGCGACACTGTCCTAATGATGCATTTTCTACTCCATTGATTCAGTGGCTCTGCTCTCCAGTAAATCCTTCACATGCAACACATTAAAGCTGGCCCTTTTTCCTCCTTCACCAATCGATTAGCACAGCTTAGAGACGGCCACTCTGGGAAGCAGGGCAGAGATGGGACTTGTTATCTTCAGGAACTCACACACACACACACACACACACACACACACACACACACAAACACACCGCATGTAAATGTCCGTGATCTGTCATTAAAAAAATGCATCCATCTGTGGTTGTAACATGAAGTTGCATGAATATCCTGAGAAAAAGAGAAAAAAAATAGTTTTGTAGTTTGCATGCATTTGCTATTAGTGTTTTTCCTCTATCATCTCCTAAAGGTACCACTGTGCAGATATGGGAATGCAATGGTAATCATGCAAAGTGCTTTGATTTAATATAAATGGTTTACAAAGTTTTTATTGGGCAACTTAGACGCAATTTTATTCTGGTTATTTTTCACTGTGTTGCTCTAAAGTAACATTCAAACCATCAGAGTGCTTTTATTTGGCATGGTGATGTAACAACTTTGCAGGAAATGCCCAGTTATTAAAATTCATTTTACACCCTCCAGTCAATCAGAACTCAGTATTCACCCAGAATACAGTATAATGACTTTTATTTGACTATCTTCATATCCTCATCTCGGAAAGTAATTTAGTTACAACTGGAGTCACTTTTATTGTTCAAAATGACTATGTCCTGCACTTATGAGAATGGGGGAGAGGGGGGGATTTAACAGATGTACAGCAGTGCAGTCCCTTTGAGATTCATCCATCACCTGGTGGTTAACATTTGCTGTCTTTTCTTGCTCTCCAGCTCCCTCGGTGATGTGCTCGTTGTGTGTTTCTGTATTAGAGAATCTCCTTGCTGCCCTGAAGATAGAGAGGACTGAAGGATCTGCATATAGTCAGTCGCCTATGGGAGAGCTGCGATTACACGGCATTACAAATGAATTCACCTTCCCTTTCATAACGCTGCCCCTCAGTTCTGCCTCACTCTGCTGAAATAATATCATACTCAACACCAGCATTGATTAGTGTCTGAAAGAGCTCCTGAATTTTAAGACCTGTTTTACAAAATTAAAAAAAAAATTCTTGATGTGAGTAATTGAAGTTTTTCCCCCCACACTTGTTCACATGGAGTACAGTACAGTCCTCTGAGTTCATTTTGTGGGCCTCAAAGTGCTTTTTTATTTAATCAGGGTTTACAGCTGCCAATTAAAGATTTTAAGATGATACGGGAGAAAGTTGGAATGTTCCTGGAGACCTTGGCCGTGTCCCCTAAAATAGCTTCTATCCTCTGTCTCTTTTTTCCACAGTGAGTAATGATCCGAAAGGTCAGCAAAGGTGAAGGGGATATGAGCGACTGCTGCTCACTTTATTGAATTACTATTCCTCGCGGAACCAAAAGTAAGGGGGCTTGTCTGGGTTTTTTTTCACTTTGATACCACATGTAGCTGGAGATATTTAACTTGGAGCAGTCTGCAGTTTTAATTATTCTGAAACATTTCAATATATCCGGCTATTACAGCAAAAAAGGACAATTATTCCACAGCCGGTAAAGGAACGTGAGGGAGAAAATCCATAAGAGGCCTGCACATTTATAGACCCACAGAGTTTTAATAGCTGTGTTTACTTTATTTCTAAAGCAGAATTTAAACTTTTCTCTTCACATTATATGGTGTTTTAAAAACCAGATAGAGAACTGAATAGTAATAATCATACAGCTCATACCGAGCGTCCCAGCTACGGCAGTACAAGGGCAGCTGTATCATTCTTGAATCAGGAACTCTTTTAATACGGCACTTATTAGTATTCCTCTTTTGCACTCAGTAGTACTCGTTTTCACCATATGACTAAAAGACCAAGGCTTTATATGCTATTTCTCTGAACACAATAAGTCAAGAATTTTCGTCTTTACTCTGACCCATTTCAAGAGTGAATTGAAGAGTGTTATCTAAGCCTTAGCACTCACAAAAATCCAGTCAGAACGTTCTTGTCTTAAGGTCAATCTTTTAAAAAGGAGAAAAAAAACATTCTTCTGTTTATTGAGCAAAGGCTGTCCTTGGTCAACCCTTTCAGGCGGAGATAAGTGCTAACAGAACTGAGGTGGGGGGGAGACGTGGAGATTTCTATTGACTGACTGAAATTGGACAGCCTCAAACAAAGTTTCATGCCAAAGTTTTTCGAGGCAGAGTTCCAGGCCGATGCAGCGCCGAGTTTCAGCTGCGCCGTGGATAAAGCTTTTTAATGCTATTGACTCTTTTTAGGCTCTAACCAAGATGTTCTGAAATATTTAAATGATCACTGGGAGTTTCTACCCCCCGTCTGTGGCTGGGAATAAAAGGAGAGAGAGAGAGAGACAGAGAGAGAGAGAGGAGGGAACTTTTTATGTCAGCCTTTTACAATCCCTGAATTAATAGGCGCAAGATAATTAGAGAATTCTGTGCAATAACATTGTCCCTCAAGTTTTCTGGTCTTGGGTGGCATCAGGCAATGCATGCTGGTTAAAAAAATAATTCATGTGTCCAGTAAAAGCATAAAGCACTAATTCCGGAGTGCTTTTAATTTTAGTGGGATCATAATTAGTTTCAGAGGAGAATTGGAAGACTGGAGTGTCCCTATGCAGGGTGGTGGTGATGTCACCGAGGTTTCTGTATGTTTAATGGGAGTATAGGGATTTTAATTACATGAAAAGGACTTTACATTTTTTTATTACACACAAACTACACATGGTGGGACCAAATATATCAAAATCTTTAATTATATGTTGCATTATAGCATTTTAGTGCTTGACTGAACCCTTAGATAAGTCACAACATTGTCACCAACAGTTAAACCCTTTACTAAAGGTATATTTATATTAAGAATGGATGGCATGGCTGTATTTATATGCAGGCGGTTGCTCATAGTGACAGGTGTCTTTCCACTTATTAATGTAGTGTTAGAACAAATTTGCAGGTTCATGCTCCCTGCTTTTATCAGTGTTGTTTCAAGCAGCTGCAGGAAAACTGCGTTCTACCTGCCTAACAACAAATGGAAAAACAGGCAAAGTTAGCGACTGGCTGGTGCAATTAGCAGCTAAAGGGGCAGAAAACACAAGCATTTGACTTATATTCATCCGATTTGCTCTGTATTTGCTGGAAGTATCGTAGCTACTATCTTGATACTCCTCTAAGCTAATTCTAATATCTCTGAAATACTCTCAACAGAAAACTTTCCATTAGTCATGTATGACATCTGTTATTCAGTGACGTTGCTTCATGATTCACGGAGCTATCTTCAGTGAAAACAGAATATATAAATAAACAATGGCTGAGCTGGGCTTTCAGATATATTCAATGTGAAGTAAGCGAAATGACTCAAAACACAAATTTACATCTAAAAATACAAAAAGTTTCCTCACAGTCGACTCTTTGGGAAACTCGCTGGGAAACTCGTCGGGCAACAACAGCTCATCAAGTCAAGGTTTTCCATAGTTAACAAGGTCAAAGCTCTATGTGGTCCGACACAGCTGTCGTTTAAATAAGGCCTGGTGACAGTTGGTGGATTTCTTTCTTCTTCCTCCACCAGAAAGTTATTCACTCTCCACCATTCCCTTGCTGCTTTCTTTCATCTTCTCTCGTTTCCTTCCCCATTTTTTTTCTCTCCCTCTCATTCTGTCTCTCACTCCTTTCCTGTTTCTCTCTCTCTCTCTCTCTCTCTCTCTCTCTCTCTCTCTCTCTCCCCCTCTCTCTCTCGGTGGGTGTGTGTCCCTTTAGGGTGTCTGCAGCAGTTGAGATAAGAAGCGAGTGTAGGACACAGGGGGATGGTGTTCACAGAAGCTAGGTGATCTTATCTACTCTCTCTCCCTCTCCCTCTCTTACCGAGCATCCCTCGCTGCTCTGCTCTTCCTCCCCCTCTTTCTTTTTTTGCTCCCTTGCCCTTTTTTCTCCTCTTCCCTCGTCTCTCTCTCCTCTCACACACACATTCTCTCAGATCCCCTCTGTGCTGCTGTTGATTTGAATTTGAAGTGATGGGAAACCAAATTGGCAGCATTGACAGCAGAAACAAACAGCTTATCTCTCTCTCCTGGGCCAATATGGGTCTTAGTCAGATACTAGAGCCGCTGCCAGCATCTGACTTGTGACAATGATGATAAATTGAACGTTTGTTGACTGTCACTTTTCATGTGTGTGTATGGGAGTGTGTGTGAGTGTGTGTTTCTCCATGTTAGCATGTATGCCTCATCCATACATGTGTGAATATACAGAGAGGTAAAACCTAACCAAAAAGAAATCCTACACTTAGCAGAATGTAC
Organism: Dascyllus trimaculatus; assembly: GCA_024666655.1. Lineage (NCBI taxonomy): Eukaryota > Metazoa > Chordata > Actinopteri > Pomacentridae > Dascyllus > Dascyllus trimaculatus. The sequence goes on from CM045450.1 coordinate 22,310,065, forward strand.
TTTGATATATTATGCTATCCTATACTTCAACTTCACAGCAATATTATCTTTGATCACATTTATTTGATAGCTATAGTTACCAGTTACATATTTATGCACTAAACATACGATGATCTTATAGAATATTATGCATTAATTTGTGATTAACCCCAACCAAATGTACATGCTAAGAATGTGGAGTAGCTAGACCCATCTGAGAAAATAGAAATTGCAACATGACGATTTATTGTCACAATGGTAATAAACTATCGCCTATAACAGGGTGATCACATACCCAAGCTAGCCTATATTACATCTTTTGCATTGAAACGTTGAAAAGTAATGCTTCAACAAGTGATAGAAGCACTTGCAACATAATACTTGAATTGCAATTACATATAAGCGCCTGAATTATGTTCACAAATAATGTTCTTCGACTATAGGAGGTGCCTTGTTTTTAATGCACAAGTCATAGTAAGGTGGCTGGGGTGGATGGTGGCCACACAAAGCTTGCCTTAAACCACAGCCTGTCTGAAACCTTAACCAATATCTGTGAATGTCTAAACCTAACCAATATTTTTTTTAAATATAGGTATATTATATTATCAGGCTGGTTTGGATACTATAGGAAAACAAATGAAATACATTTTCTGCTGATGTACTTAACATTTTGCAACCATCTCTTGCTCTTGCAAATTTGTAGCACATAAATGCAATTTATAGAGTTGTGGGTAGAAAACAGTCAAAAAGAAAAAGTTGGGAACCACTGAATGAATTTAGCCAAACAGTAAATAAAGTAGTTAAAATGATCTCAACTACACTCTACATCACAATGCTGCTTACACATTGACACGATACTAAAAACTTTAAATTCAATTCGAGTGCTTTAACTTTTAATACTTGCTACATTTTGCAAATAATTCTCTACTTTTACTTTATGCAATTTTGGATGTTGTAAAGGGGCATTTTTACATTGTGGTTTTCTTTGTTTGTAAAACATTTGAGTAAATCCAGTCTTGAATATAAGCGTTGCGATGGGTGCCTGTGTTACAAACACTGCAATTGAGTGTCAGGCGTATGAAACGGAGGCTTGCGTGTCTTTCCTATGGGACGGTGCCTGCATGTAGTGTTAACACGACAGGCCCGGAGAGGACGAGGAGGTAGCCAAGCTGTCAGCGGCCAGCTCCCACTTCGCCTAATGAGAGAGAGGCCCGTTAATTAAAAACACCAACAGGCGGAGCTCCCCAGTGTCCCACCATCAGGACGACCTGGGGTTAAAGACACGGAGCAGAGATGATGGGAGGCATGCTGCTTCTACATGGTGTTGCCCTCAACAATAAATAGCCCCCAGAATTAAAAAAGAACAAAGTGAACTACAATTGGGTAGCGCTATGAGTAGGGGGTGCTTTCTTTAAACTGCAACGTGTCTTTGGTGGGGAGGAAGGGTCTATGATAATCGTCTCTTGCTTAGGCCTTGATGTTTCCAGAACAAACTGTGGTTCTTTTGTCTCTTTGTGCTTGTGTTTGCTGCGTGGCAGCGGGGAACAGTTTGCCAAAGTCGGCATGTAGACGTCTGTAGTTCAAGAAATAATATAATAAAAAAATTAGTCAAAGCCGGTGCATTTAGAGTTTTTTTCCGTTGATGCTGTAATATTTATGCCTACCTCTTTGTTCAGTCAAAAACCTTTCAAGGTCTGTTTAAGTGAAATGAGTTTAAATTAACGGAGAGTTCAATTTTATTCGTCTGTTTAAATTTTCTGCACCTGCATTTACAGTACGAGCTCGGATTGTGTTGTGTCACGGCAGTCTTTTGTGCAATTGTCTTTGTAAGTGTTTTATTAAACTGTCAAACACATGAATCATTAGCCTTGATCTGCAGATTGACAGTTTGTCAGCTCTCTGACAGTGCTGTGTGCCTCGCTGTCAACAGGGGGTGGCGAGGGAACGGCTTACACGTTCCCCACGGCTTCTTCCACTTCTTCCTCCTTGCCTCCTGCGTCTCCATCTTCTTTCCACCCCCACATGTCAACCCAGGTGCTAACAAAACCGAGGATTGTGGGTAGTCTTGGAACATATGGAGCAGAGAGATGGAGAAATGAGGGGTGGAGGGAAGGAGGCGAGGGGGGAGGGTGGGTGAGAGAGAGAGAGAGAGAGAGAGTGTAGCTGTCAGGCTGTCTATCCCTGTCACAGCAGCCAGAAGAGTGCGATGGACGAATGGATAACTGCTATTTCAGAAAGCCAGGGAAAAAGCTCAGTCAGATTTGATGTGTTGATGTGAGCATAGTGGCTCTCACGCAACAGAATGCACAAATTGTCGCATGCTGCCGCGGTTTTCTGGTCCCACTTATTTCTCTTCGGCATGCGTGTGGATTGCGTCTGTATACACAGAAATGTTCCGTTTGTTTGGTCACTGAAATGCCGTTTCACAGTGCACAAACACGCACAGGAACACACACAAACACGGGCGAATTCCCAGAGCGGCCATGTAGACAGACAGCTATGGCTGCAGGCTTACTGTGTGTTCTAGTGTGTGTGCATGTGTGTGTTGTTTTTGGCTATTTGCTGATGATTGGTGCAGCCCCCTCCCAAAGCTGTCTCTCCTTCTCTGTTCTCAGTCCACATAACATGCTTATGTCTTTCTCTTCCTCTCTCTCTTGCTGTATTTCAGGCTGTGCCTTCCTCACCTACTGTGCCAGAGAGTCAGCCCTGAAAGCCCAGAATGCATTGCACGAGCAGAAGACCCTGCCAGGAGTAAGTCATACACAAGGAATGCCATGTCGACCCAGAAGCAAAAATCTTACATAAACACATCTCGGATTCACTTCCACACACAAACACAGATGCTCATTTTAACATATAATGCTTCATATTCATTCCAAATCAAAGGGGTCTCTCCGTCTTTGCCATGCTTGTCATGTACTGTTCATCACTGGATGTACTCCAAACATGAGCACAGCCCTTCTTTCTCTTAAAGATCCCTCCTCTTCTTCTGCCCCACCCCCCCACACACTTTCACTGCCTCTCTCTCTCTTCACTTTGACAGTCACAGTCTCACACACACACACACACACGCACACACACACACACACAAACCCATAGGGAGAAACCACACAGCATCACATCATAGGCATACTATTTATAGTCCTTCCTCCAGTTTGTGTAAATGAGTGTGTGTCTGTGCGTGTGCATGCACCCATGTGTGTGGGCAAGTGTGCGAGAGATAGACAGAGAGGGATGAAAAAGCGGGTGGGCGGATGGATGTAGGCTCTTTCTACATTTATGTGCACGCTCTGCATTATGGCCCAGACTGGCAACAACACAAGTGTGCATTACGAATGTATATCACGACAGTGCGTCTTTACGACAGATGTTCACATGCTGTGGATGTTTCAGCTCAAACTTACGATGCAGCTGGAAGCCGCTTCTGAATTCTCAACTCCAATTCATGCATGATGGGACGAGGGAGTTCTGACGCTGTCATAGAGAACATGTCGAGATTCAGTTGTTAGCAGTGCGTGTCTGTAAGTCTGAGGGATTATGTGCAATGTGAGCATTTTCTTTAGTATATACATGGTTTTCTGATTACATACTTGTGTGTGTGTCTCTCTGTCATACATTTTGAGTAGTATCTGTATGCACCTGAGTGCGTGAGCATGCACATGGGTGTCGTGCACACACCAGCCCTGCATGTGTGTGTTAGGAAGTTTTGATGCGTTTCTGTCAGGCCTGGCTCGGTTTGCTCTGTTCGTTTTTAATGACGCCTCCAGGGAAGCTGACAGTCGCCGTGTTGAGCGCGCAGCCTTTGATGTGAGTGATTATGACATCACAGACGTGCAGTCGAGAAGAGCGGAGGAGTGGGGATCCGTGCTCTCAGTTTTTTTTTCACTTCCCAGTGGCATATTATTCAGAAAGAAAGAGAGAGAGGGAGAGACGGAGACACAGGGAGAGAGAGGAGGAGAGATTAAATATTTGGCCAAAACCAGAATGCGATTTTGTGTTCACACAAAGTGTGCTGCCGATTGATGTTTTTGCCTTTGTTTGACACGGACTGGAATATATGGGCAGAAAAACAACATTTTTAAGGAATCTGTCTTTACATCTTTAAGGGAAGGAGACTGTATTTGGCTTCCCATGCTGCAAAGTAATGCTTCAACAGCAAATAAATGTAATCAGTCACTTGCAATCAGCATTGTTTTAGAAGGAAATGCTAATTAGCAATGCCTTTGCCAGCAGAGGACAGTCTCAGGTTTGCATTTGATCGATGGTGAGCGTTAAGTAAACAAAGGTAATGCCATAGGACAGACCTAGATGCTCAACAAACCCTGAAGCAGAGCATTCAGAGAGGCAGGCCGGGAGACTGTCTTTTGTTGCTGGTGGAGGTAAAGCCAGCAAAACAGAATAAATGAGTTCATTAGAAACAGAGCGAGGACTTGGCCCTGGGAAAGGCAGTGGGACGTTTTATGGCGCACGATTACACCCTCTTTCCTCGGTTCCTTCTTGTTTTTTTTTCACCCACGTTCTTCTCTCTCTCTCCTTCCATCCTCTATCAATCCCCCACTCACAGGCCAACACAACCAAAACCCTGCAAATGAAATCCCTTTTTTCCCCCCGTTAAAGCCTCTTTCCCCTTCACTTCGTGTCCTGATGCGCTTTTTATCGTCAAAGTTGCTCCCCAACCCCTGCATTTAAAAAGTTTTCTGCCGTCCCTTTTTTTCCTCCCGCTGCCAGGTGAGCCGAGAGAAGAGGGGATTTGGCTTCCTAGTGGAAATGCCCTGTAAGCATGGCTGTAGGCTGTTGGTGTAGCTCAGACAAAGTACTAAGGGCTGCCTTGTGCGAATGTGTGTGTGAGCGTGCGAGTGTGTATGTACGCGGTGTCAGGAGAGACTTTGGGTAAACAAGTGACAAGCAAAAATACTGACGTTAAAGTGACACTGACATTGAACTACTCGTGAAAGATGACAAATTGCTTTCACATTCCTCGTTCCATTATAGCGCAAGAAAGTGCAGGTACACGGGATTATGCTGATGGTGAATAAGTTTCTGCTAACAGAATTAAATCAACTCCACTGTCAACTGACACAGAAACTTGTGTTGCTGCATTGTTTGAGGACATTCAGCATATTCAAGAGATATTTGACTGATAAACCGATGCAGGGAGAAGAGAATAAAGTCAGCAGGGGACTTCCTGGAACCTCTTAAGGGTCTAGGGGTCTCTTAAGCAAATAATTACTATTATTGACATAAAGCAAAATATGTACATCCCAATCATGTGTCTTTGCTCCTTTAATATTAAGCGTCAAGTTTTATTCATGCTTTTTTGAACATAATCCAGCTGCACAAAGTGTTTTTTGCAGGTACAGTAAGCCAGCACTGAAACTAGCAGTTCAGATCTGTTTAACCTTTTCTGCTATAAGAATCTGCACCACCAGTTTTTCTCAGTTATTTTCCTATAATATTTTGTATAGTATCCTATAGTACATTGTATAGTATTGGTGAGAAGGTGTGTCAGTGTGGGTCAGAAGTCTTTCGAAGAGAGTTTCCCTTCATCCACAGCATGAACAAAATCATAATGATCAGCAACACTTCAGACTTAGGGTACAAAAGTTTTCATACAGGCACACAGCCACCATAACTGAACTGATTATAGCTCTTTTTAAAGTGCTTTTTATGGAAATCTACACAAACAACCAACACAGTCAGTATAATGCACCAGCGAAAACGTTTTCTCTCCTCATTTGAGGAACGGAGTCGCTGAGTAGATAAATGGAGGTTTTTCTTTCTTTTGGGGATGGTGATGTGAGACAGACTTAAAATGGGGCGCGTCCCAAACGCCAGGCTCTGACTGCCATACTTGTGATCCTGCGCTCCAGTTTCAGACTCGTAGTACAGCAAGAGGCATTAAAAAGCTCCTCTATTGATTCTGGCAAAAGTCCTCACGAGTGGGAGGATGTTTTTTTGTGCATACACGTGTGTGTGTGTGTGTGTGTGTGTGCGTGTGTGTGTGTGTGTGTGTGTGTGTGTGTGTGTGTGTGTGTGCGTGTGTGCGTGCATGTGTGTGTGTGTGTGTGTGCGTGCGTGCGGTTGTGTGTTTATGTGTGGGTCACAGGGTGGAGTTGCAGAGCTGGAGCTTGTGCAGCGTGTGCACAAACCACAGGGTACAAATACCCACCAGCAAATCCTCCTGCACACATATAAATACTAACACACACTAAAAAAAAAAGAAAAAGAAAAAAACTGATCTGGCATCCCCTCAAACACGCTGTCAGATATACAGTATAGGCCACAGCACTACCATATGCCCCCACACAGTGCACAAAAGAAGCGTGCACTTCCGAACACCTTGCACCGCGTTCCAAGTTAGAAAATAATGCATATAAATACACAGGTACAAAACACACCGCTGATACTCACAACACATGCACTCGCACTCCAAACCCATCTCTTGTAACTGCAACACAACACTCCTCGTAAACACTTCCATTCAACAACATGATACTCTGATACTCACAGAAAGAGAGAGAGAGGAAAAGAAATAGGGAGAAAGTAAAACAGAGAGGCAGGGAGAGAGAGAGAGAGAGAGAGAGAGAGAGAGAAATACGGCGTCGATTGACTCTCACTGTAATAGTGAGCCAGATGAGAAAATATAGAACACTGTGAATCAATGCGTCATTTCAGAGCACTTTCACACACACACACACACACACACACACATGCACATAAACACACACAGTTTTCAGCCCAGGGGCAAACAAACAACAGAAAAGATGGGAAAGCAAATGAATAGCAGGAGGGAGGAAAGAGGAAGGGGTGGATGAAGGCAGATTGGAGAGAGTGGGTGGATGGAGGGAGTGGGAGGAGAGGTATAGTCGAGGTGCCTCCATACCGACTGATTTGTGTCTGTTTCTTTTTTCATCCCGCCCTCCTCACCCACCCCCCCTTCCTCTCAGTTGAGATAATGCCAGGGCAAGAAATCTATGGCATTGATTGGCTCCTGCGACCCAGTTTCGTGGCAGCTTTTTCTCAATAAGTCGCCCTCATTGGTCGATAACTGCCAGGCTCCCCAGGTGAAGTGGGGTGAAGAGGTGTTCGGATGGGGTGTGGTAGGGTGGAGGTGGTGGTGAAGGTGTTGGTGGGGGGTTCGATGGTGGTGCTCAGTTATGATTTGTTTCCCCCCTCAGTGTGCACGAGTACAGTAGTTTGCTCATTCTTGTAGATTTAGATTAGTGGCGCAGAAGGCATACCTACATGTCCACATGAATAATGCCACAGACCCTGGAGCTAAAACGTCCCCTCCCTCTCCCAGAGCCATCACCTCATCAACTATCCTAATCACCCTTATCCAAAAAGGAAACTGTCCGCCACATAACGTGCTCCACTTAATGAATACACAGCCATTGACAGAATGCTGGAGTGATACACGGGCAAGTTTTAGCTAAAACGACTCTGGTGCGCAAAATCAATAGGCACATACGCGTCGCGAACAACACACAGATTTCTGTAAACTCGTTGACCTAATGAGCAACTTATTTCAGTCATACAACGATGGAAAGAAAGAGCAGAATGCATTGGCAGAAGTCTGGGTAACAAAGGAATTAACAGTATCCAGTGTCCAAACCAGAGCAAAGCTTTTAAGTGAGTGTGCAGTATGCAGCCTGAATCTAGCAGGTCATAAGCCTGCAATAAAAATTCAAATGAGTCTCCCCAACAGACAGCAGAAAGGCAGAAAGACTTTCTGAATATAGTGTTTGTAATAAATTCTGAGTTAAACACAGATTTCCCTGTTTGTTGATACACTCATCACAGTTCATTAATTCTGTGAGTTTTTTTCTTTTAACAACCTGCAGAGTGACTAAGGTTTTCGGGATTACATACATTATATGGCTGTGCTGGCGTAGTTTTATGCACTTTTTTGACTGAGACCTTTTGTGATTTGGATTGAGCACATCAGTTCCAGTTAAGGGGCATCTTAAAGGATCAGTGTGGAAGGTTTAATGGCACCTAGTGGTGAGAAAGCAAGTTATGACCAATTGACCCTACGGCGGTCTCCAAAAAATGAGAAAAGACCGTCTTAAGTTTTGGTTTGCCCATTCTGTGGGCTCTGTGGAAGAGGATCTACTCCCTATGTAGATATGAAAGACTCAATCTAAGCTAAAGAAAACTACAGTTGAATATATATTTTAAAAAACAGCATTTATGAACATTATATTCCATTTCTGCTAATAGATCCTGCTGAATCCTACACACTTGTCCTTTGGCAGCAGTTTGGAAAAGTCCCCTTTTGTTTGTTTGTCATACCCTCATGCACAAAGCCGCAAAACAGTTTTCTCAGTTTTGCATGGAAGAACATAACTTGGTCTGCACAGAACCATTGAACTCAACCCCATCGAACACCTTTGGGATAAACTGAAACAGTGACTGTCAGCCAGGTCTTATCGGCCAACATCAGTGGCCTTCCTCTTATGGCTGAGTGGGAGCAAATGCCTGCAGCCTGTTTCCAAACTCATGTGGAAAGCCTTCTTAAAAGAGTGGAGGCTGACAGAGCAGCAGATTAATGCCCATGGTTTGGGTTTGATTGATTAACTGATTGATTTGTGTCCTGAACTACACGGTGCCCAGTCCATATGGGCTTAAGCTGTCAGTACTGTATAATCCAATCCAACCAAAGTACTTGTCGGATGGTCAAACAGTATCTGAAAACCTTTCTACCACATCTTTCCAAAGATGGAGGGAGGGAGGGGGTCCGCGTGCAACATTTTTCCAACTTTTTAAAACCAAAAGTACCACATTCACAATCATTTCAAGCTGTGGGTGACAAAGTGCTCAATGCCAAGTTTCCACCCTGCATTCTTTTTTCAGTTTTCACACAACCTGTTCTTGTAAAAGTATGCAGCGTTTTGCAAATTTGAACAAGTACTGCATCCTTCCCTTGGCAATGAGGGTCAGCTTTTCATCCCACCTTAACATATGGCTGCTCAAATACTTTGGTTTCCAACAAGGTTGAATGAAAAGTCGTATCAACTAGGTTTTTTTGTTTTACCATAATGTTTCTCATATTTACAAGACATGAGCAAGAAAAAAGCATCCAAATGATGAACAGATCCACAAATTTAAAACACTGAAAAGGTTCCACTGTATATGACAGAAATTCTGCATTTAGATTTCCAACAGTCCTTGGTCGTCCATGTACTTTTGGCCAAATAGGACAGCTTTGGTTAAACCCCTTTAAGGTGTAAAGCATGAATGGTGCTGTAATTGCAACAAAGATCATTACAAGCCTACACACCATCTTTTGTCATATAAAGTCTGAATGCTCCCATTATCATTGGGCTCTAGGCCTGATGTTACAACCTCCCATTGCCAAGTGGAGTTTGAGCAGATTGTACAAATGAGAAAAATTCATCTGTCTCGAGGCAGTAGTTCACTATAGTCCAATAAGCCAACTAATTTCAGAAGTGGTGCATGCTACCCGCTGGGTCAATAGATTGATGATCCATATGTGAAATTACACACCTTTTTACAACTCAGCCATATTGCAGCACATGCAGTGTCATAGCAGTAACCCAGTTTTTGATGTTAATCTCATTTAAAAAGGAGAGTTTGGGTATTGGCCAGGAGTCCCCAGTGTATCTATTCCAAAATCAGAGTTTAGCAAAATGCCCCATTACCACTCATCATTGGGACATGTGTTAACTCATTTCTGTTGCTGTATTAATCATTATTATAATTTAAAATTACTTTTACTTTCTTCTCCCCCTTCTAAGCAAAATTACACCAGACTGTTGCTCAGGGAAATGATGAAAAAAAGGCCTCAGCCACCAGCAGTTTTTTAAAAGTGTGATAAGCTCTCCAAAGGAATGGATTGAACTGTCTGAGCAATTCAAAACACCTCTGGTAAGTGCCATTATTGGGTGATCCGAATGTTTTTATATTTGCACTAAGAGCGTGTCTCTACTTCAGAAATTTTCAGAGGTGCCATGCTCTTTTCAGCATCTCAGTCTATTGCTGGCTTGAGCTACTGTCACAGTCTGAAATCAACTTGTCCTTTCCTCGAGTTTGTATTGATCTGCAAAAGCATAGCCATGCAGCGCACCGATGAGTCTTGGTCCTCAACAGTCTGCTCCACTGAGCATTTACAAGTGTTAATGTCACAACTGGCCGTTTGGGGCTCTTCCATGTACTCACCAGAATGGAAAGTGGCTTTAAAAAAAAGAGGTAAAAAAGCCATCCCAGGTGCATTTTGTTCACTTTTAGATAAAAGAAAAGTTTGACCAAACCTCCCTGTGATGCCTTCATCAGCCATCCAATTCTTTACAGTGGTTTCATAAACCTGTTCACTCTTTACTGAAACACACTCAGCAGCGGCTACGACTGTCGCTGGGGAGAGGACAGAAGCATGGGCTGCTGCAGCTGGAGCTATTCTTCAAGAGAGTGAAAAAAAGAGCTTTAATAGCATCCTAACCACTGTGCACCCGGCTTCAGCCTTGGCCGTGCGTATAGTTCACAGATTTAAGTATCTCCATAAGCTGGTTGTGATAGTCATTCTGCCATTGTCATAGTTTTACCTCCTGCTGTTGCTGCTGTATTGAGTTCGCCTGACTCCAGCTGCTTTGAAATATCCTGCCAGTTCAGGGATTTTATTTTTTTTCTGAATACTAGTATGTCACACCGCTGTATCTATTTATCTTTTTCAATTTCTCAGGCCCACATGCAGTACAGTGTGTCTTTCCACAACAGTAAGTGCAGTTTTCAGTTGATATTTTTTTTTATTGTTGGCTGTTCAGGTAATTTACCATGCACATTAAATGTTGAAGAACAGAGGAAAGATAACTGGAAACAATAAAATGCAATAAATCAGTCACACCTACGAGATAATTTATCTATTAAAGTGGTGTTTTATTGATCGTGGGAGAATGTTATGGTCTGGACTGTATACGTTTCCTATCTGTGGAGCATTAGAGCAGCTTGATTCAACTGTTCTACTTCCAAGCCTTTCTCTCTCAGATGTCAGTGCGGGACAGAGCAGATGCTTTCAAACAGCAGAGAACGTTTTCATTCAGTGATCTCAGTTTTTCCTGAGGTTTTACAGGCCTCGCGCAGCTTTTACTGTACACCATGAAGCTCGCCGCACTCTGCGTCTCACTCTATATTAGCTCTTCCTGTTAATCAGCGGTTTCCAGTTTTTCAAGTAGACCAACTGCTGTTATAAAATTAAAGATTGCTGAACGTAGTAGTCGTCAAGCTTCGAGTCTCTTTAAGATATTTTATTTAAGCTTTAGTTATCACTCGTTTTTTATAGAATTTTGGAATGAAACTGCTCGAGTGTTAAAAAATTTATGTTACAGTTACTTTCTAGATGCAACATTGCTCCTTAAGAAGAACTGTTTTAAAGTGCTACTTTGGTATTGAGCTAGATAGCAAATAAATTATTTCACAATGACTGCAGCAAAAAAAAAAAAAAAAAAAAAATACAAGCCCAGTTTGAACAAGGGCTTTTATAATGAGAACAACTAAAAGAAAGATTACTGTGTCAGTTCAAAGCAAAGGGCAATTATCATGCAATGCTTGCATTGCTGTTGTCTCTGTCTTCTTTCATCATAACCCTGATGGCAGAAACTTTTCAAGGAATGTATAACTGATTACAGAAGAGCTAACAATGTAGCAAAGTGGGAATATAGAGAGCGATTAGAAAACAGAGAGACAAAGCAGGTTACTGGTAGAAACAGAAGCCATTGATTAGTTACTGGCATTGACTGTAATACTGAACGTTTTTAAAAGTAGGACCCAGTGGTGGGCAGTGCTGCAATATTAATGTTGTTTTTCTACTTATAAAAGTTCTTATAAAGCAGAAACTAACCCCACAGTTTGCACAAAGGGGCTTTACTCCTCTGTAAATACCATTCTTAAGCTCAGCGGTAATGTGCAAAGAAAAAACAAAAGCCATCTTATTCTGTGACCTTCAGCACCTCACCTTCACTGTAGCCGTTGGAATATATAATATGGCAATTTCAATTTCTTCGTTTGGCCCGTATCATCCGATATGTTCGACAGAGTGAGAAGTGGCACTCGGAAATCTTATTCCCGACCCCGCTGAAGCAGCTGGTGAGCCGGTGGCCGGCAGATGTGATAATGACACAACGCACCAGCTGAGGCGGGATAGCGGGCCGCGACTCAGGCAGCTTTTAATAATTGATGGCAGCCAAGGCCCTGGATTGGCCAGTAATTGCATTACAGGTCACTTCTCAATAGCAATTTGTGAAAGTTGTGGTGATGTGTGCCGGGTGGCGATCAATAGGCACTGTCCAGAGATGCGGCCCCTCCTCTCGTGCTTTCTAAGCTTTCTGTTTCTATGAAGGCGAGATGTCTAGTGGAAATATTTTCTCTCAGGGTTCTGTGCAGCAGCAGCAGCAGAATGGGGATTCTCTCACTCTGCATCAAAATAGCAGATCCAATTTAGCTACCTAGTCCCTGTTAGCACCTGTTAAACACATTAAGCCCTTTTTACTATGTATAGTATCATGTCTAGGTAGTCTAATATCTTTTTGTCATAGGAAGTAAGTTTTTTAGTTAGCAGGCAGTCAACCTTTGGGTGGATGCAGGGGTGGAAGCAGAGCAGTATATGCTTTGGTTTTGGGGTCACATTTTTGCACATTTTTAGTACAGCAGAGAAGACATGCTTCTGGAGCTTTTCTGTTTTTTATGGGGAGGGGGGATAATATGCTAATATTTAGCAGTTTCTCACCAACTGTTAAGCTCTTACATGATTACAATAAGAAAAATAAATAAAAATAAAAGTATGCAACACCGATATCAGTAATGCAGCAGTGGCTGTAGCAGCAAGTGACAGCAGCTTCCAGGTGAGCACCATGGCAGCAAAAGAGTGAGTGAAACACTGATGGCTTAAGTACAGCATCATAATTAATCCATGATATTTGGTGTATTCTGTAAGCGGTGCATCAGGTCGGCTCCCTGATCTCACTTGGATTTTTGTGGAGTATTTTGGAGCTCAACCCGCACAACGGACATCTCTGACCCTGTTTAATTTTGACTGTGTTTTTTTTGGTTGGGCCTCTTGTGAGTGCAGCAACTTTATGCAACCGCAATAATCACTGGAGTGCCCCGTTAAAATAAACAATATCTGGCATACGTGGCTGAAACACAAATGAGTGAGAGGAAGCCTCAGGTTCACGGGGTTATAATAGCACAAGAGCTCAAATTTGGCCTCATCACAATGCACAGTGTGCTTTATTTTCCAACTGTAGTGCAGGCTGTGAGCCCGGTGCCCCCTCTGGCTCTCTGGCACTACTCATTATTATGGAAGTTATTTACTGTTCTAGCTTTTCTTTCTTTTTCTTTTTTTCTTCTTGCTCCCATTGTTGATGTCTCACCCGCTTTGACATGTAAACTATCACTGTGTCATTTCGCCACATCTGGTGTTCATTCTTTTTCTCTCTCTGTATCTGTCTCTCTCTATCTGTCTCGCCCTCTCTCTCCTTCCTCCTGCTCCCTCTGCTGTGGCTTCTAGAGGAGAGAAGAGTGGAGGAGACAGTAGATTTTGCATGCTCTAAATACAGCCTCTACGTGTGCGGGGTGCTGTCATCAAAGGAGGGAAGGGACAGGGGATGGTTCAGTTCTTTTGTGATAGTGTGCGCTTGTGTGTACACGCGCAACTGTTTGCGTATGTGACTAAGAGTGCATTAATTCCAGCAAACATCAAAGACACTCCCTCATCCATCTCTCTCTTTCCTCTCCTTCTCCCTCCCTCTGTCACTCTCTCTAATGCTCATTTTAGCATCATTTTGTCCGCATCGCCTCTTTTTTTTTTTGTTGCTGTTGTTTTTGTCGTTATACTCTTGCCTTTGCTTTGCCTGTCTGTTTTGGTGTGTCTCACCTCTCTTGCATGTGCTTGGCGGGGTGTGACAGCATTGAGAAGTCACCAAAGAGGTAAATGATGATAGGCCATCCATCATGCTTTATGGACTCTGTATGGTGCTGCCGTGGTGAGTGGCTGCACTGTGCAGTAACTCAGAACACTCTGTCCCTCCATATAACCTGGCAGGGGCTCTGCTGCTCGCCTCGCCTCTGCTGGGTGAGTGTTTATGTGTGTGAGACACAGGAAGAGCGTCGGTCTGACTCACCCACTTAAGTGTTTCTCTGTGTGTGTTTGTGATTCAGTGTGTGTGGATGAGTGAGGAGGGAAACAGAAAGAGTGTTTGTCCACACTGCCAGACTATGGGCAATGAGCTTTCATTATGGCCTGATATGCCACTGCTGGGAGCATCAACTCTGACCAGAAGACACAACGTCTTTCTTTGTGTGTGTATGCGTGCATATGTGTGTGTGTGTGTGTGTGTTAATGTGCGTGTGTGTGCAGGAGAGACACACACAGAGAGACATAGCAAAAGAGAGCAGTAGCGAGAAAGAGACAGAGGAAGACTGAGTGGTTCTGAGTACTGTGTATGCAACCCTTGACCCATTTTCTACATCTCGCTATATGTCTTTTCCTTTTTCTTCCTTATAGGCCTATTATTGTGAGAAAGTGGTGCCAGAGCTTTCCTAACATGTAGGTTAAGACATTTTGTAATTTTATGCAATACATTTATGTCATATGTATCTTGGAAAAGTTGTGGACATTTTATTGCAGCAGATGCCATCTTATACCAGCATAAACACAAGTGTATTTCACCCCCTTTGAACCCCAAAATGCAACGGCGGGTTTAAAAAATGTGTTTTTTTTTTTAAAAAATGCAAAACTACACCTTTATCAGAGCCACAAGCTGCAAAAACATAAAGAATTATCAAGTTTTCAGCTTTCCAAAGGTCCTTGAACTACTCATCTATGACGTGCCGTTTCAATGGAAATCGAGAAATTTCATCCAAATCACTTTATTCTACATGTTTTACTTAAAAATTCACAAAACATAAGCTGTTAACTCGAATCAGATTCTGTAAAAGATCAGAAATTCTGTGCTTCTCAGTGAAACTAAAAATGAATAGTGACTCAGCTGCCACCAACAGTCATGTGACAAAAATTCTGGGACTTTTTGGCTGAACTGCAGGCTGTGTACACACAGAACAGATAGCAGACAAGCACGGTAACCTGTGTGGTAACAATGTCAACATGTAAATAGTAAAGCATCTGTTGTATGTAGACGTTTTTCCACTATTTGTAACACTTGTGGACACTTGGAAAAATGTTGTCCATGCTGATTCCATTTTTTTTGTTTTTTTTGTTTTTTTTTTTCTTTTAATTTTTGTAAAACAAATAATCACATAAACTCAATTTTATTTTTTGGGATCTATGGCACTATACTTTTGTTATCCTGCACAAAAAGTCATTTCTGAGCTCTCTCTGCTACTAGGCATGCTTGTGCTGTTTCCGTAGAGCTGCAGGACTTTATACTGCAGAGAAAAAATGAGTCCACACAGAGTAAAAATGTGACAGCAGCACAAAAACACAGAGAGATTGCTTGGGGTACTGTCACGCCCTCCACCTCTGCTGCCTGAGTGGCAGTCTCCTTTCCCCTTTTCCCTCTTCCCCTTCCCTCTCTCTCTTGCAGGTGGGCGTGAGCAAGGTGTGGGCAGCGAGGAGCACGGCAGGTGCAGCCACTTCCAATCAGCGGAGGAGGCACGCGTGTGATTGGATGATCAGCTCTCACTCTCCCGGTTATAACCACGCTCCACATGCTCCTCGATGCCAGACCGTCGTTTTGCCTCAGTCAGTTGCTAACCTCTGCTCTCGTTCTGTCTGCTCCGTTTGCTCTGCACCCTCGCTATTGCTAACGCTATTCCCTCTCCGTTTCCAGTTGGTTCCCCGTCTGCCTCCACGTGTGCCTCCTCCGGTTCAGCTCAACCACTGCCTCCACTCCGCCAGTAACCCAGCCACCGCCAGGATTCCAGTCGTGGATCGCCACCCCCACTCCCGGACCTCAGCTCACCACCCAGCCTGCCTGCCTGCCTGCCTGCCCTCGCTCCCACCTGCTCCGCTCACCTGCTCCGTCGTGCCCCCCTCTCCGTTCAGGTTCAGTAGCATTAGCATTAGCATTAGCGTTAGCCCGTCTGGCTCAGTTTCCCAGTGTCTTGGTTGCTATCAGCTCATAGGTTTTCGTAGCTCGCTTTTTGTTTATATCAGCTCGTTGGTTTTCGTAGCTCGTTTTCTGTTACCTGTTTGTTTCTCAGCTCGCCTTTTGCAGCTCGCTTTATGTTGTTACTTTTAGTTAGTTTTCAGCATTTGCTCGCTTTTAGTTTCGGTTTTGGTTTATTAGTTTGGTTTCCTGCTGTGCAGTGATTTTCTGTTTTCCGTTGTTGTTAAATAAACATTGTTATTTGTATATCTGTGTGCCGTGTTTCTTTGCCTGCGCCTGAGTCTCTGCACCGTTCGTAACAGGTTCAGAGAGTTAATAACATTAATAATGGCTGCATTCCACTCAGAGGAGGTTTGAATATTGTGTGTGCAGCTCACTGGAATAGCTTACGAGGAAAATAAACAGACCTGAGTCATTGTTAGTGTTTGGGTGATCAGTTACACCCATGCTTTTCTTATGACAAGTTAAAATGTCTGTTTTGAAAAAAACAACTGTTGTAATTATTCCTCCTTTACATACTCAAAATGTAAGTGTGCTCAAAATTCACCATGTGGTATATAGCTTAGTTTTGGGGTCACATTTTGGTACATTTAAAACTAATAAGAAAAATAAGGAATGCTCAGTTATGCTCCATTATAAGATTTTTTCCAGCATAGAGTTTTTAAAAAATCATCATGCAGTTTCTAAGGACACAGCGACCCTGCTGGAATAAACCTAATTGGCATTGGACCACAGTGTGAACAATGGAGTTGCAGGTTCTAGCCATGCAGGAAAACCAATTACACCGTTAAGAGTTAACACAGGTTAAAAGTTGCCCAGTGTCTGCCCAGATTTCAAGGCTAATCCCACTAGCATGCGATAACGGATAGACAATGACTGGTGCGCTGCCAAACGCTTCTGGGTTAAAGGCTTGATTTCTTTTCTTTTTTTCCAGGAGTACAAGAACATAGACATAAATAGACTTCTGACAGTAAGTGTTTGGTTCACAGGGGGAACAGAATGTCCCAAACAGAACTTTTCAGAACAAATACACAGAGTGTTGCTGAACCTGAAGTGAGTCTTTTCTCCATCTTTGTAAAACTATGTTTGGATTTTACATGAAGCTGTAACACAGTTTTTATCAAGTTAGTGCAAAGACATGAGATGTGAACTTTACCATCATGACGTCGGAGTTAAACATGCTTCAATTTTAGAGAAAACTGTTCCTGAATCTTCAACTTAATTAACACATGGAAACACCGAAAAAAAACTCGGAGACACCGACAAAAACATTCATACTATCTGGTTCATGTTGGTTTGTTGCAGAAACACAACACTTGCAACAATCCTACACAGAACTACAGGATGAGGTCAGCATCAACCTGTTAGATCTAACTAAAATGAAAACTTATGGAAGGCTAGCCCTGCTTTAGCATAATAATTGCTAGTTACGTTGGTCCTGATGCTGTAAGTTGGCCTAACATTTTTGAGTGTATTATCCAACTTAGTCCAGTTGTAATATTTTTCTGCATTTGTTTTTGCAATATTTTTAATCAGTTAAAGCAGTTTCATCTGATTTGGAATTTACTGTGTATCTGGACCTATATATATATATATATTTGGGATTTTATGGCTTGTGCAGTTATAGATCCACTGGGATGTTTGCTATCTTACATTGCACATATTTTTCTTTTTCTTTCTTTTTGTCTAACATAATTTTCAATGCAGATGTTTTACAACATAAATTTCTTTGGCTAACTCCTCAGAGTACCTCATAACAGCTTCAGAAGATTGTTGATTTAGTCACTTGTTTTCATACATTGTACTAGTACTAGGAAAGGACAAAAAATAGACACGTTTGGCATGTGACTGTTGTGTTATGGCAGATTTGAAGAATTCAGACCCCTTTCGCAAAGCACTCCGACATTATTTACTGTACCAGCTGCCTTACAACCATCTGAAATCTCCACATCATCCTCACTGCATTACAGCCTCTCCTGCATCCTTTTCCCTTTCTGTCTGTCGCTCCTCTCTCCATCCTCCTCTTCAATAACCCCCCTCCTCCTGGTGAGCCCTTTCACACTTTTCTTTTGTCACCTTTCCACATGGAAGAACAATTGCTCAGAGTTCTCTCTCTCCCTCCCTCCCTCGCTGCCCTCCTCTCCCACACTTCCTCTCCTCTCTACTCTTAGATCCAGAGGGAATCACACTGTCTGAACCAAATGTGCCACAAACTTGTCAGATGATGTTTGTTTTCCGCCCCATTCCCGTGCCTCTTTTTCAGCACGCCTGTGTGTTTTAACGCTGTCTACATATTTGACAAAGTGCTGTGACATGCACTGCACTCGCACGTCAACAGACTGAAAATTTTGCAGCGTCATTAATGAAATAGGAATCTGCAGAGTGGGGGGGAGGGGTGATGGTGCGGCGGCCAGACTGAGGTTTGTGTGATAATAAGGTTTGTATGTTCAGACAGCTTGTTAGCATGTATGTGAAGTCTAAGCAAACAACCTTTTCCGCCGAGGCTCCCTGGAAACTTTGAGTAAAGGATATTTTGCTGAACACCAGTGGTGTTTAAGAAACGGAGCAGCTGTGTTCTTGCCACCGAAAAAAGAATCTCTCTTCTCAAGAAAATGTGGCACAAACGCTATAGCTCCATTTCCCCGAGGACATGAGTTGCCTGCTGAATAACTAGTCCTTATTAGAGACCGGCTTAAAGACAGATTGGAGATGTCACTTAGATTAGTGAGTGTCACTTAGGCTCACTTCCAGATTTGATGGAAGTCAGAGGGCTTGGATTTGTAAGAGCAAAACCAGAAATGACTGGGGGACCAGGATCTGATATTCTGCACCATCTATCAGGCTATTTAGCACATTCAGGTTCAGATGAATAGCTATGATTCCTAACTTCAATAATCCAGTTTATTTAATGAAGCAGAACTATATAAAATACAGAGAACTTGGCCTTCCAAAAGCTCCTTTTTGTATTTCCAAACAACTTAAACAATCAAGTGCTGCCTTAGTGTTGCAGTGGTTTGCAGTGTTGCCTCACAACAAAAGCCTCAGTGTTTAAATCTGTTTGCTGGCATTTTCTGTGTGGAGTTTTATTGTCCCTGTACATGTGTGGGTTTCTCCAGCTTTGGTATTTTAGTTTGCGATTGTTGTCTGCTTATTTGGTAGGGATGGGTAGCAAAATCAAGTATTAAACAGGCCCCCTGGAGCTAAATTATCAAATACTGGACGATCAATAAGCTCCAACATTATCGGTTCTGCTATCGGTACTGGAGACATTAAGCAAATAGATTTCCTTTTTATGATTGCTACATGAATGTTATCTCGAGTCAATGCTGACTGTGTTCGTCGCCACAAGAGCAACAAGTCTTTTGCATGTTAGAGTGGAAACCGATGAAGCCGATGAGGCTGTCGAAACATCCAGCAAAAATTCATTACATACAAGTGGAGAAATGCACAGTTTGACTGCCTGGCTTGTAGTTCATCTCTCACTGCTCCAGGTATGTTATGTGTAGTATCCTGGAGCCCTCACATGGAGGTAACTAAATTATTCAAACGTGGGTTAATGATTAACAGTAACCACTGGCCAGCTGATTGTTTAGCTGTGCAAATTCATCTGAACTGTCTGAACTATCAGTTATGATGTGTGGCACAGTGACGTTGCAGTTAGAATTATCACCTTACAGCAAGAAGGTTCTGGGTTTTGTGTTGTTGACTTTGCTTGCTTCCTTCCACAGTCCAAAAAACATACATGATCAGTGAACTGGTGGTTGTAAATTAGTCATAGGTGTGATTGTGCACAGTTGTTTGTCATTATTTGTTAGCTCTGTGGTGAACTGACAACTGGTCCAGGGTGTACCCCACATCTTACCCATTGTCAGTTGGCATAAGTTCCAATCCAGGCCTATTCTAGGTACAGGATCTAGTCCCCCCTCCATGACCCTCTACAGGATAAAGCAGGCATATCTGATGGATGGATAGATTGCAAATGGCAGACAGAGGATATAAAAGAGAAAGCAGAACAGGGCAAAAGAAATAGGCAAGAAGGACAGTTCAGGCTAAGTCTGCCAAGAAGCATTGCATCTTACCTCTGGCAATCCCACATTGTAAGTACACCTCTAAAACTCATCCCAAACTTTGGCAAGACGTGGCACCTGCACCCGCATCCTTTATGAATGTCACACCCCGTGAGAGGAAAATGATTACGTTGCAAAGAAGACAGTGGGCGGAACAGGAGGGGGTGGGAGGAAGAGAGAGAAGAAAAATCACTTTGATGGATTATGCTTCTCTTGGGACAACCTTGTAACGTTTTTGGACAGGAGTCTAACTCGCCCAGATTCTCTTTTACAGCAGTGATTCTCTTTTTTTTCTTCCATCTTCTTTTGTCATCCCAGACGTGCACTGGCTGTGACAACTGTGCCAGCGGTGATACCTAATGATACCGCTTGCAGGAACTAATTACTACCAGTGATTAAGAGAGGAGACATGGCTTCTACCACACATGCTGTCTTTGCGTGGGGGAGCTTTTTAATTGCCTTTGCCAAATAAATGATGGCCAAAGATGCATGGACCCGGGCTTCTTAATGGAGTCTTAGTGCTCTGTGGCAAAGAGCGAATATTTCAGGGCCCTTGGCACTCCCTGCACACAGATGGTGCCGCCTGTTCACAACCAGCGCCTGTTGTTGATCAGTGCGTTAAGGGCACCTGTGAAATTAAACAGACAAATGAATTCCCCACCGGCTGCAAAACAGAATATTAGCATTGCATGAAAGATGGCTAAACTGATGCATGCATTAAGTGCTTTTAATGCCAAAGGGCAGCACATTTTAATGTAGTTAGTCAGAGGTTCGGGTCTGTAAAGTTACAAACGGAAGCAAAGATAAGCCTGTAGAAGAATGTAATCTCAGCTGGATGTTGGAGATGTGGTGCTTGTGCATATTTGTTAGCCCTTAAGCACATCTAGACCTAATTAACAATCATGTTCCACAGCAAGGTTGTCTTTGGCAAGGATCCAGCCCGACCAATAATTCATGTACAGAACAGTAACACATCTTCATGGGTAGTAAAGGACTTAAAAGTTCGACATGGCTCTTGCAGGATCATTTACTGGTAAGCCTCCTAGTGTATATTTTCTCCTTTAATAGCTTCTGTGAATAGCTTTCTCGGTGCAATAATAACTAAAATGTCTCCTTTTTCATCTCAGCATGCTTTTAAATTCTAACCTTTAAGATTCCTATTTATTTCATTATTAGTTTTGGGTACATCTTTGGTCGTGAGGTGACAATGATTTTGTGTTCTTGAACTGCATCTCCCAGAGTCCCCTTTGAAACTGTGTTATCAGGACTCTGACTGGACTGACAGCAGCTCCCTTAATCCCAAACACGCCAGCATGAAATGAACTACTGACACTGGTGAGGCAAACACAAAGGCAGATTTCAGGATGAAGTCTGCGAGTAGTGAGTAATATCTACACTGGATTAACACATCAAACACGATGACATGATAACCATTTCATTGCTGCAGAAATGCTACAGCTGCCTCAAAAACCAACAATAACATCACATTAACTAACGGTATCCGCTGCTTGGTAAAGTTGCCAGCGGGCCTACTGTACATTAGCACTTAGCAAAACATCTAAATAGCTGCCTCTCAATCTAGGCATGCTTCCAAAAAAATAATATGTCATTGTGAGATAATAAATGACGGTCCAGTCAGTCCAAGAGGAAAAATCTGCATCACTTACCATCTTAGAGGTTGTTTTTTCATCTTGGAAAGGCACAACGCTGATGTTAACTCTTCCTTAAACCCAAAGACAGCTGCTTTTTACTTTGAAGGCCCTTCTGAGCAAGTATTTTTCTCCTTTCTCCACATAGTGCTCTGTTCTGCATCCACTTGGTGACTGCTTCTGCTCATACTAACTACACAGTCCTACTTGTATTTGTGCCATTACTTAAAGCACACTAGAGAGTTCGACCGGGAAGAGCTGCCCACTCAGGACTGGCTAGTGTAAAAATCTCACACTTCGTTGTAATCTGCTGTGCATTTTTGCATCTCATTCCAGTGCCAGTGTATAAACCATCTAATTGAGCTACATGGATCATTCACATGTGTATTTCCTTCATCTCTGTTTCTGCTTGAATATGTCTTATAGGCAAATGGAAAAGCTAGAACCACTGGTGGCAGGGTGTGGGATGTTTTCTTAATTGAATATCCTCAATTTATTCCTTCTAATCAGTCACATCTGGTCGCATCTGAGCATTATGCTGCTTTGTGCTTTTCACATTTTATCCCTGTATGTGAAATGGTCTTTGGAGTTTCCAGCAGAACTTTGATATACAATTCCTTTTGTGGCGAGCTGTGTGCAGGCAGTGGCACTGGTGAATCAATAGTAATTTAACAGTGAGTTATAGCTGGATATGTGCATATACTGGACAGTGTGAGCACACTATGATTCTGGTGTGTTTACTCAATGAGTGCTGAGTCAACAATAATGACACAGCATTTCTTTTCTTCCCTGTCCACCCCCTCGCTGTCTCTCTCCCTCCCTCTTTGGGGTTTCGGTGTTATTTTTCTTCTCTTGATCTCATTACATCAAGACTTAAGGGCTGTATTCATTAAAGTTTAAAAGTACAATGCACTCCAAAGTCACTCGCGGTGAATAACGCAGACCCGTTAGTCTGTCTCAGTCTGCTCGCTTGCTCACTCCATCTCCACTGTCTCTGCTCCTTCATGTCTTTTTGTTTTCCTGTGCCATGCTGTGGAAGTGCGAGTTGCTTTCATTTGCTCTGCCTCTCTCTCTCGCAAATGAGGCCGAGAAAATCTGCCAACACTCGTAGGAAGCCCAGATGTTGGGACTGGCAGTTGACTCTTGACGACAATGCGCCTGTTCTTTAATTAAACTTTTGCGAAGTTGTTTTCATTTCCCTCTGTGTAAGCTGTACTGACAATGTCTTTTTATATGTGGGAGTAAATGTTTTGACTCTTTGTTGTTTCACTTCTTTTTTCCTACCTTGGGTCTTAGCAAAAAAAAAAATCGTTCTACCCCTTAAATGACAGAACTTGACTCATCAACGGCGGTGGATTTTTAGAAGACAAACTTACATAACATGGCCTTGGGAGTGAAAAGATGGTAAATAAATCTCTTTAAATTGGGGATGACAGAGTATCAGACTGTGTGCGGTCATAACCAGTGATGTAGCTGAGTGTGACAATTTCCTCTGTTGTCTTGCAAAGCCTAAATGTAGACATTGTGGCCTGTTTTTCAGATTCTTTGAGAACTATATGACAATGTCTGTTTAGATTTTAATAGGAAACTATATTATGCTGATATGACTATGAATTTCCTTTAAAATAATTTTCTAAATACACAAACATATCTGTCTCCTCACTCTGATTTTCTTCCACTCCATAGGTCACAACTGTCATAGGCATTGGTATGTCTTAATGAGCATTAACCAACGCCTGGCAACTGATGCTAACCTAATTAAATTATTAGACTATTTGACCTATATGGTTTTTGTTTATTTCTCCTCCAATTCCTCCTCAGGAACAGTTGTGTCCAATTATGTGGCATCAGCTGTCAGCGTTTGGAGAACAGACAGACACACGTGTATCTAGTTATTAATCATTAGACGTCATCTTTGTGCAACACGAAATGCGTGCGGCGATGAATTATTGATGTGATCCTGGAGATAACAGTTGCGCTCTAATTGCATGTCATCATTACCAGGTTGAAACCAGTCTCCATGTCCCCTTAATGTGACTACACATTCATAATTGTGCTGTTATTAGCCTAGTTTGTTATTCACAACAGTAAAGCCCACTAATTGGCATGGGTCCACAGTAGGTTGTCACTCATTTTGATATTAAAGGTGTGTTTTAATTTGATATTTTCTTTTTTTTTCCCCTGTTTTTTTGTGACTTGACCGTGGTCTTGTTGTGTGCTATGGGGGCAGAATGTTTAATATGCTCTGTGGAGGAAATGGCATTTGAGTAATTAACACAATAAGTCTTTTTTTTCTGCCCTTCTTGCATTGTGATGTTTACTCAGATGGTCTGCTGCTTGATGTAGCGCTTCAGGCTATGACAAAGTTATCTTGAAAAGTAACTGCAACAGTTCTATTTATGTTATCAGTTGATGGTGTGGTTCCTCAGATGGTGAACCCTAGTGTTTTTGTTGGTCACTTCAGCCCCACTATTAGGCAAAAATCTCCAATGGCACACAAAAAATATCAAAATTAATTATTATCATCAATTAGTATTCATTTCAAAAACAGTGGCGCCACTGGTGGTACTTTGACATGCATCATCACTGGTTAATATGTGTAGACAAGTGGGGATTAATGACCTAAAATAAAGATGAATGAATCCATAGGTTTCCTAGACAGTGGTGTTAAAGCTCAGTGTAGTGATTCAGGTTGTCAGTATCTTGGCAGCGCCTGACTTCACCTAATGTCATGCTAATGTCTCTGGGCCATGGCCATGCATTACTTTAAGCATTAATACAATTTAAAAGGGTGATTTGTAAAAAAGTCAACCCTATACACTTGTCATGGACAGGGAAATTTGCTATAGAGACAAAGGTGCTTGTACCAGACTGTAAACATGTTTATGTCTGGTGTAAAGCAGAGGAACCGCAGTTTTTTGGAGTGCTACATTGGCTTTGTTGTTTTTAGCCCTGGAGGTTGCCGCTTGGTGAGGATATACTCCTGCCTACCAAATTTTATTATATTCAGGACCTTGGATTAGTACATCCTGGCCACTACAACTACTTCTTCTGTCTGTGTGATGTAGCAAGGCCCAAATAGAACTACCTCACTTGTTGTTTCAGAAAGTGCTCCAAAACAATGTACACCAGTCAGTCATAACATTTAAACCACCTGCCTGTGCGACGACCTTGTGCCACCAAGTTCAGACGTTCAGTAATTGGAGGCAGATCCTTTGAGTGTTGTGGGGTGGGGCCTATGTGGATTTTTCTTGTTCCAGCACATCCCACAGATGCTTGACTGGATTCTGATCTGGCGAGTTTGGAGGACTGGTCTTTGTTGTATTTCCTTGAGCAGTTCCTGAGCAATTTTTGAAGTGTGATGGGGCACATTGTCCTGGTGTTGGGAAGTGGCATTGCTATATGGGCATATTTGGTCTGCAACACTGGACCCAAGGTTTCCCAGCAGAATATTGCCTTGTATCAAGATGATCAATATCTTTCATTTCAGCTGCCACTAGTTTTAAAGTTGTGGCTGATTGGTGCACATTTATGCTGCTGTAGTCACTACAACAAGGATAACCCAAGAAGTTAGGTGAAATTAGGTTAGCTGTAACTGTACAGCAGCCAGATGCATATAGGGAGGAGGTCAGGGTGAATGGATGGGTCAACAAAGCATCATTAAACAGTGTGTCCTGTTTAAAACTGACAATCACAGTTTCTTTTACAAACCGCCAGGATCATGCCTGAAGCTTAACTAAGTGTTTATTACAGTCACCATGCCAACAAAGCTCCTCTTACCTTAACAAAGTATTAATCATACCACAAACCATGATCATTTCCTTACCTTAGTCAAATAAATCTTGAGGCCTAAACCTATCCCAGCTATAGTTTTGTCACATCATAAAACTGGGTTTGCAGGCAAAAACAAATGATGTAATCTTGCCAAAAAATGGCAGATCAGAAAACATGAACGACATTCATTATAAAACAACTCTGGTGTGTGGTGCAGGATTTAAATGAAACAGTGCTTCATGGTGAAACTGTGATGCGCTTTAGAGTGAACTCATCAACCTCTTCAGGTGATTGTATTTGTGTTTTCTTGTCCCTTGCTGTTGTAAATGAGAATGCAGATACATTATTCCAAGCCACCATTTTCACTACTTTGGTTTCTCTGGCTCTGGTACTCCACTGTCTCATGGGAGCCACTTTGCTATTATTTTCATATATTATAGTAATCCCATTCCCCTCGCTCTTCACCAGTCTTTAATCAGTCTTTTAAGTCCTTTTTTCTCCATCAGAACTCACTTGTTTTTTTTCTAGTGAAGATGTCCTCATCTTCTTCTCAGCTCTCTTACCTCACTCCGAAACCCCTCCAGCTCTCCCCTCTATCTACATCTCTCTCTCTCTCTCTAGCTTACCAACCACCCACCCTTCCACCCTCCCCTCCATATCTCCCCACCTTTCCCCTCACCATCCCCAACCTCCCCCTCGCTCACACTCCATCACCAGCTTCTTATCTGGCTCTCTCTCTGCATTTGCATCACCCTCACTTTTCCCTCTCCCTTCTCTAACTCTTTGCCAACATGAACTCACTCCCCCCACCCCCCCACCCACACCCTGTGTAGGTCTCTCTCACTCTCTCTCTCTCTCTCTCTCTCACTCTGCATCCCTCTGAGGCATGTTTAATTAAGCGTAGGGCTATGTGTCAGAGAGAGAGGGAGAGAACTAATGCTATCTGGAGCACCAGGCTAGACGAGGCAGGGTTTCCTCCTCTTCTCCTCCTATTTTGTCTTCTCCTCCTCCCCCTCTCTCTTTGGCCTGGGCCAACCGTAATTACCCTGCTCATTAGCAGAGGGAAGAGGTAGGGGGGAGAGGGGGAGCCAACATGGGAGTGAAGGATGACAAGAGGAGAGGAACAAAGGAGCAGGGGAGGACAGGTGAGAAGGTAGGTGCAACACCTAAGATTGTCCTTTAGGGCATTGTGCATGTAGGAATAGACGACCAGGGTATTGTCAGTGAAGTCAGGGGATACAGATATTTCAGACTATTTAATTACATTGGAAAGTTAGCATTACTCCAACAAGAGAAAAAAAGAGAGTGGTTTTTATTCTACTTATAAATACTTATATGTAATTGTGTGCAAGATTGCCCCCCACCCCCACCCCCCAGTGTGTCACATGTTCCTTTGAAGCTTTGTGCATCCTCTGAAGTTAACGGTACATGCCCGCAAGATACAATTAGGCACACGACCAGTGGGGGTGGTGTAAATTAATCCAATAACCTGCCCGAGTGTTGCCACGTTTAGTTACGTTAAACGCAGCGCGAAACAGACAGCCGAATTACTGATGTCACATCTACGCTAACTCCTGTTGCACTCACTTCTGTAAATCAATGGTCTCTCATTTCGCATTTCTTTCATCAGCCTATCTGCTTTCAAATTGCCAAGTTGGCATCCGCTGTAGCACTTGCAATCACAAATTGAACCTTGTGAGATCTAAATAGAGTTAAACAACAATGAAACTACAGCTCCCAAAATTTGCCAGCATTGCAGCCAGGACACTTAAAAAACTTGTTTTCTTCAGTATCCAGGGTATTCACTATTCTAGCTGCCGTCTATGCTGTCGAACAACATCTACACAAACTGTGTCCTGTTTTAATCATTCAGATACTCACAAAGCAGCTGGCAGACACATACAAATTGTTAAACCCAAGCAAAAGAACATAACACGGAGAAATGTCGATATACAGGAAAGTAGACAAACTTCCATATGCTAAATTTCTGCATGCCTTGCCAACGCCTACATGTGTTACAGAGCAGTCCTGGCTGGTGTCAGGTGTGTTGATGCACAGACCTTACAAGCTCACTCTCCTATTTGTCCAGGCAAGGATCCAAGAGAGCAGGTTCATCTGGCCCACATGTTGGGAGCTCTTTGGCTGCTTGGCCTCCAGTGTGCAGATTGGCTCGGATTACAGGATTACTTTTTTCCCCCTTTACTTTTAGCAAAATTAGCAAAGGGCTGCAAAATTGTATGCTTCAGTTGTGTTGTTTGAATGCATCTTCAGATAAGAAGTCTCAAAATTTCCCCTCCATCAGGTCTTTTGAGTTTAAATGCTCCTTTGATTCATTTCCATTCATCATTGAGGGATGATGACAGAAAAAAACGAATGTCAAATTTAAAATATTATATGTCAGAATGTGTTCAAAGTAAGCTGAGCATAACTCAGCAGAGTCTTGTAATGCACCTCTCTTTTATGTGGGGGAAAGAACATTGTTCCTCTTGTCTTCTCCGCTTCCCTCTCCTCCCTTTATTTCTCATTTATTACCATGCATGTATCATCTCATGTCAGCCTCAGCTCTGTGCACCTTCCTCTCTGCTTTTTGCTCTCTCCCCTGAGTGCCTTCCTCCTGTTTCTCTTTCTCTCCCTTCACAGCACCTAGCGCAGTTTTTCGTAATCTTTATTAAAATTCCCTGGTTCAAATAAGTCTCATAATAATGGCAAGTAAAATAACATTCAGCTGCTGTCAGTTCTCAATCCTCTGCAGAGGCAAAACAGAGTTGATTTTATTCCTCCGGTTGCATGTAATATTATCTCTCCAAGAAGCTACACTTTAGTTGACCTCTTTGATGTGAAGGAATGTTTCAGGAGAAAGGGTTTGCTTTCCAAGAAATCTTAACCATATGTCAGGAAATTACCTTTTCTCTTTCAGTTCCTGCCGTTTCTAAAAAGTGACTCCTCACTAACATAGCATGCATTGTCTGGTATTTACAACTAATTAAATAGATGACGATAAAACATCAAAGAGATAAGACACCAGAAAATGGAGAAATAAATATCTAAACATTGTGACCAGACAAGCGTCAAAAGTTAAGCCTGCTAATGCCGTTAAAGTAGTACATTTGTGATACTAGTTCACTACAAACCCCCTGTTATAATCGTATGATCAGAGATTGTATTGATTCACTAATGGATATCAATGCACATCTATTGAAATACTGCACCAATCCATATTGTTCCTCCTCAACAGCAGCAAATGATATCTGCAAGACAATTCAAATTCAGACCAGGACACAGAGCACTGCAGACCCTCGAAGAATCCTGCAACAGAAGTGGACCTGGGAGACACATTCTGTGTCATCATGGCTGGATTACTAACCAGGTTCAGCAGGCAGCTGCCACAGGACCCCAAAGCCCCAGGAAATTTGATAAAATGACAATCTTTATAGGAATTTGCAATATGAAGGTACAATATTGACTTAGGTGGGTCTTTCTTTATTAGCTAATTATGTGAATTATGAAGAGCAGCCTTGTCTCAAACCATCGTTTTTTTATTGCTTTGTTTTTGTTTTTAATAACATTTACCACAAAATAATTGATACAATGAATCTGGGATCAGATTATTTCGCATATGAGTAGTGACTGGTCCATGAGTCTCTGAACAACATAGTTGAGCTACAACATATTCTGTGGTTTGCTGTGCGCAGAGGTGGAGGTGACAAGGTGCCACTGTGTGTGCACAATTCATAGAGGTCTGATGAGCATGCTCCTGGGATCATGTTCCCTCCCGCTGGGTGAATATTCAGTAGCTTTGCAGAGGAATGTGTTGGACAAATTACAGACAGCAGACTCCCTTACGGACGGCGCTGTTGAATCATAGTGGTGCACATGTTTGGCCAAGCAGATGTAATTGTGCATTGAATGCTGCTTTTTTTGCAATAATGACTCGAACTAACAAAACTTACTGCAGTTCACAAATTGCATCAGCAGCAGCGAATTCAACCGGCTACATAATCAGTCACACTCATCGTATCTTTTTTCATTATTTCTGCAGTCCTGCTCTAAGTGCACATGCATAAAGGAGAAAGGTACAATTTACTGATTACATGCAAGGTGGGCTTCAGATGACAAGCAAAACTGTTCTTCCAGGCCAGTGAGTCTGTTTGATAAATAACATGCATGTCTCCAGGCACAGACCACATTTAAAACAAGGTCTGAAAAAAACTTAGTAATTTTGCCTCAGTGTGTATCTGTTTATCAGTCAACAGTCGGTCCTGAACAGTGATTTGTAGTTGATATTTACCCTTCTAATGCAAGTTGACTCAGTCAAACTTTAGCTGTCTAAACCAAGTAGAAATAATTGTTTTGTGCTGAGACCCTGTGTGGGCAAATTAGATAAAATTGCTTCACTAATGTGCGAGAGTGAGAGAGAAAAAGGAGGAAGTGAGTTCATGTGTGTTTTTCTTTCTTCTGGTCCCTTGTGAACTTTCCACCAGTTCAGTGTAATCAGTATCTTCTCTTTGTTGTGTGTTTTATGTTATACAGGGATGCTATTTGCATTAATTTAGGAAGATTTTGTAATCAGTCATGAGTGATAAAACATTACTCAGTCAGAAATATTTACTACAACTACTGTACTATTAAAATAGTTCTTCTAGTGTCTGTTAAATCAGTTGTATTTCCAGTATGGTGCTTGTTATCTCTTTTGGATATCGAATTGAAGCTACGTAACTCATTTTAGATGCCACGCATCCTCAAAACAAAAGCCCTGATCTGAACATCAAGGATTCAGTCATGAAGACACAAAGCACATTTTTTTAAAAAAATCAGGTCCTTCCAGGATGCTTACAACAACCTATTTGGCAAGTACTATTTCAAAAAACTATGTACTTGGTAGAATTTATCCAATTTTAAAGGCACTGTCAAATCAGATATACATTTTATTATTGCTTTTCTATTTACTGAACATGGGGTGAAGTTAACTGATCAATAAATACCCTTCATGACATTATTTTTTAATTCCTACTTAGTGCCTGCATATGTATAAACCATTCTCCCTAAACTGTATTGTACAATATACAATAGTTAATAGAATTACACCCGTACTTGTATCACAGAGCCCTGTGCTATTAACCTTTCCTCTCCAGGTTTCCTTCATTAAGGGCAAAGTGGGCGTCCCTCAGCAAAGACAGACCAGCGTTGCAGTGTTTTCAGCCATTGTGATTTTAATTAGGGGAATTTGGCTGCAGTCGACACCATTAGATCCTCTCATTTGTAATCTGAGTGAGTTGGCCGGGGTTGACGAGCTGACGTCCAAGACTCAATCGGACTCTTTAACCCCTCTGAGTAGACAGATTTTGCTCAACTTATCATCTCAGGCAAACACAATGCTGCAGGAAACACTATGATGGCATCAACAGTGGACATTCATACAGTCAGCATTTCCACTGTTCTGGAGCCTGAAACTTTCCCTAAAAGCTGATATTTTTTGTCTGTTAAATACAATAGTCTATATTCAAAAGGACTCTGCAGGCACAGAAAGTGACAAAATACATTCCCCTCTACTAAAAATGCTACACTGAGGTGACAAATTTAGCCTTTGTAGACTGTTGTAAAGTTTAGTCACGGTTAATCAACAGATCACTGACGAAGTGTTCAAGTCAGTGGGTTTGAACTAAAGATAAAACGACTGTTCGTGCTGTGCACTCTCTAACAGTCATACATTTAGTCTCTTCCAGCACTTCACATAGCAGGGTGTCAGCCAGTGCCACAGGGGGCCCGTGGCACTGTGCGCCTGGGCGTGCGATCTCAGGCGAGTGGCAGGCTTTCACCACATGGACCACCTTTATTAGATTAGACTCTGGCCCTCCCCGGGTTTGTAATTGCATTTGCCTGATGCTGTGTATTTAAGAATAGAACGGTCTCAGTCCCAGTGGCCCTCCCCTACCTGATTTCCCAGCTTCCTCCAGGGGGAGCAGACCGGCACCAGCCCTGGGATAAGACGTCGTCATGACAACCAGGAGGCAACTGGTGAGGAGAAAAATGGAAAGACTTACTGTAGTCCTTCTGTCTCTATTTGTGACTTTGCACGTTGCTTTCTAGTGGATTTTTTTTTTCATTTGTCGTTTCTTAATTTGTGCTTGGCAATTCACTTTGGTTCATTTCTTTGTATCACGTTCCCTTCATTTCTTTTGTTTTCTGTTCTGCGAGGGACAAAAAATAGCAACGAACGCTTTGAGCTGGGTCTCCCTGGGAGGGGGAAATGAAGGGCTGCTGAATGGGGACTCGTATTTCATCCTGTCCATAATTTATGGAGAGATGAGGTTTAGGAAGGGACATTGCACTAACATGCGGGGATACTTGTCATAAGCATCTCCCATGAGTCATAAGCAACTGCAGGGGGTACAGTACAAATCAATGGTGACACATGTTTCTGTTTGCTACACACAGCACTTGATGCCATTTTCCCATCTTAAACATTTCCAGAAAAGCTCCAGCTAAGTGTCATTATGTGTCAGTGATACTTTGCGGCGATGTTTAGCAGTTTGTTAAGGCGTGTTTGAGGCTACTCAGCCAACAGCTACAGTCAATGTGAATTAGCAGATCTCAACAGAAGCAGCCTCCCCGTGCAAAGTTAGACTTCCACCAGCCTGCTCGGCTTTAGGGAGACAGCAAGCTTTGCTATATATGGCATTTGACAGTGACATTCTTTTGAACTGGGAGTTGCACCAGCCATGGGTGTATGATAAAGTACAACCTGTCTGCTAATCACAAATTACAGCCAGCCAGCCTCCCCTCCAGTCCTGATCCAGCTCCCTCCATAGGGAAGCCAGGGCCAAGGAGAATACTAGCTCCTGCCAAGTCCCCACCACTCCCCACTACAAGGTGCTTATAAATCGGCATCCTCACAGATAGGTCAAGGTTTTGATTTGGTCATGACCTTAGTTCATAAATCTGAATGATGTAGGGGCCTTGGTTAAAAGGCTGCTGGATCAACTCTCAGATGGGATACCCCTCCCTCGCTTTCAGTGTCTTTCTCTCCTTCTCTGACTCCCTCTCCTCTTCCATCTTTCCCAACCTCACGTCCCTTTTTCAGTCCCCGCTGCAGTCTCAAGTCCCCGGAGCCTCTATAACAGGCAGGGAGAGAGAGAGAGAGATGGCAAGGGGGTGAAACAGGCAATCAATAAATCAATATGTTTTGCGCCACTAAGCTAGGGTAAGCTCACTCTCTCAAAGCTGCTCGTGCATGTACGCACACACACATATACACTCACTTACCATCCCAGCAAATTTCTTTCAACACAAACAAACAAATGAAGGCCCAGGACAGAATGTCCCTTGCCAAAAGACATTTTGTTGTTTTAGGGACTCTCTTTTTTTCTCATTCTGTTTCCTGTTTTGGATCATTAAGCCATTGATTTTTATTTCAGCGGGTAAGTGGTGGTGGGGACCCCCTGGGAACTGGCTGAAAACCTCAACAGAGTGGCCCCAGCAGGAGTTTCTCTAGTTGTGACAGGCTGCTCCCAAGGGCCAGTGGGCCCTCTTAACTCTGCAGGGGAGAAACTATTGCCTGAAATCAGTCATTCTGCCTCAGCATTCCCAGGCACTGCTCCAAAGGAGTATTCACTTGAATATCTATAGATTTCTTCTTGCTAAATGTCTTTGCAACCACTGGAAGTACAAACTTGTGCATTTAGTTATAGATTTGGATTCAGATCCTTGCAGTAATTCTTGGAAGTGTACAAATGGTCAGTTCTCTTCATGTATTCTAAGGATGTAAAAAGTTGGCTGGAGCATCTGCTTTCCTATCACTATGTCCAATATTTTTAGGTCCGTGGGGGCGGTGAGGGTAGAGAAGAGAGCAGGAGAGATACTGTGAGATACAGTAGCAACTCTGGCAGACCAAGATTCAGTTGGCCAACAGCCAGGGAGATATTACAGTCAGATATATAGTAACACAGATGGATGCACTCAGCCTAAAGAGGCTGACATATTGGCCAGCGCTGTCATAAGAATGACATAATACCTATCCTGACAGGTAATGAAAATAAAGGCCGCTTCACCGCAGAGTTGCATAAGCGCTTTAACTTTAGCTCATACAACGTAAAACATTACCCCTGACATATGGGATATCCCGAGGGAAGTTTTGAGAGTGGTTGGAAGGTGGAGGTCCATACAATTGGAACCAGTCCCCTAACGTGCTGTAGATGACAGTAACTCTTGCTTTTAGCACTCACAAGCACAGCATGCAAAGAGCTCTCCTGTGTGGCTCCTCGATATTATTCTGCATTTCATTAAAATGCATCTCAGTGATCCGCACCGCATCGATCTGCTCTCTCCTTCAGAAAATGCAGGCATACATATCGTGCCTGACAACTTTCTTTCCTAGAAAATGCAAAACTATTCTTTTCTTGTTTGGTTATTTATTTTTGTTGTGTTTTTGTATTTAAAACCACGCTGGGTTCAGAGTGTTGCATCACTATTGGCAAAGGTTTTCCTGAAGTGGTTGGATCACCTATTCCAGTGCATCTCTGGTGCAGTAAGACATGCACATTTATGTGCTGAAGCTCAGTCTGATCCACACTCCAAGTTTATTTGAGTGTGGTGCCAGATGTTAAAAGGGTTTGTCTCACAAGATGAGATAAATATTAAAAACTGGCGTGTTTTGGCTCCATTCCTGCAAAAAAACTTCAAAGCATAGGACTGAAATTAACGCCAAGGGAGAATGGCATGTGAACAGAAGCGTCTCTGCTCAAAAACACAAAACCCTGATGCTGTGCATAAGGGAAATGGTTTGATTAACTCAGTTTTTCCTCTAAATGAAAAGTTAAATTCCTGAACAAAATTTTTTAAAAAAACAACATTTTGCTTATTATGCTACAGCTTCAGCTGGTCTGGTACAACAGTAGTTATGGTGGCGGATGGCAGCTAATATTGGCTAACATAACTGACATTACACTTGACTGACTTTACAATCGTTCCTTGCATGTGCTACTGTCAGACTGTATCTTAGCATGTTACAGATTTGTTACATAAAGGTGTTCATTGAATGACTGTAACTCTAGTGCACGCAAATCAAAGTAAAAAAGTTAGCAAATAAATTTAGCTGTACAGCAATATTTATCTAACAATATGCATCATTAGCCACCACAAGGCCATGTGCAGTAGCAAAACCCAAGTATATGTTAATTGAGCAATATTACTTTTTTTACCTTATTTACCAACCTTTTATTTGTAAGAACAATTATGTGTTATGTCTCTCTCAAAAGTTACATTTCACATTAAAGCATTTAGACTGCAGAGTTTTAAAAAAAATTGTGAATATTACAAATACGTTTCTAATCCACAAATAATTGTCATTTACTGCATTGCTTTCCAACGGTCACTCTTTTTCAGCCAACCAATCATATAGTACATGAGGAGACTAACCCTGGTAACAGAAAATGGAAAAGCTTCAAACAAGTTGGATTGTTTAACTCAAAACATGATTTTTTCTTAAACCTATAACCAAGAAGGTTTGGTGCTTCAAAATGAAAGGGTCAGTTTTTACCCAAAGCATGATGTTTTCGTAAAACTAAGTAGTTTTTGACACCTAAGCTTAAATCAAACATGCTCCCAACACGGGAAATGAACCCCAGTCTCCTGGATGAAGTGTTGTGAAAACATTTCTGAATACGTTTTACTGTTACCTTATTGGGAGAAAATAGACATAAAGATGGACAAACCCTCTGTTACGTCACCCACAGGTTTTCCACACAGTGGTTTTGCTTGAACTGTCAAAGCAGCCACACCTTTAGTTTTGCATAATTTTTTATCCTTTTAATTCCAATTTAAAAGGGTAAACTTGTCATGAATGGGGAAAACTAGTGTAAAGTTGAAAATTTTAACATGGAGTCTCTGGGAATTGACTCAGTTTTGGAATCAGCCTCAAGTGGCCATTAGAGGAAATGCAGTTTTTGGCACTTCTGTATTGCCTTCATTTTTTAGCCACGGAAGTTGTTGATTGACAGGAATGCCATTTTTAGAAGACAGATTTGCAGACACAGACTGGCCATACGGACGTTCTGCAGTTCTTCCCGTAGGTCAGTCTTGTGACATGTCTAGTGAACCCAATAACAGCAGATAGTAGCTGCCAACAGAAATTAAAGTATACTGCACAGATGTTTCTAGCACATGCTGCAGAATACCCACAGTCAGAGGTGAAGTGATGACACCAAACAAAAAAAATACTTTACTGGTTGATGCCACAAAGTATGTGGAGATATAACAGATTTATTTAAGCAGTCTGCAGGTGATAATGAGGACACTGGCGAAAAGGAGGAAGCACTGACCAGCAGTTTTTTCATGTTTATATGCTCTGTGCTGTGGATTCGCTAAATGAACAGACTAAAAGACAAAATGTTTTTATGAACTGTGTGGTTTTCAGTGCTAGAGTCCTTCTAAATCATTTTTAAGGTTTTTTTTTTACAAAGTTTTAGAGAAGTTTGCGCTAAAAGTTGTAACTTTTGACTGTAAATGGGTAAAATAAATAATAAAAATTTAATTCTGGACTACACCGCAGTTCTTTTTTTGCATAAAAGGCATGTAACATTTGATAGCCACTCTAGCCATAAAAATTATTCATTAAATAAGGAGCAAGGAGGAACCAGCAAAGATCCAATTAGAGGAGCACCACTGAAAGAAATTTGGTTTCCGTATAGACAAATATAAAGAAAACTTCATAGTTTCATCATTTTACATTTTGTAAATAATGCAAATTACATACTGAGCACTTTTTGGGTTTTGTTTTTTAATTGCACACATGAATTGGAATTCGGAACATCAAATAAGACTGCCTGACAGTAAACTCCTGGACTACTTTT
Organism: Dascyllus trimaculatus; assembly: GCA_024666655.1. Classification (NCBI taxonomy): domain Eukaryota; kingdom Metazoa; phylum Chordata; class Actinopteri; family Pomacentridae; genus Dascyllus; species Dascyllus trimaculatus. The sequence goes on from CM045450.1 coordinate 22,346,463, forward strand.
TTGGTGCCAGTGTGCTCCTGCAGAGTTTCCTCGTGCTATTCACGAAACCCCTGATGGCCAAGACCCCTTTGACTATTGGTTTGATGGCATAATAAGTAAAAGTAAGACAAATATTCAAAATTAATAAGCCACACTGTAGCAAAAAGTCATTTCCTCACCACTCCCCTCCACGGTGTCATTCAGATCTCCCCTCTCCTTTTCCTCCTGTTCCTTTGTTCCCTGTGTTTGAAAGGAAAGGCAGCTGGAGATACTTTACAGGCTCAATTTGAAGGAACTTTTCCTCCATTAATAATGAAATCACATTCCCCTCTCTTTCCCTCTACTTCCCTCTCCTTTTGGAATGAACCTGGTGTTGCTCTTTTTGCTGCTAGTTAAAACTCTCTCAAACTTACTTTCTCAACTCCTCCTCTTACCCTCAGCTAAACCTTCAGTTTTGAAGGAGAGGATGGCAAATGAAACTGGTGTTAACGAAGAAAGACAAACACGGAGCGAGAGAGAGAGAAAAAAATGCAGTCTATCTAAGTTCTAAAATAGAAACTAAGAGGAAAATATGGAGAAACTGTGCTTCACGCTGTAACCACAGTTCAATTTCTTTTTTCGGTGCTACATTCACTGTCATGGTCACCATTCAATCTTTCTTCCTTTTCAGTCTCCTCTTCTTTTATGTGGCTCGACAGAGAGGTCGAGTCTGACATTATTACAGGCCACTGAATAGCAGAAACCATCAGTATGAAAACAGGAATGAATAAGTGTATAAAAAAACAAAGATTAGAGACAGATTGACATTTTGGCCGCTGCGTCCTTGAAGCTTGACAAAGACAAAACGATCTTCTTGTGTGTGTGGATTCCTTCATTATAGGCAGATACATGCAAATGCTGATGTTTACATGTAGTATAGCTTCTGCATCTGTGTTCGCATGTGCATATGTGTACTGTAAACTACATTCAATCACGTGCGTGTGCATATTTTTGACTTTTAAGTGTGTGGGAGTGAGAGAACATTCACATCGCCCACCTGGGCTTAGCTCGGAGCCAACAGAGCTGTCTTACTGAAAAACTCCCTGTTGTTTCTTTGGCGGAGCCTAACAGGCAGCTTTGACTGTAACACTTCCTTCTTTTTCCTCCTCCTCCACTCTTAACTCCTCTCCTCTCCCTCACTCTGCTCTGTTCCTCTGTTCCCAACACTCATTGCTTTCTCTCTCCTCTCTCTCTCTCTCTTCCTGCCTTTTCTATATTTAATCAGCCGGGGAGTGTGGAATTAGCGATTATTTGATGGAAATATGCAGGCAGGAGAAGGAGCGTGCATGCATGAGAGAAGAGCTGTCATTTATTTGTCTGAATCTTTTCATACCCTCCTGTCATTGCAGTGCACAGCAGAGTTTGGAGGGAGCCGATGAGTATGGAGGTTATGCATTGCATAATAGGCCTTGATTTTTTCCGTCTTGTTTTAGATGGACAGTGCAGACATGCGTGATGCCGCCCTGTCCCTGCTTCTTTATGTTAGCAGCACTCTCACTTTCCCTTTTACTTCCTTTTTCCTCTCCATTCAGACAGCATCTCACTAAAGTCATGCTAAAGCAGACATTAGATCTGCATGAAAAGCAGCCGTTCCTTCAGTCTTTTCAATAAGAGCACTACACTGAAGTACCTGCAGTGGTTTCTGTTGCAGACAGCTCCAGCAATAAACGCAGGGTTATTCAGCGAAAAAAGTTCACCCTAGCTCGAATTTGCCACTGCGTGCATAGTGTGACGTAATTTGAAACACACTTATACATAAAAGCATGCACTTTGTTACATACATTTCACATTTACATGATTAGAAATTACCTGCTTCTAGTGCTCACAGTCTACTGTGGCCATCAAGATTTCATCAAACTTTGATCATCAAGTGATCAAAGTTTACAGTCAGAGTTACGTATTTTTTCCTTTTTAACAAAGAGAGTTCCAGCTGGTTAAAGTAATAGTGCAAAGTTTTGGAAATATGCTTATTTGCTGTTATAGAAGTCAGATAAGAAGACTGACACCACTTTTATATCTACCTATGTTACACAACTTCAGGCAGTCAGTTAGCTTAGCTTAGCATAAAGATAGGGGCAAAAACTAGCCTGTTTGTACGGCCTATCAGTGATTCCATATTATTTGATGTTTGTTTCATGGGTGCAGGGACTTTTTATAAGCATGCTCTGTTTACCAGGCAACCATTATGCCGCGATGACTCCGAAACCCTTGATAAACCAAATGTCGTGTGCAATGTTGGGTTCAAGTTTTAATTCCTAAATTTTTTTGTTTTTTCTCGGAATTTGATCGATACAACAAATGCCACACATTACCCAGGCAAACAGTTTTGCCTATGCTGCTGGAAGAAAATTGCAAGAAAATCATCACTTTATGACTGACAAAGTAGTTACAGGAAACAAAAAGATGCTTTACTTCCAGATTGAAACAGGTGGTAGGGATCTTCTCCTGTAAAAAAAAAAAAAAAAAAAAGCTGTGCAGACGTATAGTTTTCACTGTCTAGCTTTTCAATTACGCCATTTTTTTCTCTTGCTTTTATATAACTTTGTTGTCTGTTTGTCTGTCTCCCCTCTGGCTTTTTCCAGTAGCAAAGAGCAGGCTATAGTGACTGACAGCTCATTACAACAGCATCTCCTAACCCCCTAACCTCATGAGATAGTGACAACTGTGTGTTTATGTGCAAGTGTGTGTGCAGATTCTTCACTGTATTTGAGTCTGAGTGTGGTTGCATTTCCATCGGCGAGTGCATTCATGGTGTGTTTTCCCATGCTGCTATTTGTGTCTATATTTACATTTGCATATGCTGTAAGGTATCTTTCATATGCGCAGGCCTTTCAAGTCTCTCTTCTTCTTACACACACACACACACACACACAGTCCGGCGATACGCAGCTCATGAATATCGCAATTATGGGAAACCCACTCATCGTCTATGTGCCTCAGTGATGGCTGGAGAAGAGGACAAAAGTTGTGCAGGGATGCAAGTGAAAAGCAGTCTGCCCAGTTCACAATATGACACCTCATACGCTTGTTTTTCTGTTTTCTTTTTTTCATTCATTAGATAAGTGAAAAGCAAAAACCCAGTGATGGCACGCCGGTACCAGCCATGATTTATGTTCACCTCTGGAAAGAGAAAGTAGAATTTATGGCTTTCTCATCTGGCCTAATCTTCACTATATGCTGCAAAGCCCGAGCAATGCAGTAAGCTTAGAGGGAGAGGGAGAGGGAGAGAGAGGCTGAAAATTGTCCTCTACACTTTCTCTAGTTAGCTTTTTTCTTTCCTTTTTTTTTCTTTCGCTTTCTCTCACTTACTAACCAACTCTATCACATTTTGTCCTTGTTGGGGTTTTTTTTTCTCCTCCTCCTGCACGCTTACATACACAGGAGCAACCCGTACAAACACACACATGCTCTGGCGCAGGTTTGAACACTTCTAATCACACACAAAGCAGGCGCACTATGCACACAAACGCGCGCTCACACACAAACCGAGAGCCGCTCAGCCCCTCAGCAACACCTTCACTTCTCTCGCACCAATTTTCTCACACTTTTTCATTCTCCGTGTCTTCTCCTTTCTTTCTCTCACTGCCTCACTCTGCACCTCCGCCCTCAACCGCCTCCACATATAGATCTTTTCTTTTTATAGTCAAAGCTATCGTCCCTATGGCAACATCAGAGTTGTTGATTGCCAAGGTGCTGTACATCTAATTATGTAACTATCGGAAGAGGTGTGTGTGTGTTGTATGTGTGCGCGCCCTGCAGCCTATTTGTTTCTCACCCTGCCTCTGTCCTCTAGTAGCAAAGCCTCTTTATGCGATGGATCAAGCTACAGTGTGATAATCAACCTGCATTCAGGGCTCACAAAAGAATGTGGTGTGTCACAAACAACACATTAAACATTTATATAAACTTAAAATGGAATATTTGACATGCATTAATGTCTCATTTCGGATTATCTATGCATCCGTGTGTGCATCTCATACGCACAAGTCTTTAGTGTGTCAGGGTGTAGTGTACGTACGAATGCATGTCACAGGCAAGTGTGAAGCTATAACAGGTTTTGACAAGGCAAAATCATTTGGGGGTGCGGATGATGTGCTTTTTCTATCCAGTTACGCTGTGACAACAGAATCCTCAACTGTCGATTCCTATTAAAGTGTTCACAGGAAGCGTAAACCCTGTCTGCTCTCATTCCACATTGATTCTTATCCAGGTAGAGCGCTGGAGAAAAAAAAACGATGGGAGGAAATGAGGGGAAAACACTGTTTTATGCATTAACTCACTGTGGAAAAAAATAGTTTTCACACTCATTTACTCGAGCCGACAACAAATTTGTGCAGGAGGAGAGGAGAGGAGAGGAGAGGAATGAGGGAAAATAATAAGATGTGGAATAATAATAGAAAGGAAAACAGAAAGAGCACTACATTTTCATTTTAACCTCTCATTCAAAAGCGCTCCGAAAGCCGTCCCACTACTGCCAGCGTTCAGGCGGCTTGCCAGTGAAAGAAGGAGAAAACAGGAGGAGATAAAGAAGAGGTGGGCTGGTGTGAAATGGATCAAACAATGGATGTGAGAAAAGCATTGCTGCTCTCAACCAACTGCAGGCAAATAAGAAAAAGAAGTGGAGGAGGAGTGGGGGTGTGTGATAACTTGCGGCTTTTAAAATGTCTGTGTTTTGTAACTAGTTTCTTGACAACAGGTCTTCAGAAAGTTAGAGAAAGTATTTTTCAAAGGCAGTCGGCGTGCAGAGGAAATAGTCTTTTAATCAGGATAAATCTGTGGATGAATGTTTAACGAGAAAAATAGTGAGTGAACCATTGAGATGAGATTATTTCAACACACATCTTATTCCCAAGGTCAGGAATGATTCTCCAAGCTCGAGGATGCATCTGATTTTCTCTGTGCCTTGTGTGTGTGTGCCTGTCAATCATTTCTCCGTCATCATGTTCTGTGTATGCTTGAACGGCGTGTAAAAGCCATGTTGATGAAGGAATCAGGGATGATCAGAGGGTCGGACAGAGAGGCTTGCCTCCTTTTGTGATCTCTGTGTGTTTCCCCTTTCATCTGCCTTTGTGGAGATGTAGTGATCTCGGTAGACACTACTGGGACAGCAGCACCACAGAGCGAGCAGCAGCATATAGAAGCAGGCAGAGGAAGATGGTGACTGCATTTTTCATTCACATGGTGGCTTTGGGAGGGATATCAGGGTTAGGATGGAGAAAGCGCTTCATATTAAATTTGTATTGCTTTAAGATGATATTTGTTGCGGGTTGTGAGGTAATTTAACATGATACTTCTGCCATTCAAATGATCAGTCCCTATTACTCTCACTGAAATCTCTCGCAGTCAACATCCAACCCATTTCAGCAGCAAATCGAAGTGTCTTTCTGCATGTATGTTATTCTTCAGAGGAAGTTGTGGTGCAGTGCTTCACCATCTTGCAACATTCTGATCATAAGGAAATATTGATAAATGAGGGCCAGTGTCTCATTTGCCATAATGCACACTGCAGCCACGTTGTTGTTCTACTAGCCACCTCAGTGCTGCGGTGTAACAGCCAAAGAAAGCACAGCCTGTGCCAATTCATAATTCATCTGGATGTTTCTTTTCCTCAGTATTTATTTTGCTCCTGTCCACTCAGGCTGACTGCAGCGTGCCACTCAATCCCAACCCAAACAACCAGGCCAGGCCGTCCCATTGTCAGAAAATACTCTTCTCATCCTTGATCTGACGTGAAACAGATTGCCCATTTCTGTTTCTCTGTAAAGATGAGAAGGGATAAAGGAAGGAGAGAATGGAACAAAAGGAAAGAGATTGGGATGTTTTTGCTTTATAGCCCTCTTTACCCTCACACACCGACACTGATCTCTGCCCAATATGTTTCACTTCAAAAGAGAGGTTTAATGTTTGGCCATATGTCAGGATGAGGAACTACAGGGGAGAAGAAAAGAGGAAAAATACTCACTGAGATGTGCAGACATTAGTGGAGATTAAACCTGAGGGGAATCCAAGTGGAGTTTAACCATTCATCAATTTAAAAACCCTTATCAGCACTGCTGTAAACTAACCTGAAACTTGTTATCAGACAGGGCTTGAGACAACATCAAATCACACTGCATTGTGGGTATTTGTAGTATACTGTTGTGTCTGACAAATTGTATCTGACAAATGTCGAGTGAATCGTCAAAAAAGCAGTCAACAGCATGGAGAGGCTACTGCTAGAGAAGCCAGAACTACACTATAAAACATCAATTTAACCCTCTGAACACCAAACAGCTTCCGGGGTTTTCTTTGCTGCTGTCACATTTTTCCTCACTGTAGGCTCATTTTTCACTGCAATATAAAGTCCTGCACCTCTACGGAAACAACACAGCAATATACTGAAGTAGAGAGAACTCAAAAATGTCTTCTGTGCAGTATAATGCATTTATAATGACATAAATCATCCGAAAGAAATAAATGAAAAGTAAACTGGGGGAAAATGGAGACTACATGCTACAGATATCTTACTGCTTACATTTTTAATTTGTTTTCATACTTGTCACCTATTTGCACATCCTGCAGTTCAATCCAGTTCGGCCAAAAAGTCCCTGAATTTTTGTCACATGATTGTTGGTTGCACTGAAGGGAGGCTCTGGTGCAAAAGTTGTAATTTTGCATTTTTGGAAGAAATGAGACATGTAGAATAATGTGATTTTGATGATATATCATGACTTTGAGCCTACATTTGGGATAAGTTTCCCGACAGAAACAGAACCACAAGTCACAAATGAGTAGTTCAAGGACTGACAGAAAGTTGAAAATCTGACAGATTTTTTTGTTTTTATAGTTTCTAGCTGTAAAAAAAGGGTGTAATATTGGCAATTTTTGAAGACACCATGTCTTTCAAACTATTGGGTTTGGGGGTTCGGAGGGTTAATGACAGAAAGGCAGCATTTACAATATCACCAAAACTTGATATACACTTTCATGCAAAATAAGAATATATTAAGAATTTAAAAATGGCTGTAGAGAGCGTTTCACAACATACACAGCCTATTTTGCTAGATTCTTAAAGGGAGTTTTATTACCTTTGACCATGATGAAACATAGAAATTGGTGTTGAGGTTGTAAAACATGCCTGCCTTCCTTTTTTCAAGACTGTATTTTGAATTGTAACCTAAATTATGTAGTTTGACTTACTAAATTCTAAATTTTACAGTGAAGCCTAAAATTCTAACATCATTAGTGCAGCGGTTAGCACTTTTGCCTTCCAGCAGGAAGGTTGTGCGTTCAAATGCACACGGTTGTATGTCTCGTTGCCCTGTGATGGACTAGCAACCGCCAATATCCACTGGGATAGACTCCTGCCCCCACAACCCTCTGGAGGATAAAGCAGGTATCACTAATGGATGGATGGATGGATGGTTAAAAACAAAAAAAGTCCTGATGGAGTGCATTAATATAGCTTAAGTGACATTACGGTAATCCAGTCTTGGTCAAAGTGAACAGATTCACAAGCTTAATCTGCTTATTTATTTGCTTTTGTGACACATAACTGCATAGATGCAGCATGTCAACAGCGTAGGACAACCTAATAAACAAAAACTTGATTCACAAGCCTAATTTAGTTGTCACTACAAATTTGGGGGGTAAAAATACTTTTAATCATGCATATATTAAGAACCGTGGTTACAGAAACATGACTTTATCTGCACCTCATGTCCTATTCAGTGGTGCTGAATAGGACATGAGCCAGCATGTCGTTGGAATTGGGTACATTTAGCAGATTCGCAGCCTTAATGTTATGTACAAAAAACGGCCTCTCTCTATCTGGAGAAACATGCATTACCCAGATGAGCCTGTGCACTTCTAAAAAGAATCACTGAGGCCATAACATGGTCCAGACGAACACATCCGGAGCCATGATGAAAAAATAACTTCCCTCTTCACACATTCCAGCAGCATTTAATTGTGGTGGAAGGATGCGAGCTGCCTTTTTGCTTTAGTTGTTGTAAAATACTTCTGTGGCTCAAGAGGTTGCAAAAGTCAATACGGTGAAAATTTCACATGTACTGTCGGAGAGCTAATGGAAATGTTGGGGGTCTTTTGTGGGTTTACAATAATTCCAACTGTGAATTATTGTAAAATCAATGCTTTTAAAATAGTTTGTCCTCTTTGTGACCACTGGTAAAAAATCTATTACATGCCTGGCTAAATGTTTCTAGTCTTTCAGCTAATCTCGCTACAGAGGATGTTTTTTTTCCCCCTACATGCAAGAGTCGAGTTTCCCAAAAGCATCTCAGGGTTATAACCATATTTGTTCAGCTAATGTTTCCATTGGCGTGTTTCCATCCCAAGATGAGCGTTGTGCATGCTGAGATACTTTAGACAGCAGGTCCAGCTCGAGTGCCAGTGGTTCATTTGACATGAATACCAGCATTTTGGTATTGCTCCTTGCAGAGAATCTCCACACTTGGCACAGCTCCTCTTTTCAGACACTCGCTTTCATATACGGTATACACTTAAGAAGCAGAAAATATATGTATGAACAGAGAGCGCACCAAAAAAAAAAAGCCAAACATCTCAACATTCAAACGGGTCGGAGCGAGAATTAAAGCAATTGCAATGTAAAAAGAAAAAGGCTTTCAGCTGCAGAATGTAAAATAGAGCAAGTTTTGACAATAGTAGTGGAGGAATATTATGAGCAGCCTTCCTTGCTTCCCTGGGAGAGTTTCATGGAGTGCTTTCTCACTGTGATAATGAAATGACCTGGCCTGCACTGCTCTACTCTCTCTCAAAAACACATCTGCTAGACGAGGGTGAAAATGAGAAAATCCTACCTCCTCTCCCGAGTTTCGTAAAGCATACTTTCAATATTCTTTTTCACAGAGAATGATGGGAATGTGAGTGACTGTGGACTTTTGTGTCCTTGTGAGTGTTGTGTGTTCCCATAGAAGTGCGCGAATGCATCACTTTGTGTCCGTGCGTGTGTGTGTAGATGCTCGCACTGCCTTGAGCAACTTGTAATAAACTGTATTTGAAGCACATTTGACATAACAAGGTACTATACAGAAATACAGCGGATAGAAATCCCATAGAGTTGTCATCTTAACATGGTTTTTGTAACTTCATTTTTGCGGGTTTGCACGCAGCGAAATCAATACAGTAAGCAGCAAAACTCAGATCAAGGACTTCACTTTTGTCCCATTTCAAGGTAGAATCCAATAAGGCAAACTACAGTCCCACACTGTTTGGAGCTAATCTTGTGGGCCTTGCTAGACATTCAGGCCGTACCAGACTGATTCAGAAGAATGACTCACCAGTTTGGTACAGCACAGACTGCATGCAGACCATGTATTCCCTCAGCTTCTAGTTAACAGGGAATCTATGGCAGCACTGAGGCAGAGCGCTGTCATTGAGTTACATAATCAACAGAGGAGTGTAGCAAGAGTTGTGTGTGCAAGCGTGTGTGTGTGTGTGCGCGCGTCCTCGTGCATTTGTGTAGCCATAATTCTTCTTGAGCTGTCGATCATGTGGTACACCAAGGCCACTCTAACACAAGGCTGCTGAGGTGGACTTTCAGCAACAATGGAGCTTAGCGTGTGTGTGTGTGTGTGTGAGTCCATGTGTGGACTTTGCTAGTGTTTTTTAAAGGCATATGCGTGGATGAATAGGCGGCCGCATTTACAAGGTTGAGGGGGAAAAGCGAGCTACAAGCAAAGTAGGTGTGCATGCTGCGAGATGCGCCAATTTAGGTCCTGCACATGTTAACTCACAAGGCTGCATTTTCATATCTATTGTGAGCATGTGTGAGTGTGTGTGTGTGTGTGTGTGTGTGTGTGTGTGTGTGTGTGTGTGTGTGTGTTTAGTTGTATCCTGTTGTATCCCTCTATGCATGCTTGGATGCATAGACCTATTTGTGATGTTGCATGTTTGCATATGAGCCAAGCCTGTGTGTATAGGCATGCATGTCTAGTCATGTAAGCTTACCCACTTACGCCTGTTTGTGTGCACACACGTGTTTAGATATGTATGTATGTATCTCAGTGGCTTTTGTGTAGATGCTTTTTTTCTTATCCATGCTGGCATTAGGCTAAAGAGAGCTTCTCCTGCTCAATGCTGCCATCTGGCTTCGACTAGCCCCACCGCAGACATCCTGGGGGAGCTATCGGTGCGAGTCAGCGTCTAGTTTTAACAACTGTTTTGGGATCAGTTGTCCAGTGGGCTGGTGCTAACTCACCCTATTATGAGCAGGATGATAAAACTGACCTTGAAGCAGTTTATGGGGCTGGGATAATGGAAACCACTGATAGAGAGCCCATGAAACTGCACTCAGCTCCCAGTGACAAAAGAAAATAATGGTTTAATCACTTAACGTTATTTTGAACAGTATCTAAAAATTTATGAGCGCACGTTCTGCGTGCGGGTGCTCAGCTAACAATGACGAATTGGGGGTTCAGTGATTGTGAATCTGCATGTTAAGAATGAAGATTTACAGTTTCAATAAAATCTTGCCAAAGAAGTGCATTGGTGCATATTACATATATCATGGAAATTATCAATAGGAAAGGAGCAGAAATGGTGGAGGATGTTGTTATTTTGATTTTAGCTGATGGGAGGGTAACTTTATTTTGCGCCTCTCCTCATCCAGTCATTTTGTACAGTCCCTAAAATGCTGAGTGAAATTAAAACCGAGAAAATTAAACACAACCTCAGTGGGTCATGTGCAGGTTAAGATTGGTGCGTGCATATAAAACCAGTGGAGGTGGAACACAATTAGGTCAGATTGAGGCCAGACCATTTGTATGGGTCACAGTAAAAGTGCTCATATGTATGCAGGCTTATAGCCCCCCTGGGAGCAGTGGGCTGACCTTGTCCCATACTCTGATCTATGTCCTCATCCCCCCCATGTCCTCTTTTCCTCATTCCTCCTCCCATCTTTCCTCTTTCCTCCCCACTTCCTTTTTTATCACATTTCTCCCTCCTTAAACACCTCCCTTTCTTTTTATCATCTCCTGTTACTTTCACTTTTCTCTCACCCTGTTTGGTTTCCTGTGATCACTCGGTTTCCTAACACTTTTTTTAATTCGCATGCTCTCACTTTTTTTTTTTTACTCATTTTTAACTCCCGCTTTTTTCCATTCCCCATTTTCTTTATTCCCTCTCGTCCTTTTTCCATATCAACAGCCAGTCTGATAAATAATGCATCACAGCACATTAAAAACATTAGTAGGGTTCTCTTGGCTGTCAAAGAGAGGGAGGAGACGAGGGAAAGGAAGGAATGGGTAACTCCATTTTAAATAAGTGTTGTGGAGAATGATGTGATTTAATATTAGCAGCGGAAATGTGCCAGAGGAAGGGGTGAAGGTCCGAGCATTAATTGTGTTTGCGTCGCATCTTCGTGTCATCGCACTCTGGGTTTTTTTTGTGCCTTTTGGTGAAACATCTGAAAGCTTGCAGATTCACAAAGATGATGACTGTATCAGCAAACTCAAAAGAAAAGATTTAATGACATTTTGCAAAACACTGATTCTGCATCACACAGAAACCTTGACCTTTTTCCTTCTCCCTTTCATCCTTCGCTTTCTCCGTCCTCCTCCTCTCCTCCTCCTTTCCTTCTATTCCTCCTGGCAGCGTGGCGATTGGCATTATTAAAAATTGATTGGCGGCGAGTGTTTAGCAGGGTGGTGAGGCGGAGAGGGAAATTTTGACAGGCAGGAGTGAAATGAAAGGAGGGCCTCGGTGGACACAGTGTGGAAAGGTCTCACCGGGGGACAGGGTGTGTGTGTGTGTGTGTGTGAACAAGTGTGTGTGTGTGTGCGTCTAAGAGAAGATTGCACAATTTGTAGTGAAGCTGTGGCGTTTGAAAACTCGCATGAGATACTGTGTTTATACCTTCTGTACGCGTTGACGTTGCTGCATGTGAGTGTGTGTGTACGTCCACAGCAATATATCCGAACACACAAAGTCCACACACACTAAACCACGATGGCACACGAGCAACCAGAAGCCGACACAGAGATGATACACAGTCACAGCGGCTCTGCTGACCCACAGTTACCTCTCCGCCATCCTCCCTCCATCCCTCCTTCTATCGTTCCCTTCATCCCTCTGCTTATCCTCCCCCTTTCCAACCCTTCTCCCTCCTTTCATCTCAGATCAAATAATATTTCCAACCCATATTCCCAACCAGCTATTCCCCCAATGGCTATAAGTGCTACAGCTTTGGAGATTTTCAATACACTTTACCCGCAATTTGGCTGAGTGATTCGAAAAAAGTTTTTTTAGAGGCGGAGGAGGGTAAAAGCATGTGGCGTTACATGATGCTAACTGGTTTCCTTGTCTCTTGTCTTGTCCTCTCTCTTTCTATTATTTGTCCCCTCTTTGCTCTTTCTTTCTGTCACAGATGAACAGACCGATCCAGGTGAAGCCAGCAGACAGTGAGAGTCGAGGAGGTACTGTACGCCCTTCTTTACTGCTTCTTCTCCCCCACACCCCCTCTTCCTCGCTACCTTCCCTTCCCTCTACTCCCTTTCTTTGTTCTACCCATACAAACATGCTGCCTGTGTGTATCAGCCTCACCATTATCTGTCCCATTAGACGATGCCCTGTACCTTGACGCAGGCTGACAGCACGGCCTGGCCGGACCCTCCACTATTCAGAACACATTATGTAAACGGGGCTCTTCCTGGCCAGTGCAGCCTCCAGCTCCTTTCTTAGAGTTTCATCATATGCACTGATGCATGTACATACACAGAAACACGCATGCCTTGTCATGCTTTGAGGGGAAACAGGTAGCTTCTTTCAACAAATTCACTTAAAGACCCGTCCGTGGCAAGGCAAACTTTATTTGAGTCATGTCAAAAGTTTGCGCTGCATAAAAAAGAAATGCCGATTACGCGTGGACGTAAGCGGACATCTCGTCTGGTATTTTTTGCGCGTCGTGCCTTATTGACAGCTAAGACTGCTTAAAGTGAATTTTCTATGTCTAGACATGTAGTGACCTGCTCCTGACATCAATCAATGGACTGTACAAGAGAAGATTGATGTAGTTTGACCATTTTTGGCTGGAGTCTTTCAAACTTTGCAGTTGTTAATATAATTGGCACCAGAGCGATTCTCCTGCCACAAGAAAGAGGGAAAGAGAAAGAGACAGGAGGGGGGGAGAGAAGAAATAGAGCATGCAAGGAGTTGAAGGTTGATAAGGAAGAGAAGCATAAGGACTGAGAAAGGTGTTAGCCTGTAAAGAAATAAAAAAAAACTTTATGGAAAGGAAGAGAGGAGAAATTGTGCCACATCCTTTTCTATTTAGTTTGGTGGTTCTCTGAGTATGACTGATGGAGCGGGAGGGAAGAGAGGCAAGCACCGAGCGTGAGGAAGCAAAGTGAGGGCAATGCAAGACGGCCATACCTCTGTCTGTCTCTCAACGTATGTCCTCGGCTCCCTCGCTTGTCTATTCGCCACACTTATATTTTTCCATGATTGTTTTCTTTCCTTCTCAGTCCCTTATTTTTCACGCATTCCAGCAGAACTACACACAGTAATGCCAGGGTGTTGCATTTCTAATTATGATAGTGGAAGAAGACCTCGTATCTTCTACTTAAATAAAAGCAAACACAGTCCTGGAAAAGTACATAAACATTACTAGCAGCATGCATTTCTGTTATCAAAGGCAAAAAAATCCTCCTACTGCAGAAAAATGTCCACTGTGACAGTTTTATTATTCCATAGTATATTAATAGAACGCTGATACTGACGCATCCGTGCAAGTGGCATTTTCCTTATGTGGCGGGTCCAGATGGAGCTATATTTTAATATTTTATATACAGTCACTTATGTAATCCAGTTGTTCCCAATTTACGAATGGGTGACAAAATAAATCTGGGCAGAGAGACTCTGATTAATGGGGAACCTTTTTTTGGTGAAATAATGATTAATTTTTACCTCTTTGGGATTACTTTTTTGAAAATGAATAAGTGACTCTTCAGTGGAAGTGCTAATAGACTTCTGAAACATGGCAGGGATTCCCGACTAGGCACTGCTTATTGTAAAGGTTTGGAGCCGCTGATTTAATGCTCTGTATTTTAAAGGCTTATAAGATGGTGTCGACTAACTGTATCTTTCTAATAATAATAGATGTCTCAGAGTAAAAAAGTTCAACATTTCATCTCTGAAATGAGCTGAAGTATTAAGAAGCACAAAATGTAAAATACTCAAGATAACCCTCTGAAACCCAAGCAGTTTCTGGGTGTTTTTCTTCACTGTGAGTTCATTTTTTATTGCAGTATAAAGTCCAGAACCTCTATGGAAAAAGAACAACCATGGCTGGAAGTAGAAAAAAAGTTTATTTTTTTGTATTATTAACTTTACAAATATTGAAAAGAAATTGTGGAAAAATTGTTGGCTTGACATGCTTTAGATATTTTACTACTTAAATTGTTAATTTGTTTTCTAGCTTGCCTTCCGTCTGCCCTGTGCAAACACTAGGGGTCTAATGGTACACAAAAATCACGTTTCGGTATGTACCTCGGTACAGAAGTCATGGTACAGTTCGGTTTGGTACAGAACCCTCTGGAGTCGACGGACACGCCGGCGCATCAAAACAACATGACCAAATTAAGATAATGTAGCAACAAGACACCTCACTGAGTCTCCGTTTCAACTTGTGTCCAAAATGTGGATTTCAAACTCTCAGTTTTTGAATTGTGCTGATAGGCCTAGTAAAACCAGAGTTATGACAAATAATAAACGCCATACTTTTCTGCACATTTGGAGCACCTTGTGGCTTTCATCTTGTCCAGTTGTTTTACTCCTTATTCATACTTTGCCGGGAAACCAAAGTGATCCCAAACGGGTGATCTTCCAGCTCTGAGCATCTTCCAGCTCTGGCTTCTTGCTGTTAGCAATAGCCATTCCATTCGCTAGCCATACATCACAAAAGTGCCAGCAGGATAAAAACAGTCCTACTGGAAACTCCTACTTGCTTTTAGTTCCACAATATTCTGCAACTGTGAGACGGAGAAGGTCCGCCACAACTGTGGGCACTACGAGGTTCGCAATTAAAACAATACTGTACAATGGACATTCTTAATAGTCTTAAAATTTCCGTACCGCGTTACAACTCTGTACTGAACTGAAAGTGCCTGTGTGCCTGTTACGTTTGGTTCAGTGTATTGTTATGCCCCTAGTAAACACTGCCTGCAGTTCATCCCAATCCAGCCGAAAAGTTCCTGAATCCCTTGTTTTGTAACTGTTAGTTTCGGCTGAGTCGATAATGGCTTCCTGATTGTTTCATCGGCTGCAGATTTCTTTTGTTGCGACAAATGTTTTATTTTTGGCAAATTTTTGAATGAGACACGTAGAATAAAGTGATTTGGGTGAAATATCGCGATCTTAAATTTGGTTAACGTTCCCAACGGAATCGCACGTCACAGATGAGTAGTTCCAGGACTGTTGGAAAGTTGAAAATCAGGCTAATCTTGCTCTTTTCACTGTTTCTGGCTCTGGTGGTGTAATTTTGGCGATTTTTTTAAACATGCCTTTCAAGCCTGTTGATTGGTTTTGGGGTTCATGTGGTTACAGTGCCCACGTAATTTTAGAACAGCACTTGAGTAAATAAGTCACTCTCCACCACTGGGTAACTGATGTCAGTGAGGAAGGATCTGTGAAACTGATAATGCTATAAAATGTAAAGTATGGCAAAAATCAATAAGGAAATTAGAAACTACTACTTTTTATATGTCTTTCATACATCCAGCCGACTAAATGTTACTGTAGAAGGAGATGAGGGAGCCATTGTAATGTACTGTCTGTGTGTGCGTGTGTGTGTTGGAGAGAGAGAGAGTTTTGCATCGCTGTTAAGACTCTGGTGTATATTGATTTGCTCTCTTGCTGAATATGAGTGTGTTTGTGCATGTGTGTGTGTGTGTTAAGTCTCCCAAAGAAAGATGTAATGTTTATTGGAGGCTTCCCTGGAGAACTGTATGCTTTGCCCACCAGTGAGGTGTGTGCTATGAATGTGTCTAAGAAGATGCGGGTGTGTGTGTGGGGGGGGGCAAACATTTTGAGATTTGTGTGTGTGTGTCCGTGCATATGTGTGTGTCCTGCACCTCTGATGTGCGCTACACTCTTGTAAACACTCACCACCTCGTCCCACCCCGCCTCCCCTCCCCCCAGTGCAAGGCCAGAGCGCAGATTAGTCTTGTTGACTCGGCAAGGACACCCTGTCAGGCGCAGGCAGCGGGGGAACGGACCCCAAGCACGCATGCATGCACACACTCACGGATACCAGCACCTACACACACATTAATTTGCAAAGCACATTCAAGAGGCATTCGCACTGAGGCTCATTAATTTCCAAATATATACATCCGTTCTCACAAAGCTCAGTATCTACGTAATATAAGGACAGACGACAGCCCCCCGAACACTGACGCATCTGCCGCTGTTGGCACTAACACACTTTCGCCGTCTGCTTCGCAATTCCCCTCAAACATTTGTTCGGTGACGCAAGCACACTGTCACGACCTGACACATGAACTGGACTGATGCTGGACCTCAGTCTGAACGTATTGTTTTACATTCATTTTTCCAAGTCTTCTTGACAGCATCTAAGTTTGTTTGTAGAAAATCAGGGAGAAACAAATATATTTGCTTTGGATTACTTGAATTCCTAAGGGGCTGTTTTACCAAATGTTAAGAAATGCCTATTTTAAGGCAGAAGAGGGCAGCAGTTGCTATGTGCAAAAAAAGAGTGGTTGCTATGTGTTCTTCAAATGAGAAATAGACCAATAAATGTGCTAATTGATGCTGTGTGAACAGATAGTATAAACAACTTAGCCTCTTAATGTTGACCTGATGTTTTCAAAGTGGTTATCAGTGCTTTTCATTAGACACAATAAGAAAAATACACACACATCACACTCCTTTCCAACTCCAGGTTCATGTAGCCGTCTGCTGAATTCCACATGATCTTTGATTTATGCACGTTACTTGTTATTTATATATTTCTGATGCACATTTAATAGTAATAGCGGCAACAAATGTGCTATTCCGTGTAACCGAGTTCCCCCGGAAAGACTGTGAAACTGAACTCGGTTAAATTTTAATCATGTTGTGACCCGAGGACAGGCACGGCAACGCATCTGTCTCGTCTCATTCCTGACACCTGTGGCAGCGCAATTTCCTATATGTAGTAGTTTTGACGGATTCAGTCCAAAAAATAAAATGTCAGAGTCGTGTGACAAGTAAGACTCACGGAATGTCACACATATCATTGTTAATTTCTGTCATGTCGCGTCATTTCATGCCCAACAAAAACATCTGGTGAGATAGTTGCCAGGATGCTGTGTAGATGTTCTCTGCAAGTTATGTACTCATGTTTATCTAAATACAAACTAGGAAAAAGGAAAAGAGATTTGCCTGTTGCAAACACACTTTCTAACATTCAACAGGGAGAGTATTTAATTCTCCTCTCATGTTGGGTATATTATGGTTGTCAGGTGAAATCATCAGGAAGACTTTTTCATTTACATACTAACTTACTCTAGATCCTAGTACGTCTCACTATGAATAGAAAAAAATACTGGTGTAGTGGTGAAATCACAGGTGTGGTTGGCTGCTATAAATAAATAAGCAGCAATATTAGTCTGTCTTTGTAATTTAATGACTTACGATGTTAAAGCAGGGGTGGAAATGGAAACAGGCTTGCTGCACACTGCCTGGTTTGGGTTTTTTTTCGTGGTAAAGCAGTTCAGATGCTACAGACGAAGCCCCAAAAATAAATTAACCACCTCTTATCTTAACTGTGAAGCCACTAAACAACTGTAAGCCAAATCAGCTCAATATCCAAGATATTAACCAGTAATAATGTTTATCACAAAGGGATTAGGGAACATTCACCGCAGAGCAAAAAGTACTGAACATGATGTGAGAGAGGACTGTTGTTAGCTTCATACAAACTTTTGACATGCATGATGCCAACCACATTGCTATAGGACAGAAACTGCACATTAAAGGGTTTTCTGGTTTTGATCATTATGCACTGTGAATTTGCAACAGACAGCTGGTTAAATAGTCTGAAGACATTTCAAGCCAGATACGCAGAAACTGCTGTGGACTTAAAGTAAAACACATACCAAGGTATTTTGCTGAAACATAACTACATTTAAAAAGCAAAGTACAGCTCAGTTAGCACCGATAAATAAGAAAGGATTACATCATTAGTGTAAGAGAAATCTTTCGCTGAATCCAACACAACTAACTCTACATGTTGTGGCTTTATTTAAAACATTCATCTGCATCTTCTAGTGACTCATTATGAACTCTTTAATTGTTATTCTATTGGAAGTGCATTGAGCTGAACACACAGAACAATGGACAATTTAAAGCCTCAACCAAATTACCTTCACACCTTAATGATATTTAAAGCTGTGTTTGCAACTGAAAGAAATATGCAGCGATCACAAGTTTGTGCGTCACTACCAGTATGAAAATTGGTGCATTCTGTGTTGTCACCAAACCTCTCTGGTAATTTTTGCACGCTTTTCTAAGTCTGGGCAAAACTGCTGCTATTTCAGTGAATCCAAGCGTGTCTTTATGTAGAGTATCAAAAGGCATCTCTGATCCCCTGATCGTGACCTATTCCTTTTCCTTTTAGAAGACAGAAAGCTCTTTGTGGGCATGCTCAACAAGCAGCAGTCAGAAGATGATGTGCGGCGCCTCTTTGAGTCCTTCGGCAGCATCGAGGAATGCACCATCCTCAGAGGTCCCGACGGAAACAGCAAAGGTGAGTTTATAGCTGTTTATGACTTTGAGCCAGCAGACTTTTTCACAGGCTGCTGCACAGAAATGATTTGGCCTTTCGAAGTTGGTGACTTTGCAAAGTTCTCCTTAAACACTCCATGTTGAGCGATGTCAAAGCAGGCAATTTCACAATCATCAGAGGAGCCTTTACATAAGAATACTGTAGATTCGGTAAATTTAAATGCCACTAGAAAGCTCTGCCCACAGGGATGAGAGATATAAACCACCAACTCTTTACAGATGAACCCCATTAACCTCATGAGTCAACCTACATGGCTCTGATAAAGAGGGAAAAAAAACTAAGTCAACCTCCTTATTAACCATCGGGCTTCGTGTCATGTCAGAAAAATGTCCTTTCAAAATGTTGTCAGAGTGCTACACAAGTTCACTGCATGAAGTTCATCAGTGGGCTTAGCAGCCAATCAATGAGGCCCGATGATAACTAAGCCTGATGATTACAGTGGGCTTGATCATTCCGATTCCTCCGTGAAGCTCCATTAACAAGGCTTCATCAGCCAGCTTACTCGGCTAAGTGGGCTTTAGCTCAATAATTACTGGGAACTTGATCATTCAAATTCATCAACGGCACTTGTCAATAGTAAGTGACACCAGAATGCTGTGGCATTTTAAGCCCCATCAGAGGATCCCCAAGTTGTTAATGGTGTCAGAGTGGCATGTTTAGCCTGCTTATTGAGCGTCGAGCAACACTGATGCAGCAGCAGAGCAGGCCGTCTTCACTAAATGTTTGTTGCTGTAATCCTGTATTAAATTTACCTCGGGTGAAACAACAAACCTCTCTGCTTTTTGTCCTGTGACTGGAAACACTTTCCTGCGATACTGTATGATGTACTTTTCAGAAAACTTTTGTCTTTTTTTCATCACTGTCTCTTTATCCCCTTTACTCATTTCTTCTCTCGCTCTCTTTAGGCTGTGCATTTGTAAAATACTCCTCTCATGCTGAAGCTCAGGCAGCCATCAGTGCACTACACGGCAGCCAGACAATGCCTGTGAGTACGCCGTAACTGTGTGTGAGCATGTAGGTGTGTGTGAGAGGTGACTCACACAGAGAGATGAGTCAAATGGCGCCTAATTACCTTTTTGAAGTTAAGTTATACTTTATTAATCCCAGTGAGGAAATGTGTCCTTTAGATATGACCCATCCCAACTTTTTTCTGGGCAATGGATGCCAATGGTAGCTCTGAGGCTGTTGCTTTGGCCAGAGTTACAGGCAAGGATGTGTGTGTATGTGTGTGTGCGAGCGCAGATACAAGCTGATGTCACTTGTCTATCGACCCACACTAACATGTGCTGCCTGCCGTGTGTGTGTGTGTATATGTGTGTGGGTGGATGGGTGGGTGCACAGGGTGCCTCATCCAGTCTGGTGGTAAAGTTCGCTGACACGGATAAGGAGCGCACCATCCGCCGCATGCAGCAGATGGCTGGTCAGATGGGCATCTTCAACCCTATGGCCCTGCAGTTTGGAGCCTACGGAGCCTACGCTCAGGCAAGACGCCCCGCAAAACGTCTTTTTAATCCAGTTATTTGTTGAGTGAGATTAAATGGAGTGCTCAAGTTCAGCTAACATAGAAATGTGAAACATAACAGCCTCTGTCTTGCCTCTGTATTGTATCTCACTTTCTATTTCCTTTTATTCAGCATTTCTTAACTCAGCAGCCTCATAGCCTCACTTGTCTTTCCTTTTATTACTCTCCACCCTCCTGACAATCCCACTCTCTCCTACTCCACCTACAGGTGCAGCAGCAGGCAGCGTTGATGGCGTCGGTAGGTCAGGGAGGCTACCTCAGTCCAATGGCAGCCTTTGCAGCTGCCCAGATGCAGCACATGGCCACCATCAATGGCATCCCAGGAGCACCGCTGACCCCCACGTCAGGTAACAGCAGTTAAAGTTCAAAGGTTGAAGGAACATGCAGGAGTTTTGAGTATTTCCATCGGCTGTGGCAAAGTCATATATTGACCACTTTCTGCAGCAAATCGTACATTTGCTTGTGCAGGGATAAGCCAACATTACTGTTCCCTGGGGGACCTGGCAGTAAGACAAATATGGTGGACCTCAAAAATGGAGGTCATATGACGATTTTCATTAGCAACACAACATTAGGTAGCATCACCCTGGGTTATCTGGAGGCCATCACTGGGACAAATAAAGATAAATCTGCAGACTTTAAGATGCATTTAAGTGTTCAAGAGTCACTAGCACAACAACAAATGCAGTTAAAACATAGATACACATAGAATTAAACATAGCTGAGATTTTGCCATTAAATCTGCACATCCTATTTATTTATATTTATTTTTATATTAACAAGCAACCTATGAAGCAGCCGCCTGAGCCATTAATAAACTGGCAAAATTCCATATCTCCAGAAGTAAACTTGTAAATTATAAATAACTAGACAAATGAAACTCCAGATTCACACAGAGCTTTTAAAAGGACTGGAATGTGCAATGTTTTTGTAAAACAAATACTTAGGTATTGACTATAAAAAATAATGTTAATAAGATTTTTGGTCGCAAGTTTAAATAATGTCAATGAAAAGGTTAAGTAAAGAACTTAATCATTCAATCACTGTCTGTTTCAGTATATTCAGGACACATGTTGGGCAAATCAACAGCAGAAGTCAAAGCCAAACACATCTGTTGTGGAGGTCACATGTCCTCCCTGAATGAGTTCTGCCATCTTGTACCTGCAGCAGGATGTCTTGATATTTGTTCTATCTGTGGTGTCAGATGAAAACTGCTGCCTCATATTATTCCTCAGATTGTCTGGACTCATGATTATCCATTCAGCCCAGCTGCTTTGCTCCATTAGGCATTAGCGAGGAGGACAATAGCGTAACTTACTGATAAGGCAACAGCAGCGGGTCAGAGAGACATTTTACAAATGTCAGGAGCAGTTGTGGTTGTACGCTGAGAATTTTGAATTTGAGCAGATCATTACAAATCAAATATTTAATTGCCCTCCCAAGCTCAAACAGTTGTTGGAATTTCAGATAAAATGTGACAAGTTTATTAGCTACAAAGGGGCAAAGCTGTTTATCCAGTTTAACAGATAGCAAATATTATGCATTTCTCTGTCAAATTTATTAATGTCAACAGAACCCCCTGCAACATAATGTACATCTGCATCGTGCAATAAGTCCTGAGGCACGAGATTTCTTATTCACTGTACCCATGCTGCCTGAATCTAAGGCATGGAAATTAGATGGGGAAAAAACTAATCTAAAAAAGTCGGAGATGTTTTTGAATATGGTGGCAGCAGCAGTGTAATATCACTGAATAAAAATAGTATTCTGCTTTAAGGTCATACTGTAGCATTGCTCTGGAACAGTACAGTAGCAGAGTGCAGTGGAAATTAAAAAAAAGTCATATTAAATATCAAGAATCTGTCCTGTAAATGTTTCTAGATCCAGCAAAGGAGTGAAAATGCACACAATCCTGAGAATATATAATTGGTAGCCTTTGGATATCAACACAGTATTCTCAAACAATATGTCTGAGGCTCTGATCTAATGGCTGTTGTGTCACACTAAGGGCTATACTGGGACAAGAAATCAGCCCTGACATTTAGTGTCTTCACCGGCCCACTGGACCGGCCCCTCTGACATTTGCAAGAGTTACTAGGTGGCCAGTCAAAGTAAAACTTCTCCGTAATGTCTCGGGGAGGGAAATACAGTGGAATGCTTACTGTTTCTCTCTGTCATTGTCCGTTTGCCCTGCGGCTGCAGGTGGCAGTACTCCCCCAGGCATCAGCGCCCCCACGGTGACCAGCATCCCCTCTCCCATTAGCGTAAATGGTTTTACTGGCATGCCACCGCCTCAGGCAAACGGGCAGCCCCCTGCAGAAGCCGTCTTCACCAACGGGATACACCATTACCCTGGTAAGTCTGATAATAGGACAGGCATGTATGCAAACACACAAAAGGACTCACAGATCATGAA
The DNA here is from genome assembly GCA_024666655.1 of Dascyllus trimaculatus. Classification (NCBI taxonomy): domain Eukaryota; kingdom Metazoa; phylum Chordata; class Actinopteri; family Pomacentridae; genus Dascyllus; species Dascyllus trimaculatus. Next base: position 22,369,224 of record CM045450.1, read on the forward strand.
AGATGAATATAAAGCAGTTATGAAATGATGGTAAACTCTTGATTTTATGACAGCGAAGACTGAATCTCTATAGACACACATCCATTGTTCGAGAAAGGTGTGCATGCTGCTGGCTTACAGACGTGAATAGCCTTGAAGCATGTTCAGGAGGCCGAGGCCAGACGAAACGTAGCCGACAGACAGCGAGCATGTCGAGGAGATGAGTGTTTGGCAAAAGGAGCTTATGGGCTGCTGGAGCCTCAGTATGCGCTTGTGTCATGAGCCGTGACTAGTACCTCATTGGTTCTGTTTGTGAAGAGGTGGAAGAAAAATTTGTCTTCTTTTTTTTTTTTTTACAATCTTGTCTCCCCAGTGTTGCAGGAGGTGGTTTTTAGAGAGGACTCAGAGAAAAACGGCTTGGGCGTGGCTCCGCGGAGTTGTTTTGGGGTTCAGGGTGGCTGCTTCCTCTCCTCTCTCTCCGAAGGTAGCCCCTCTCCTCTCACCCACCCACCTACCCACCCTCACCCCTCCTCCCTATGGGCTCAAAGCTGTCGCGAAGGTCTCGAGCATGTGAAATAATGAGAAAGAAATCATTTCAAGGCTATATGTAAACCTGTGAAAAGAAAAAAAAACAATTCAAGTTTCTGACGGTGTAGTACAGATTCGTATTTGTGGGAAAAAAATCTATTATCTTTTTTAGAATTACAGATCTTTTATATGCACAACAGCATATTTTTAAAGAACCTAAAATACCTGCAGACACTGTTCAGGGCTGCAAAGGGCACTGACTAGTTTGCTTTTCAGGCAGCGTTTTTATCTACACTCCCATGCTCCTGAAAAGATGCACAAATTCAGATAATCTTATTCAAATACACCTATGCCCTTATCTACACATTCACAAACCTGCAACTCCCCAGGCAAAAATTGAAAAGTCTCACAGGTGTACAAAGAACGCTACAACCACAGAGTTTCAAATCATTATCATTTCACAAGCTGTAAAGTTTATTGCGGCGTATTTGAGCCCATAGCTTCTCCTCCTTTCTTCTGGCTATCTGTGACTGTTTTTTCAGTGTTGCTGTTTAGTCCACAGTCTGTTCAGTATTTCTTTGGTTTAAAGTGATATTGGGGTTATCGGTGTGTGCACATGGTTACTGGTGTGTGTATGTGTGTTTTCTCAGTGGCGTACTTAATGTGCATGTAATATGTGTACAGATGGGTAGTTAAAAAGAAGTGCAGCACAGCATCTGGGGTAGTTCCAAGTGTGTTAAAAAAACGCAGGGAGAATTTCCAAAAATGTGAAGCTATATCAACAGGTGTGTATCCTGTGTGGTGTGTGTTGTGCTTGTCATGTCGTACATGTGAAAAATAAATACACTTTAAAGGATTTGTGTGGCACGACTTTACGACGCTGTTTTTTTTTTTCCTGTGGTGGACAGTGGAGCTGTGGTGTTTATTTTGTCTTAACTGTGGACCTTCAAAGTTCTACTTTTCTAAGGGGGTAAAAAAAAGAGCTACTTTTGAAATGCTTTGTGTGGACCATTAAGTAAAAAGGTCTGCAAAAGAAAGAGAGATTCAGAATTCAGTTCCTCACACACTGAAGCCGAAGCGGGTTGACTCCACGCTGTTCGACTCTCTAACCTTTCTGCTTTTCTTCTCCTGTCTGTTCTTCTCTCCATCGCCCTCCTCCCTCTCACCCTTGTTATATATTACTCTCGCCTTCCTCCGTGCCCTCTCCTCCATCTACATTCTCCCTCCGTCTCCCTCTGCCTCATCTCTCTACCCCAACACACACACCTCCATCCATCTGTGCTCCCCTCTACCACCACCACCACCACCACCTCCTTCTTCTCCTCCTCCTCCTCCTCTTTGTGTCTCTGCTGAAGCAGCTCAAAGTCCCACTGCAGCTGATCCTCTCCAGCAGGCTTACACAGGAGTCCAGCAGTATGCAGGTCTGTCTGTCACTCTCACTGCAGCACTGATCTGTGTGTCTGCACATGTGCGTGGAAGTGTGTGTGTGAGTGTGTGCGAGAGAACAGCAAGGATAAAGATAAGCATTGCTTTGTTCAAATTTGAATTTTGATCATGTAACATTAAGTGTTGCCGTCTCACTACATCAATTTATTCTCCGCCGCGTTCGGTGTGTGTTTGTGCAACATGTAGACTCTATTGTCTGTTATCTGATCGATTGCCTGCTGTGCCCCTGCATATATCACATTGTTTGTATGTATCCGAGGGTGTGCTCTAGTCATGACTGTTATCTGATCCGCCGTGTGTGTGTTTGTGTGTGTCTCAGCAGCCTACCCCGCTGCATACGGTCAGATCAGCCAAGCCTTCCCCCACCCTCCACCCATCATTCCACAGCAGCAACGAGAAGGTAACGCACACACACACACACACAACACACAGCACACACAACCACGGCACACTCCCTAAATATTCATGCATGTGGCAAACACTCACTCATATTTACTTCTGCTTTGTTCATCTTTTTTTCTTGTTGCCAATGCTGTCCTGGAATAAACATGTTTAAACAGATGCAGACAATTCATAGTGCTTACTGTGCTTTTGGGTAATTTCACATTTTGCCAGTAAGCACTATTAAAAGCAATAAGAGTATCGTGCAAGAGTTTGCAATGACAAGACACGGCTAAAAAAGCTGGTTTCCTTGTTTTTATTTCTGAAAAATAATATCTAATGAAGAGAACAGTTTAAGATTGAATAATGAATCAAAGGAAAGAATGATATTTTTGATAAATATTGCTGACTATTTCAAACTGAGCTGTAAAGCCACTTGTGAACTCAATGACCCCCAGGTTTGGGACACCATGTCTGGGACCTTACTGCCCTCTTGTGGAAAACAAACAAAATAATGCAAATCATTTCACAGCCGTAGCAGCTCATGCATTAGTTGTTTGATAAAGGATGCCTGAAATGATACTCGCTTACTGGGTGAAAACTGCGAATATTCCATTATACTGAAAACTACAAACCACTTTAAATGACTGCCAGCTAGTAACTGCACACTAAGAAAAACTGCTCTGCACTTCTTCTGTTTTCTGTAGCTCTAAAACTTAATTATATAATAAGTTAATAATAGGAAAGTCTGTTTTAAAACTTAAAGCACTTAACTTAAATTCAAATTTTGAGGAACCTGTTCCACAAAACTGATTTGCAAGCACTTTTACAAAAGGTAGCAGTGTCACGTTGCACACATGAAGGTCGCTCACAGTGTGTTCCTGCTTGACCATGCATGCGGTTGCTAGTGTCGTGTTTGCTTGGATTAGTGGAACTATACAAAATTTACAGGGGAGCAGAGGAAATGATTTGATGTTGCAAATTGGAGCTTTCACTTTGAATATTTGATGAAACTGGCCCCCGTTTCATCTGAAAGCAGTAAAAAATTTGAGATAGAGGGGCAGAAAATCTCACTAATAAGAAGATCACACTAATAAAATGTTTGCTTGAAAATTAACACGCAGCTATCAAAGTATTTCCTAATTAATTTTCTTTCAGTCAACTGATTCATTGTTTGCTCGACTGTTTTTAATCAAATGTTGCTTAATTCTGACTGATCTACGGTGCACTGAAGTCACATTTTTCTAAGTATTTAAAAATCAGCGAGAAGAGTTGAGATGAAAGTATACGCTCTTATTTTTTAAATTCTTTTTGGTTTACTGTCATCATTGAATCTTCTCCTGTCGTGTTCTCCCCTTTTAATTCCTACCCTGCTTGCCTCTTCTCGTCTCTCTGTCTCTGACCTTTGTCCTTTATCTGTCTCCCCTCTCGTGTCTCTCTCTCTGTTTGTTTCCATGCAGGACCAGAGGGTTGCAACCTGTTCATCTACCACCTCCCTCAGGAGTTTGGGGATGGAGAGCTGATGCAGATGTTCCTGCCTTTCGGTAATGTCATCTCCTCCAAAGTGTTTGTGGATCGGGCGACAAACCAAAGTAAATGCTTTGGTGGGTAAAAATGAACAAAACCAAAGGTTTATTGGTTATTTATTCTGATTATTCTTTTTTACTAATCACCTTTTGTACCGCAGTCAACACCCCCCCCCCTCCTCCTAACCTCTCAACACCTCTCCCTTTAAATGTGAAAACCAAAGAGTAGAGAATTTCTCTGCGATTGTGAAAAAGCTGGCTTCTACTAATAAGAAGGGATGGAGAATGAGTGTCTGAATTTTTCTATTAATCATTACAGCTGTTTTTCTTTGAAGGTCTAACCTCTTGAATTATTTCAGCGATATATTGATGTTTCACCTTCCCAGATATATTGCCATAGTGCTCTTTATGACATATAATACAAATGCTGACTCTCAATCTCTCCCTCTGTCTGTAGCTTACTGTAGGCAAAACCAAAGGCAATGCATGCTAAGAATACAACTAATACTGCTCTGCTCTAGCACACAGAGATAGAGAACTGCCGTTTCACTTTATGCCACTGACAGCACAATGTAGCCGCATAATTATGTGGCAAATTATAAATGGATTGTGGAGAATGTTTAATGGAGAGTCCATCAGGTGCAACCCATTTGCAAATTAGCTTTTGCTCATTTATACAACACAACATTAATGTTGTATTATTCATGCTGCAGTTTTGAGACGCAGGCTTTAATTTGTGATTTGATGCTCTCTCACATTCAACTGGAAGTTAAAAAGCGAAACTCAAATATAACATGAGCATATTGATGTTTTGGTTATAAATCCCATTATCAAGTTGTGTTGTGATTTTGGCTGCATGCTCTTCTCTCTGTTATAATTGTGATTCTATTGTTGTTGCCATTCTGTTATACAGACATACATCTGTGTTATGTCAGTGATATTAACAAATTACTGTATTATAGTAACTGTAAGTTATATTAATGCTTACAACTAGTCAGTTCTTGGATGTTAATGTTCTAATTCTTCTTTCAGTTTTAGAGTCATACATACATGCAAAAGACTGCTTTATCTTAATAAACTCATCTTCATTTTCCATACCTTTATAAGTCCAAACTGTCTTTGGCTCTTCATCTAACAACATCCCTCTTCCTCTCTCTTTTGGCCTTTCCCCCAGGATTTGTGAGCTTTGACAACCCAGGTAGTGCCCAAGCTGCCATCCAGTCAATGAACGGTTTCCAGATCGGCATGAAAAGACTCAAGGTGCAGCTGAAGAGGCCAAAGGACGCTAACCGCCCCTACTAGCCCCCGCCCCACCCAGCCGCCGCCATCCGGGCGGCCGGGGCAGCCGTCGATCACAGGGAAAGACAGGTGAGACATCAAGCCTGGCTCATCTGGAAACTTTTATTAGTTTGATAGGTGATTAACTGAAGCAATGCATGCATATTATGCTGGCGAATACTCAAATGGCAAGCCCATTTATGGCACCGCCTGATGTGTTTTCCATAACATTTTGTGAATGCCATAAAACATTTGCAGGTGCCTAATAACTAGCTGATCATCTCTGAATTACTCGTAAAGAATAGTGATGAAGTTTTTCTCCTGCGTCGGGTCCAAGTATGCATTTGGAAACATTATGCCACTATGACTCATTATTGTGCAAGATTTACTGTAGTGCCCTGCTAATCCACTTATCTCAATGGCAGCAGCTCATGTTTAAGTGAAACACCCCACACATACTGGAGGGAAAAAAGGTTCTGAAAGCAGACACATAAAAAAACAAGACCCCTCAGTAATCTCTCAAATTTGAAGGCTTCCAGTTTAGTAAGAATAAAAATGTTAAATGTTGTTATACACGCATAGCGCTGTGTTACGAAACAAGCAAACCGGGCTGTTTGCTTATATGCAGCCTCCTCTATTTGTAGAACATCTTTACAGTAAGTGACCCTGTATGTTACCCTGTAGGTAAAAGATAATTGGTAAATGGTTCAAGTGTGTTGCACAGGGAACGAAGTGCTTCCAAGGGAGAGGCATTTATTACCCCTCAGGCGGGTAATTGTGCCGTTCCTCTTTGTCTCCTCCCTTCATCTGTGTGATGGAGAGTTTAGGCTGTGTCGTTCATTCACCACTGATGACTTCATTCAAGGGCAACTTATCACCCACTCACAAACTAACTGAACCATACCAGACAGAGTCCCGAGGCAAATCACTGCAGGTAGAATAGTGCAATCTCATATGGATTTGTCACAAAATATGTGGCTGCATTCCCCCTGATATATCAAAACATTTTCAGCAGTGTGTTGGAGAAAACATCTTTATGATTTCCTTTTCTTTTTGTGGGAAAGTGCTCACAGTGTGTGAAATCTCAACTGATGAACAAGTGCAGGGCAGCTTTGCCCATGCACTTGCAGTTTTACTATTATTATTATTATATCCAAATGTAATAACAGGAATGCCCTATTAATGAGATAGCAAGCTGAAGTACCAGTGCTTAATGTGTAATGACAAAGGAGGGTTCAGGTGCGTCCTGATTAAAATCCCTTCATCATTTCCACAACAGGATTAAACTGTTTGATTTATAAAGAAAACAAAACCTAATTGTTTTATCACGTAGAAGATTGCAACAGCGTCACTGCCAGGGAGCCAGATTAATTCACTGCAGGATGAGCGCTCGTTTGTTTTCAGAATTGTCTCGGCAAAATGATCTTTGTTTATCCATACCAGGACTTAGAGTCTTAGAGCCGGCTAAGATGCTTTAGAGAGGCAGGTGTCCAGTAAGTATTCTGCGCTGCTCCGTGTCCATGCAAATACAGCAAAAATCAACAAGAAAGGAGGACACAAAACTGATGGCATTATGTCATTTTTAGCATAGTTGATGCAAAAGTCACAAAAAGTTAAAAGCAAATATCTCCCCTTTACTTTTTGTGTTTTCCAATGTATTGTATAAATTTAGTGTCTTGTAAAATAAAGGTTTAACATCGGAGGGCCCAACTGTCTGTTTTAATCCAACTAAATAAAAAAATATACCACAAAACTTGACATATACTTTGCATGAATAACCCTATAAACACACACAACAAGCAGTTCATTCTAGCAAAAACTTTACAGCCACAACCATGCTAGCAGTCCTCTTTGGCACATTGATGCTTTTGAGCTAGATGCTAATAATTCATACAACAACAAGAGGTGCAATTGATCAACAAAGTCATCAGAATACATTATCTTGACACCATTATTATCTCTACTAACTCCACTCTCTACGTAAATCCAATCCATTCTGCAGATTTTGAGATATCTTTAAAAACTCTGAGCAGCTGTTGGCACTGGGTGAATATTCAGGATCGTAATTACGAGTCATCCTCTTAGTGCCATGACAATCTGCATCAAATTGCACGTCAATCTATCCTATACTTGGTAAAATAGTCCACCTAAAATTAAAAATAACAGCATCATGGTGTCACTAGAGGAGAAGTCATAGCATCTACGCAAAATGAGTTGTCGGGATGTTTCAGTCTGGACACCTCATATCATGTGTTTAGTGACATTTTTATCTGCAAGTTTCATATTCCTACATATTAGCTGGCCTAAACAATTCCAATTTCTTCTGTGATTTTCAGGTTTTGTTGAGCTGAATCAAGTGTTGATTACTTGCTACCCACCACTGAGTGCAAACTCAACATCTGGACCACTGAGGCTGCTTCTGAACCAGAGGAGAGAGAGAGAGAGAGCGATGACCGAGTCAAGGACAACTCCTTTTGGATGTACTAAAACTTTGGAACTCAGAGAGCATTTGTACCAGCCTGGTTAGCCCCAGGACTTTTTTCTTCTGCACACATATACACACCTCTTTCCCCACAAAACCCTGCTTGAATGACAGCTACCTTTTCTGGACCACAAAAAAACTTTTACTTGAACACTGAGGAAAAAGAAGTAAAAGAAACTCTATCAAACCTACTTACAATGACCAACCCCACTGAACTCTTAACGGGAATATGGATGTCAACAGTCCAACAAGAACAAAAACAAACTTTTTAAAAACTGAATAGTGGATTGCCGTAGGAGATCTTTCTGTAAGATGGTTTGAGTTTGGGACAATTGACTTTTGAAGACCAATTTCTAAGACTTGAAACAAGAAGGGACAAATTCTCGGAGAGAGAACTTAAGTAAGGAATGTGATATTTTCAGGACACAAATTGGCTTCGATTTGGGATGGCCATCTTTAGCTCGGAGTGCCTGTCCGTTTCCAGGGGATACCGTTGCCGAGGAGAGCCATAGCAACGGTCTCCAGGGAGTCTTATCTGTCATTCCTTAGTTGTTTTAGGGACCAAAAGACCAAACATTTTTATTGCTGAGGACTTGTAGCTCTAGTATACTCGGACCACAGCATCTCTTTCAGTCAGTGTTAACTGGTTGGGGAGTTGCACTTAAAAGAAGTGTACATTTCGAATATATACAACACATGTATATATACATATATATTGCTGATATGCTTTTTGAATACAGGCAAAACTATTTCAGATGACCAAATGGGGTCTCTCACTTCGCTAGTTTACAATTACTCAAAATGTTTATTTTTTTCTCTTCTCATTTTGTCTTGGGAGGGATGGCGAGTGCATGGGAGGGGCTGCTCCGTATCACAGCCTTATCTTTTTTAACTTGACATCCTAACCTCATAGATAGAATAACATCAGAAACGTTTGAAATATATGAACTTGTTTATATTTGCAGTACATATATATGTATAACAAGCATTCAAGCAAATGTATTCATATATACAGTATATATGGATAAATAGATATTAATCACAAATATATGTATTTATATGCACATATTTTATATATGTGTGTCTGTATATAGAACGGCTACTGACTACGTTGAGCTGTAATTTTTTGTAGATTTTAGCTGGACTTTGAAGCATTGCTCTGCTTGGGAAGAATCGCAAATCTGGCAGCTCCCAAAACTGCAGGCATTCCTATCTCTGATTACCTATATGCTGACACACAATATATTGCTAAAAGATACATGTGTGAGAAAACACATATGGTGTAAATATTATCTGAAAATGCAAAAAGCCACATCTCAGTAGCAGGCTTTAAGAGAATCAGGCTAAATGATTTTAGAGGAAAAGGACAATTATCTTCGACTCTATTCCAAACATATCTTTTTGAGCTTACACACACAAACACACACGAACACACACGCAACACACAAACTTCTCTTTGAAACTTGAACCAAAATGAATACATCTCAAAAACCCTTGCTCTCTTTTGCATTCAGTAAAGTGCATGTAGCGTATGGGCTGTCACCATGTCAAGGTGTGCCTTGTCACCTGCAGAATCTGCCATCAAGCACTGTGCTCTCAGAAAACAAAGAAAAAAAAACTAAACACACACTACAGCAAGCAGCCAACGCGCTATTATGATGTCAAAACTACAGCCAGATCCATATCATTTCTCAGCCGCGTAGAGAGCTTCAGTGCATGTCAAATATAACAAATCGTCCAACCACTGTTAGTCCATTATTTAAAAAAACAACATGCATTTAGAACAGATGTAGACTCATGTGATTACACAACAAAAGCGGGCATTAGGTAACCTGTTCGCACAGGTACTAACTTTCCAAGCTGTGTGCAGGGCACCTGTCAAGACGTTCCACTGGTTGGAGTAAATAAAAAAAGGTGAAGTTCAGGGTTGCGACTGGCACAACGTGGCTTGGTAAGGGACGTGACTGAGCTCACTGGACCCAGTATACGGATTTTAATGGCTGTGAAGGTGATGTATTATTGATGAATAAGTTAGAGGGCTTGCCTGACATTGGACAGAAAAAGGGAAAATATGTACCTTCCCATCCGGCAGTTAATGTGTGGATCTCTGCTGGTAATACTTGACATGAAGCATATCCTTTAGAAGATGTTATATCGCCTTATGTTATACGTCCTCATGCAATTAAATACAAACATAAAACTATAATGAAACTGTAAAATGAAGCAATAAGCATGAAAAGCCATTTACCCATTACAACTGCTGTATCACTGAGGCTGGTTTCGTATTGCTTTAGCGTACAGTTTCTCATAATAGTCTACAAAAATGGTATGAACACCTACTATACACCTGCGAAAGGTCAACAGACTTGGATTTATTAGACCCTGCACTCAACACATATTGAGCTGGTAGAGATTACTCAATGAATATTTATATATATGAATATTTATAAGGCTATATGACACTTTGGAAGACAATGCTTCCTGTTGGGTGCCGTTACTAGTTTTCCTATAAACTGCTCATTATGCCATTTCCCCAGTGTCTGTGTCTAACCTTTTTAGCAGTTTGAATAATTTAACATTTACCTTCCAAATCCAGCGAGGCTAAAAGACGCCTCTACACATCCCAGGATGCCTCTGTTTGTGTGTGCCACAAAACAATCTCCTGAGCATGGCATACAGTGCAAACCAGACAACCATCATGATCATTTTATTTGCTCTGACGGTTTGTGTGGTGGATTAGTACAAAACCTCTAACCCATCCACCTGAACTGTCACTGTCTAACAATAACATCTGAAGCTAAATGTCATGTCTGGCATCCCTGATCGCCACACTGTGTGCCCTTTTTGACTGCCCCGCTGCTCTGAGAAAATTGAAGAAGAGAAAAAAAAAAGTGTCGACACACTCTGTGCTTTTCTAATGGTTTGTTTGAGCAATTACTCATGTCTTTCACCCATGTTTTCATGTCGAGTGAAATAAGGCGAAGCAGAACGGCCATGAGAACTAGAATGCCAAGCACCTCATCTTCATTTGCTCCAACTTTAAGCTGCAAGTTTACATGAGAAAAGTAAAACAAAGTATAGTGGTTCAAAAACAACAAGAAACAGAGCAGAAGTTTGAATATAAATATATATATATAAATATATACATAAACCGATGAATATACTGTAAATTGTTTCTTTTTTTGCTCTGTTTTCCTCTGTACATAGGTTTGCATATTTTATAGGACTTTTACTTCTATCTACAAGGACTGGATAAAGTACTTTAAATACTTTAAAAAAAATATATGAATGAAAACATGATAATGCTCATTAAAACCAGGTACAAAAAAATAGTCGCTAGGATACGGTACAAACTGTAGGACCTGACCAAGGCATTTATCCAGAATACAGTCAGGGAGAGCGTTGACCTCAGTTACAGCTTAGACACACATTGACCTATTTTATAAAAAAAAAAAATACTTTAATGGGTTCTATTCATTTATCTATTTGTTCAGATATTTATTTATAAGTCATGTCCGAGATGATATGCATGCTTTCATGGCATTATTTTTCTATGAGTTGGTACGTGACCAAATAGTTTTTATATGACATGCATGGGCCACTGTTGTGGTCCACAGATGATCATTGTTCCTGTCTGCAGGACCATGCCTTCAGCACTTCTTTGATGATGGAGAAAAAAATGCTCCAATTGACCAAGTGATGTCAAAGACAGATTTTAATCATTTATTTATTTGTTTATTTATTTATTTATTTGTGTTTATTTATTTGTGCTGTTTGATTCAAGATCTGAGCTCTATTATTGCCACTGACCTGTTTGCTTGTAAGTGCTACTTTGTATCACTGCATCACATCCTACCACTCGAGGTATCGGGAAAAACTCTGAATTCAACAACTTCAAAGACTGATTTTACATTCCTGTGGCTGGCAAACTACTCACAACAATGCAGTACAACACTAAAGCCTTATGTATATTTGTAATTATTAATTCATACTGTTCTGTTCTAAAAAAAAAAAAAAACTAAGCTTTGTCAAGATTGTTAAAAAGATGCCAAATTGGTAGAACAAATCATCACAAAGCATTATTTGCTTCCATTCTGAAACCTTTAAACAAGCTTAAAAGGGGGTAATTCCTGGTTAAACTCTCCATCTTAAACCAACTGTTCAATCAGATATGCATCACGATACAACACATGCCTTTGGTTCACTATAAAGTGTTGCTAATACTCAATGAACTAATGTCTGACCTATTGTTAATAGATTAATTGCTGGCATAAACCAACAGTTTAGGTTTTTAAAATGTTATTACGCTCCTTCTATTTTCCCATCCTGCTTTGTACTATTGTTTGACAGAGCTCTGATCTTGTTCAACTGATGTGTTCAACAAAGAACAAAATTCAATGAAAACTGCACTATTTCATCAAAAAAAGAGCGTTCCTATCATTTTTTCAGTGCCGTTATCAGTGATTTTATTTCTAAGTCTCAGTAGTGTTGCTAGAATCACATTTTTCTTCATGTGGTTTTCAAAGTATTCTGGAAATCTATTTCCCAATTTCAGCACATATGGAGGGTGGGGAAATGAATGTTGCATATTAAGCTTTGCCAGGTTCCTGATGAGCTAAGCTTCTGATTGGGCAGTGCGCTTTAGGCTCCCGCCCCTGTCTCTCCAGACTGCACCATTCTCTGGTCCCCTGGACTCTTCTTTTGTAATTTTAAATGAATGATGCGTCTCAGCTTAGCCCAATAATAAAGCACAGTCTAGAATAAAGTATCTTGTGTCGTGTCATAATTACTCATAATTTATCAAAACAAGACAATCCATGTTTTCTGTGTTTAACTGTAACACAGGAGTTCCAACTTTGGCGCTTGCACTCAACTGTCGTCCACAGTATATTTTAAAGAGACACAGAGTACCTCGGAATTCAGCAGGATTGTTGTTGGATGTGACATGGAACAACCAGCTATATAATTCCAGTGATACATTTCAGTCAGATTCACAATGGACAGTTGTGTATTATGAAATTCAGTCTGCATTTATGCTGTCAAGGTCTTCAAAGATAATCGACAGCTCAGGGTTGAAGATTTCCTGCAGGGGCAACACCTAAACAGAAGGACAACCAATTCTGAATAAATAAGCTTTTATTTGCAGTTTTAAAAAACATCACAGTATAACAGTGCAATCTATAACATCACATCCATTCCTGTTTTAGAATGTCATTAGAAAAATAAATGAAAGACATTTTAAAAAGAGTTAAGACCAAACTGGTGAATGTCAAGTGATTGAGTTCTTTTCTTTTCTTGCTCTTCATTATCCGCTTTATCAGTATATAAAGAAAATATCCTCCAGTATTTGGCTTTCTTCCAGATCCTGCTGTGTATTTTGAGGATAAGTCACACCAGAGGTAAGCAGGGTTCGGCCCACTGATGTGGGGGCAGCAAGGGCAGACCTATGCTGCGCCGTCTTGGGTCTTCGCGTGGCTGGCTTGAATTGCTCCCGTGCAGAGACAGGACTAAAGATATCCAATAACTCAACCATAGAAAAGTCCAACCTGAAAAAAGTAAAGCTTGTTTTTTTGTTGTTTTGATTCAATTTACTTTTGTTTTTTCCCCCACATGCGACCTCAGCTTGTTTCAAAGGTTGAATTGACACTGGCTACGTTTATAATACAAACCCAGTGGAGCCCTGTAGAGGCAATGCTGTAAATGAGCATCCTCGTGCCGTTTCATTGCAGCAGAGAGATGCACACAAAGGTCTCTAGTTACACTACGTGCCCTCAAAGTTAAGTAGAGAAGGTGCAAGCCAAGGGACCAACACCAGACGTGAACAAGGCTAAAGTCTGCTTGGAGCTTAACAGTTTTAGATTTAAATATTTGTCATTCACCTTTGACTTGTTAACACAGACAATATGAAAGCAAAACTCTTTTCCAAGTGTTAACAAAATCTTTCTTGCTGAGGCGCCCACTGAACCCTAACAAGCAGCGTTAACAAGTCAAAACCACTGGGGCGTCCCAGCAGAAAAAAAACAGTTTTTTTGCAGGTGCGAGAGAAAAAGGGGGAGAGAACCCGATGCTTTCTCCCCTGGAATAGAAATGAGAGACTGTGCAGTGAAATAAATAAACCAAAACGGGGGAGATTAAGCTAATAGAGATTCAATCCCTCAGTCTGGCTGGCTTGATAAATTATTCAGTGTATACACAGTCGAACGATGGCCATTCCAGATACAAAACATGAATTCTTTAAAGCATGCTCGACTGATGTTGCTAACATAATTCTCTGCTCGTTTAAAGTTGCATCGATTTGCATCGCGCAGCTCTGCACACTGCTCTCCCAGGTAAGGGTGATCTTTGGGATGTACTTGTTGATATGCGTGTGGGTGGTCAGCACACAGACACACTGCTGGAACTTCCAATCAGAACAGATTTGTGTTTCTCAACACGTAAATATGGACCTTGATATGTCATATTTTAAAACTAACTTGAGGCAGCACAAATCAGTAGCTGAAAAGCTTTAAAAGGCTATATTTTTGCTGTAGCAACAAGACTAATGTATGCAGATGTTTGAACGTGAGGCAGAAAAAGTGAATGAGGGTCAACTGAGGGATGATAACTGATGAGAAAAACGAGACCAAAGCTCAAGTAAGTAAATCTGTCTTCCTCATTTGGTCTCCTGCCTGTCAACAGCAAAGGAAGAAAAAGAGAGAAACAGACTGAGAGCATGAGCGAGAATAAGTGTGTGTGTCTGCTTGTACGAGGGAGACTGGAAATGAGTGCTGCTTTGTGGATAGCGAGGAAGGCAGGGAGGGAATGTGGGGGAGGGACTTTGGCTGGGTTGCTTCACTCGAAATGTGAGAATTTGCATTTTTATTTGTTGATTTATTTAACGGACAGGGCTCTCAAACAGCCATCCATCAACAAACGACATGTTGGTAATGAATAATGCATCACTTACCGGCGGTCACAATCTATAACAAGGGTAGTGTGGGGGGTAGGGGTACAGTTTGGGCAGGAACGGGGGGGAAATGGTAGTGGGTGGGGTAGGGTGGGGGGGTGGCACAGAGATTGCACGAGGGCTATGGAGAATGAAAATAGATTTTCAGAGTGGCAAAAAAAAAAAGAAGAAGTGCAACAAAGAACTTCATTTCTTGGCTCCAGTTTGCGCGAAGTAAAGTTGTGAATTGCTGCTAGATATTAATATCTCCCAAGAGAGTCCTGGCAAATCTATTTTACTGCTACATGCATACTGAGAAAATGTATGGACCGCGGCAGCAGCAACACAAGTTCCTGTCAATGTTAAAAAAAAAAAAGACAAATCTTTAGGCCTTGAATGCTGGGTCACTTTGAGAGGATCCGGTGACTCTGCATTGCCAACATTAAAATATTAAATCTTCTATGCCAGTCACTACAACAATAAGAACCCTTAGTGGATGTAATAGAAAGTAGACTGACAATATTTCACCTAAATGTAAAAATTATACAAGAAGATATAATAAATATTCTGGAACAGTAGTCCTACTTTGCTTTCAAATCGTTTTATAAATGCTTTGACCACTTATAGAACTGAATCCTTTGATGAAAACAGTTTGGCTTCAATCTCCCAATGCACCAATACTGTGCGTCTCCTTTCAAGCTCTGGAAGGCCTGATAAAAATTTTCACAAACTCTTCTGCAAACGCTTCTCGCCACCTTCTTCCTGCTCATAACTTTCACTGCTTATTTGGCTCCTCTCTTTCATTAAAGATAGCCGTCTCGCCCCGGCGCCCCTTTTCATTTGCAGTCCAAACAGTAAGATAAAAAACCTATAATGGCCACTGCGTATATCCCGCATGTCAATTTCCCAGCCAATCAATAGCAGGCGGGCAATGGCAGGAAGGATGGAGATGAGATGGGCGGGGTGCGCTGGAACTGTGTCTCATTACTAACTAGCACAGGATTCATGAAAGGATTAAGAAGGTCACTTAATGTTAACCCCAGCTTGGTTTTGCAATTTGCACATCAAGATTGAATTGGTTAAGATTAGATGGCCACAAGGGGCATGTTGCTTCCAAGTTAAAGAGATGGCTTGGCAAATCTTACATTAGTGTAGACTTTTCTTTATTAAAGGAAGCTTTTTCATTCTATCTAGCTTACACCGGCTAACACAGTGTTGTTTTTAAATCCTTGTTGTTACACACTGATGCTCGTTTTTCCTTTCATTTTCTTTGTTTAAGTATTGGGTAAAGCATTTTTATAAGAGATTAATCTTCTACACAACTTATAATATCGAGATTCTGTGTGGTTATTCTCCTGATGCATGTTACAATAACATATGTATAGAAACAACGGGGTGCTGAAGACTTCTCTTTCAAATTTCCACACAATAAAATAAATATCTGTGACGTAAATGACACCATACAAGCTGACTGTAATTAATGCCTTTACCTTGTTTACTGCAATAGTTTATCTTTTTGAATAGCAGGCACTGAATTTAAAACATCAGCAAATGAAAAACATATGTCTAATCCACATCAATCAGGATTATAACTATCTGAAGAGATGCACATGAACACATGTTTCAAAAAAAAAAATCCACAAAAGACATCTGAGAGACAGACTTCCTCATTACTGGCAGTGAAAAAACACCGTATGTAGCTAAGAGTCCAACAATTTTAATAGGCTTTGGAGGTGAAAATGAATGGTAATAAGATCTGATACCCCAGGTCCCCTGCTGGAATTAATGGGCATCTGCCAGAGCTCACAGTCCAACTTGGACCACGCACTGCTTTGTTTAAGAGTTAATCATCTCAAGTTGTAAACTTTGAGTTGTTTTGAAGAACCATCCTTTAAAAGAAGGAGTGGGAAGCTGTCTTACAGCTACTGTGTCTCATATCAACCACCACATTTACAAAAGAGCAGAGGAAATCTGACATAATGGAAACACATTGATCTACTGTTGAAATACTCCTTTTTTTCTTTTGCTTTTGAAAAGAAAAAAAAACATTCTCCAGAAACTCAGAATTTGTTTTTCAGCAGCAACTAAAAAGTCCTTTCACAGTGGCAGGCAAGTGTACATACATGCACGGCACGATGACACAGTCAGGTTAATTACAATTCTGTGTAAAGAGTCCTTTCCTTTTAAAGAAAGTCTGCCGCTTACATTCAGTGATTCATTCCTGTCCTCAAAACTTCTCTCCCCTCTTACGTCTTTCTCACCATTTCCATTGGTATCCATCTGGACCTGCTTTAACTTTCCTCGCTTCCCATTTTTCACTTTATCCAATGCTCTCACCCTCAAACACACTTTTAACATCTCTCCCTCACTCTTGCTTACTCCGTCTCATTACTGCGGCAGAGAGAGAAGAGAGGGCAGCGTGTGCATCCAGAAGTCTGTTCAATTACACCTGCTGCAGGATCCCTGCTAGGCCGACTAATGGAACGCAGCATGTCTCCTGACAGGCTGGCCACAGCACTAGCTAGCCCAGTAAAAAGCTTCATTTAGCTTCTCACAGCTCGAAAAGTTAGCTAGACTAAGAAAAGTCATCACTTAGCCGCTAACACTGCAGAAACTGCAAGCCAAAGAAAACCTTTAAGATGTAAATTTTATACTTGTATGTGCTGTGTTTTATCTGTATTCCAAAATTGTGAACATTTCTTGAGGAAATACACCAGCTGCCTAAAGAGGACACAGACAATAAATAAAATACTCCAAATGATGTTCCTAGTGTCCTGCACAGGACTTTTTTCTTCACCTAGACTTTCTTGTAGTAGATAAGCCGTATTTTGAAGAAAGCTCACTTTAGAATTTCAAACTAGCACAGATTCATGACTTTTTACTACATCATTCAGGTGCTTAACTGCGCTGTTTTTCATTGTTACTCAAAGAGCAATCTACTCTTTTGCCAGGCACTTAGGCTCCACACAACCAACCACACGGGCTGTCCTTCGTACAGCTATTATGTTATGCTACTATATTATCCAGTATGTTTATCTAGCACAATAAAGGCAACAGAGCTTATAAAGCACTATAAAGCCTCAATGAGATTAATAACTATTAGAATAAATGGTAAATGTTTATTAAATGGTTCATTAACATTCAGTGAGGATGTGTTACCTGGCCTCCGGGGTCTTTTGGATTACAGATGCTGAAGTGGCCTTATCCAGGCTTGCAGGGGACTTTGCTGGAGATATGGCCATGTCCCTTCTGGATTGTTTTAAGGGATCTGTTAACAAAAATAAAAGTTATATCAGAAGCAGAAGCAGCAGAGCTGAGAGTAATGTAACCAAGGTAGGCTTTAAGCAGTTTTAAATAGCTTTACAGTGCATATGAAGTCTGAGTCACTCAACTCTCTATCAACACAACTCAGACAAGTGCTAATAAGCATGGGCTCACCTTTGTGGACGTATGCGGAATAGCTCATTGAAAAATTCCTTCTTGGAAAAAAAAAAAAAATACTGTTGTCAGAAAACCAAATTTTAACTGATGAATTGAAAATACAAGCTTACCATTGCCATTGTCCACAGGAGCAGGTACCGTTTGTGAGTGTTTTTCATGCAAGCTCTGTCCTGCAGGATGTGCCTCTGCATCTTTACACACACTGTAGAAGACCACATACACAATTACTGAGCTGGCTTTCATGCGTGTTACTCGACTGTGTATGTTTGTGTGTTTGATGTGCAAGGTGTGTGTGTGAGAGAGAATTCACGTGTCTGACTAAAGCAGTTGCAGTTTGGCCCTGTTCCAACCTGGCATTAACATGCATCTTGGGTGATCCCATCACAAGTGGACAGCTCTAAGTATGTCAGTTCACACCTGGCATTAGAATGCGTCTCCACGTGCATCTTCAGTGACCACTTGTGATTGGATTACACTTCTCCATTCTATATGCAAATAAACGCATGCATTATTTCCATTTGCAAAGACTAAATGCAATAGCCCTACATGGGTCCAGTTTAGCAAACCCACATCTGCCTGTATCCACATAGTTCAGTACTGGAATCTGTCTGTTACCTGCATTTATCTCTGACTTTGGACCTCAGCCATGGTTTAACACATGGGCTTCTTAGTCACTCACTTTAAAGTGCTTTATTTGACTCCAGCCTTCTGCAAAATGAATGGCTAATAATAGCAACGGGTACCTGACTTACTGCAGAGGCCAATACTGTGAATCAAGTTCAGAATACCCTAGGTATCTTTTTGTTATCTGGCTTCACTAAAAACAAACCTGGTTATCAACTCGATAAGTCAGTGCAAGGCTTCTAAATCTGACTGGGAGAGAGTTTACATTAAAGAGGTGGAGTTCGCTCTAGATTACCGATCACAAACATGGTCAGGTCAGTGGTGTACAGTGGTGTATTTAGAAAAGAAAAATAAGTCATAATAATAAACATAAACAGAGATTTTAAACACACAACACAGACTAAAAACTACACCGCTGCAGCAGCCAAAGCAGAAGAGAAAGTTGCAAACTGCAGACTGATATTGATATTGCTTGCGCATTCACACACTGTCCTATTGTGTATAAATCATTTGAATATAAGCTTCTTGTTTACAAATCAGTTACATTACCATCATGCACCACAAGATTGTAAAATAAAACACCAAAGGTTGTAACTTTATGCCTCTCAGAAAAAAGACAAATTATTTAAAAAAAATAAATAATCAAGAAAAAATATATAAAACTATTTTCATGGAGATGTGGAGGATAAATACAGTAGTGTCACATGTAAGGCAGTTTTTCCTTCCTTCTTTCAGCTGATTGGCGATTACCCAGTCATGCGAGCAAGTGAATAAATACAAAAAACATCTTTCAAAGGGATAAGTAGGCGTTTTGCAACTCTTATAAGGTCAACAAGTACAAGGCTTTAGTGCTTTAATCGTTTTAGGATTATATCAATCTACAAGGGCATATAGAACAATGAAATGGTTTTGAAATCGCTTGCAACTCCAAAAGCTGCAAGGGTCCCCTTTTAATGTTTGCGCACCGAGCTTCGCGGGATGTTCAATGAATGGTGATGCTCTTTTCCAAGAGAACTGATTGGGCAGTGTGTGTTGTTACAATGCATGTTGATCTGGTATCTGGAACGTAACCTGCTCCATTGCAGGTTAGGAGTCAACTCTTTCTTGGTAGTACAGGCCCCGGGACTCTGCCAAACGCAGTGTTGTTTTTCACCAGCATGGGGCACATCAGTTAAATAGGCTGTTCTTCAGTATTGCCCAGGAAACATTGGAGCATAGGGCTAAAGAATGAGGTCATGTGTGGTCTTAACCATCTGAGCAATCAAATCTCACTCCATCCTCAATGCTTCCTCTGTGCATCCAAAATATGGTTTAATGATTTGGGAAGACTATGAAATTGCAACTTCGATTTAATTGTCTTTAAAATCAAGTCTTTATTCAATATTCACTTTAATAGATTTAAAATAAGTAATGAAGCACTAACTCATGAGAGACCATCAAAAGCGTGGCTGATATAAAGGGAGGCTTGACTTTGTAAAATACTAAAATGACTGTATAAAACCTGAGTCTGATACGTTACATAGTGTATATCCTAAATTGCAGCATTTGCAAATTGGTAATTGTATTTTTTGAAATTGCAATTTGGATTTAAACTAATCATGTATTGAGCCCTAATTCTCACCTCTATTTACATCTGTCCACTGGTGATTGGGTCATCCATAACACATGTTAATGTCAGGTTAGAACAGGACCTTTGCTTTTTTCTGTCTACTGGTGTTACGTGGTTTACCTGGAGGGTAAATCTTGGTGAGAGGGACCCTCTGGCTCCAGACCTCCATTCCTAATGTTTGAGCTGTTGACGTCAGCTTGAGCAGCTTGCTGAAACCTAACAAATTTAGAGAAGAAAGAGAGAAAAATGGGTTCTACCAGTCCACAATAACAAATACTAAGAAGTACACAGAAACAAGAGACTGACCATGGACAGGTAGTTAATTCTGAACTACCTATCAACTGATGCCCCCAAATCTTAACATAGCCACCAGATATGGGTCATTTCTCTATGGTATCTGTTCTCTACCTGCTGTAATCAAGACGCGACTGGTGCAGCTGCTGGTTCTGTCTGTTGAGCCTCTCCTCCTGCTCAGCCAACCGTGCCTGCAGCCTCTCTCTCTCCATCTCCAACTGTATCTTCTGCAGCAGAAGCTGGTGCCTCTTCTCCTCCCAGTCCTCATGACCCAGCAGAGGCCTGGTTAGGGCTTCATTAGCCTCTGAACACATGGTTTGCTCACTTTGCAGCCTGTTTGTAAATACATGTTGCATGCTTAATGTCAGTGCTTAACATTCTTCTTGTTTATCGCTTTATCACATTTAGAATTTTTCAAAAACTCAGGACACACACAACAATGCTATCATGTGAGATAACAGATAATGACTGTAAGAAGAAGAAATTTACCTTTCACACTCCTCTTGGGTAAAGGTTTCATGGTAGCCATTTGCTAGACGAGAGCCGTTGTTACTTCTCCATTGCTGTGTTCCATAGCAAGTGTCATGACCACTGCACTGGCAGTGCTGACATTTTTGGCACGAGTGTGGCTCCCTGCACTCCCGGTTCTGACTGATCTGTTGTTTGATTAGCCCATCAGTCAGATTTAAATCACCAACACAGGAAAGAGAGGCAGTGTTTCTTATAGTTTGTACTGTCCTTACTCTTCCATCGCCACTCCTGTACACTTGAGGTTGTTGTGGTCCGGTAGCAGTCAGGCTGAGGTATGAGCCATCAAAGAGTGAGCCATTAGCTCTGCTTGTAGATGTTCTGCTGGGGGCCTCCTCGCCACTGAGCACCTGGACAGAGAACAAATAGGACAATAAATGCATTTTGGCCAATTCAGGAATCCTCTGAAAAACGGATGGGAGTTTTCAGCCAAAAACATTAGACAGCCCCATAAAACTTTAATTTAGAGCTGAGGCACAAACTGAAATTTACCAATACTGAATTAGGACTCATTTACCAACCTAATTTGCTCATGTCACTATGCACGGTAAGAACTCCCCATTTGCTTGGAAGAGTCGTTGCAAGAGTTCACGTTTTACATGCACTTTAAGTGGGTTGCTGCAACTCACAGCATCTTTGTTGTCTGTTTCCTTCCATTTTGTGCACATAAGTACAATGATTATGCATTGAGCTCCAGCAGCAAATAGCAGTACCTGAACACATCCTGTGTGGACACTGATAAAGGACTCAAACTGCTGTTGTACTAACGTCTTGCTTTCACTACGGAGCTTGTACAGACATGGCGTTTGTGTAGGGCTTAGCTTTATAGCAGCACAAATGCAAATCATCCTTCAAAACTGTAAACTGGACAGTGGCCACAGGATTAAGAGGACAATTTTCAACTGAGCATAAGTGGCAGGTAAGCCAAGGTCAGGAATATTATGAGATAAACATAAGGAGGAAAACCCATCTTATAGTTGACTGGGGAAGAGACTGTGACTAATTTACTGAGGGTCAGAGAGCAGGCAAACACACATAATTCAGAGCCACTGCAGGACAATGAGGTTAGCCAAGTCATCTATTCTTCCAGAGGCTGAAGCCAAAGAGGCGTCTTTGCTTCTTAAGTGTCACCTTGAGAGAGTTTTCACTATGTTGTAGTCATATCAAACTAGTGACTGAAGTGGACTATAATGATTTGTTATGAATTATTATGGCACTTGGCCATGGGACAGTGTACTGTTGCATGTATTTCCACAGGATGTTTTTGTGCCTGGGTGCGTGACGGATGGCAAACAGGGCCACTCACTGAAAGTGGCTCCCATAGGAGCATGGCCATCACTTTTACTGTATATTTTCCAATGCATGTGCACTGGCTGCGACAACAGTAATTGTGTGTACAACCTGCCATGTCCCAATTCTATCCATTCCTTACCTTGCTGCGGGTTGGTGGCTGGCTGAGCTGGGCGATGGACTGGTTGAGTTTTGCCTGTTGCTGAGAAAGGTATTGCTGGTAGAGCCCAAGCAGTTCCTGGCACTCTCTGTACTGCTGCTGCAGGCCTAGATGGACATGGGTTAAGTAACTAACAAAGTAAAACAACAACTAAACTGAAAGAGCAGAACCCTTAGCCTACATCATAACCTCTGTCCTAGATTAAGCCGAAAAAACTACACTGTGGGTGTTGTGTAGCTGAAAGAAATGAGGGCTTAAATATTTTGTTGAAATTGGAAATAGTTTTCATTTTTACATTGTAAAACTATCAGAAATGAAATACACCCACATAAACTCTGAAGGTGAAATCCCTGTGTAGCTCTACTACAAAGATACATGCGTGCAGTAATTTTGGCAAGACAAGGGAAAGGTTCTCTTGTGCAATTTAAAAGATAGATGCTGGATGTAGATTGACAATCTGAATTAAAACCTTGTCTCTGCAATCAATTACACATTGGACCAGAGAAGCAGAGAGAAAAAGCAAGACTGAAAACAGAGAGGGAAAAGTGTCCAGCAAAATCAAAGTTGTTGTTGTGGCACAGAGCTTTCACCATCTGGGTCGGGCCAAGCTGTGTTGAGCTGAGCTGGGCAGTGCCATGCCAGGCTATCTGCCAGACAGAGAGCTGGCAGCAACAAGAAAACTAATCTGGAGCGGGACTACTGCTGCGCCTCAGGAGCCCACTAATGACAGTGGCAGCACCACATCACACCAGCACATACAAAGATAATGAGCATGAGAATGGAGAGACACACTCACACACATTCAATAATCAACCTCAGTCTGACTTTCTAGTACACACACAAAAACAGCAAGACATGAGACTGCAAATTCCCAACCTGCACTGTAAACAGCCCACACATAAACACTACAATAAAGCAAGTAGTACACACACTCCCACCCAAGCTGACCATAAAGTGTGTTCCTCCAAGCCATATCTTTTTATGATGGTGTCCCTGCTCCCCCAGCTGATGAGTTTCTCAGCATCCATTTGAAAAAGAGCCCCCATTTTAAGAGAAAATCAAAGTTCAAAGTAGAGTCTTATTGAAGGAATAGTTGGCGGAACACTCCATAAGAAAACACTTTGGTTGTTAGAAGACTTCAATCAGGCTGTGGAAATGAAACAGAGGCAAAGAGAAGAGAGCGGGGACGACTTTGAATTGAGGACCAGACACCAGACAAATGCAATGCAGCAGCTTCCATAAACACTGGGAAAATGTGAGAAAACACTTTGATTGAACCCTCAGTCTAACTAAGGCTCCTCTGCTGCTGCACTGATGTCCATGGAAGTAGTTCTATATGGAAAACTTAAGGACATCACAAGGACATCACATCATGTAAACCTGTGCAGAGATGCCTATTTATGCAGCATGAATACCGGTCTTATGGGGGAGATGTTCATACGGCTGCACTTCGCCTCCATCCAAGATAGAGAGTGGTGTTTGTCCAAAAAAATGCATACTGCTGCTCATATTTCAACAAATTCGCATAAAATACCATTTCCACATAATTTCTTGTGCCTAAAACAATAGACATACGGATGCAGCACAGTATGCTGGAATCAAAGCCCCAATACAAATCGGATATAGTGAGGAGACCACACACAAATAAAGTCTATCTGTGCCATAGAACCAACCAGTCTGCAGCATTATAACATCCCAATGCATAAATGAAGGTACCATGTCAATGTGTTGAGAGGGTGACGCAGTCCCTGGACACCAAGTGCTAGGTAAGCTGAACCCAGTGGAACAACATTGATAAGATTCCACCTTTCAGCCAGTCGCTACACTAAACATGCTCTCTCCACAGCCTTGGACATCAGCCAATGGGGGGCAAGCACTCTGCAAGCCCCTAGTTTACATCAGAGCTGCAAAGTGCCAACAATGACTTACTCCTCCCCCCTGCTCCAAAAATACTCAGAATCAAGGGCTTGGGTTGAAGAGGCTTCAGACGGGGCCTGTCAAAATGATTCACTTCCCTGTCAGGCCGAGGCTCAAATGAAATAATGAAATCCACTTCAAGGTGGAACAAATTTGCACAGGAGGGGGGAATATTTTAAAGCCTGCTTTAGCACACTGTGCCAAACAGATTGAGCCTGAGCAGGAATGTGAGAGGAACGGGGGCGGAGACTGATGTGTGAATGTGTGCGAGTGTATGAATGTGTGTAAGGGAGAAATGGCGGGGAATTAATAGAAGAAGACGGTTTACATAACTGCCTCAATACTACTGAATGTGAAGAAGAGACATGAGTGCAAGTCACACAATAAACCAATAAATAACTCCACACGTCGGCTAACAATCATATTGAAAAAAGCTTAAAATTTCAAAGAGCAAACAGTAAGAAAACCACTGTCATCCAAAACATTCTTAGCCATCTTTACAATTCATTGATCACACCTAACATTAGTTTTGAGGCATAATTTTAAATCATTAGATATGACATGTATCTAAACTGTCTTGTGTCTCTGAAGTATGTCAGTTGCACACCTACCAAAGTTGGAGAAGCTTACAATTCACAAACACAAAAATGAAATTCATAGCAACACAATGAACAGCTTGCTCCAATTTTGATTATTTTAGCAAAGATCAACTGTATTATGAATTAGTATTTTACAATAAGCCCACAATTGGTTCAGTTCAACTTAGTTATACTCAATGAAGCAATATGTTCAATATACACCGAACACTAAGACTAAGCTTTAATCTTACATGACAGAAGCTTAGTGTGTTTATATTTTTCTACAACACCTTGGAAACAGGCTTACTAGTATTTGGCCGTGCAGAAAGAATTGCTCAGTTCAAATGTCAAACCGCAGCATTATCTGTTTAGTAGCAAGGGCATAGTTTACACCTCTACACTCATCACAAGTACATAAGATAATACACACAATACCAAGACCAGATATGGTCAACACCCACAAAATTGTTGGCCATGACAAAGACTGGCTTATAATTCCCAATAGCAAGCTTCTGATTTATGCTTACCACAAACAGCACACTAGATAGAACCAGATTTCTGCACTGAAAATGTCATACATCCAAAACTGTGAAGGGTAAAAATGGATTTAGCTCTGGTTTTCCTCAATCAAAGCATTAGCATTTTTCAATGGCATGTAACAGGGCTGTTATGTCCACCTCTCCATGGCCTCAGGATTCTGTCAAATTGTTTCAACTCAGTAAGTGGCATTAGCTGCAGCCCCCGCTGTGCTTTGTTCTGGATACAGCAAGTAGAACAGTATACCACGTTAGTAACGCCACCTTGACTTCTGCCCATGCCAACATGCCTTGAAGTACAAAAGGCGTCCTTCCTATCTCAAACACAAATTCAGTCCTGTGTGTCAGTCAGCTCCAAATGTCAGCTGAACATCCCAAATATCAATGGTGCTTTTCGCTCTCATCCTTGGTGGCTTGGGGCTAAGGTATAGCCCTACATTCTTTATGCCCCTGACAACCCTGAATCTTGGTTAGATAAGATAAGCTCAGGCATAATGGAATTAGACTTGACAAGACTCTCATTCAGTGTGTTTGCCTTTGGTGTCTCCTTAACCTTTCGGAGAAGTGCCGGAACCTTCTGCCTAAGAAGAGCCTTCATGACTCTTGCACACACTTTAAAAGACTACGTCTTCCCCCCTGAGGTGCTTGGATCCGAACACTTTTTCCTCTCAAATACCTTTTTAATGGAGTTTAGAAGTTTGGTGTAAATGCCAAGTCTCCAAGCCAAAGTGCCTTTAATTGAGTTGTGCTTTCCTAATTTTCCCCGCCGCCGTTGCCAATCGTGCAATTTACCAGCCGGGTCAATTACTCTTCATATTTCGCAGTGTTTTTAACCTAAATTGACTGCTGGCCATGCTCAGCACTGACCTGAGCAGAATTGTTATGAAGACAGTAGGTGGGTTGTAGCATTATAACTCTAGTACTAATGTAATGTTAGATCATCAAAAATCAGCTGATGACCCATCTGATCTCATTTTCAAAAGGAGGAGCTGTGAAATACCCTATACTTAACATTCAAAAGTAAGTAAGGGTTACAAAAATACATGGCAAAAGAAAATGCCTTAGTCTTCTCAGTAAATATCAAAATTCATCTTTTGATGATAAGACGAATTAGATGGTTTGGGCCATGGCTCCAACCATGAAATTGATTCTGTACACAACAGCGGATAAGCTACACGCACTTGCAAAAGACAACTGCAGCAGGCATCAAATAATTCAAATGCATCTGCTCTATTTCTCTGCCTTTTGTATCAGATTGAAGGGTCTTACCCAAAGGCTGTGAAAGGCCTTACCTAAGACAACACTGCCCCCTGCAGACATACTTTTAGAACAGCACATGCAGCAAATGAACCATATAATCTAGTAGTCAGTAATTTATGTGCTTTAACATCTCATAGGAAAAGGCCACCACATGGCACAAAGTGCTGACAAAAAAATTAAATTCAAACAAAGCGCCAGAATAATGCACAATTTTTCTTAACTTGCTAATAAGTTAAATCACTCAATCTTAAATCTTTTTGCCTCATGTTGTAAAATTTCTTGTGGTTGAATAAATGTTTTCATCACAAATTCCTTTAAATAATCAAATAATGGCATTAAAAAGCCACTCTCTTACTCAGAATTCAGGATCATGATTCCACTTTGGTGCCTCTCATCATGCAATTTTAGTATACAATACCAAAATATCATCGAAACACTGTTCCAACAATCATACCTTGGAATAATGAATGGATTGCTGTTTTCATGGTACAAAATTTTGCACCAAGCCTTAGCATGTTAAGCCACTACAGTCTTCCAAACAACAATCAACACACCAAAACGCACATTAAACATCATTAACCAAAGTAAAGTTTTCTGATGATTACTGAAACACAAAGTGATTTTAAACACATCAACAGAACTGCATTCCTTCCCTGATCAACTGTAAACCTACACAACATTAACAACCATTATCATCTCATTAAAAAACTACAAATTCAACAAATCGCCTCAAATAAACTAACACATAAAGCAGAGTCTATCTCACTGCAGCATTTTTTGAGCGTTTATTTTGAAAGGATACTCTCCCTCTCCTGTGCTATGATCAGGTTCTGTTGCTCCAGCTGCTGGATCTTTCGTTCGAAGTTTCCCTGTTCATCTTTCAGACGCTGCACTGACTCCTCTTTTTCCTCGCTCACTCTGTAAGGCAGAAAATAATTTAAAAGGTGAAGGAAAAGTCTATATAATGCATTCAAAGAGAGAAAAGCAATACAGGAGTCAGAAATCAAACTAATTCAGTGTTAATTTAAATTGTTCTATTCATTACAGCATATTAACAGCATCACCATCTCAGAGTTTAGTGCAAGGGTGGACAACCCTGGTCCTCAAAAGCCACAACCCAGCATGTTTTAGATGTTTCCCTCTTCCAACACACCTCATTCAAATGATCAGGATCGTTATCAGGCTTCTGCAGAGCTTGATGATGAGCTGATCATTTGAACATGCCGGATTGTGGCTCTCAAGGACCAGGGTTGTCCACCCCTGGTTTAGTGTCATATCCTGATGACTACCTTGCAAGTTCCTCAATGAGGCTTGCAATTCGGCGCTTATCTTCTGGACAGAGGTCTTTCAAACACACCTCGCTCTTAGTTCTGTTGGTGTCACAGATCACCTGTGTGAAGAACAGGTACCAAGCACACAAATTTGTTAGGACTAAAATATTGTCAGCCTCAGTATACTACACTTTACCACATATTTAAACATGTCTTTCATAGGAGGAAGACAAAAATAGACTGCAAAGCACTGGTTTACCTGTGACATGGGGAGAAAAGTACCAGAGGGTGGGGAAAGCGTCTGCTCAGCGGTCACAGCAGCAATGTGGTGGGCTGACACTTTTTCCTTAATATAAGCCCCAGAGAGATCACTTTGAAAGGAACCCTGCTTTTTGCCTCCTCTCCTTTGTGTGGCCTGATTTTTACAGTCAGGCGTACTCTTTATTTGCATTTTGGAGCCTCTTTTATTGGATGTACTGGTGCTGCCATGTCCCATATTGAAATGGGTCCGAGTCTTCACCTCTCCATCCACTCCTGAGACAGTTTGTGGGAAGACACAAGAAGAGGATGCAATTCGACATGAGATAAATAAAATTATTTCATAAGGTGTTCAGAAATGGTGTAAAAAGTGGCACTGACACTCACTGGGAACAAACACCAAGGGCTGTTCTTCATCTGTGAACAAGGCAAAGAGAAGGGATGTACTTAAGTTAAGGTTGGTTCAGTCAAATGTAGGTAAAGCATGTGCTTCTATTCCCGAGAAAAGGGTTATCTTAAGAAATGAAAGAGCTAGCTTACTACTGATGACACTCTAAGTTGTGTTAATTTGAGTAGCATTAGAAAACTTAACAAATTTGACTGACAATGATAGTGCGCACTGTAATACTAGTACAATATAAGTTTCGATATAAAATATGTAACCCTAATGTAACTTGAAAGAGGTAGTTCGTTAAGTGATCTTTATTCAACACAGCAGTTGCTAAAAAAGGTAGTTAGCTAAAAAGCTCTCACTTCCTCAGAGACAATAACTTTCTGGAGACGCTTTCGAAAAGTTTTACATCACTCGATAAGATTAACACAGGCGGAAACAGGTCAATAAAGCTACTGTAGTTCAATAAGAGCAGTTTACCGCCATTCATCCAAAATATTCCCGAACTGCCACTTCTCTTCGCTGCTGCCGCCATGTTGAATCAACCGCCACCACTCCCAGAGAGCCAAGCGTTGCTAAGGATATATAGTTCCGCCTTCCTCTTGCATCCGAAGAGTCGATTGGTTTGTCTGCAGAAAGACGGCTTCCTATTGGTTCAAACATGTGTCACTGTTGCGTCAACATGCACCTCGCTTCCTGTGCGTATGTTGTGAATCCAAGCTAGTGAGCGATGCAGTGCAGATACCTGCAGATGATGTACCCGGTGTTTTGTACAAATTTGTGATTCCAAACGTAAAAATGGAGGAGACAAAAGAGAGCTTAGCGTTTAAAGGTGTAGCTGAGAGACTCACACTTGGCATTACTCGAATACTCGGTGTGTATTACGGTCATTGCATTAAAACTAGCAGCTAGGTTAGCTAGCAAAGCATAATTATGTTTTAATGAATACCGAATTGTGTTCAGTTTTATTAACCTGTCTTTGTTGTTTCAGAGAACATGCCTGGTGTGGTCGACGTGCGTTTTGCGGAGAGGGAGCCTGCAGAGAAGAGGAGCCTGCTGTCATGGGAACAGGTGCAAAAATTAGCCTTACAGATGTCTTTTTATTTATTTTATTTGGTCTGGCATCACACTGTTGTCTCATTTCTGAACCTGCTTTATTTGTTCCTCAGAAAAACACGTGTATTTTGCCAGAGGACCTGCGAGATTTCTATCTGACAACTGATGGATTTACACTAACCTGGAATGTTAAACTAGATAGTAGGTGTTAATTAAAAATCTCACAGAAGTCCACATTCATTCAAATGAAATTACTGACATAAAGGGATACAGTTAAATGCTTATAGCTCTGGAAAATTTTCAGTTCTTTGACACAATCCTGTGTGTATATCTCTCTCACAGATGAGTGTGTTCCTTTAGGATGCATGATGATTAACAGTGTGACCAGGCTGGGCCCACTGCTCCAACCAGTCTCACTATTCTCCCTCCCAAATGCACCCTCTCTGGCTGACCTGGACTGGGAGGAGAGCAGCACAGACAGAGGTAAAAATTCACCTGTCAGAGCCTTATGTGGGCTTAACTCAACAATTACAGCATGTCAAGTCCAATTATGTCTGTTTACGTGTGCTCACTTGTGCAGAAAGCAGGCTAATGAATGAACTGTTGATTGGACAGTAAATATTTACTCAAGATTCATTAATGCTATCTGTCAGGGTTGGAGCATGCGCCCACTGCACCCCATTTTGATTCTCGGAGCCGCATCTTCGAGCTGGATTCCTGTGGAGGGAACGGCAAAGTGTGCCTGGTCTACAAAAACTGCACTCCAGGTGTTCTGCTTTGTATTCACATATTGTGCCTTTTAGGTATTCCCTAAGCAAAAATGTTAACTTTAAAAAGGTTATGGAGAAATTAATATATTATCTGTCCATGTTAAAGTAGAAGTTGCATCATTTAGATGTTGATTTTGGTATTTTCCAGGTGTGGTGGCCCAGCAGAGTGAAATCTGGTTCCTGGACCGCTCACTGTGCTGGCATTTTCTGACGGCAACCTTTACCTCCTACTACCGACTGATGATAACCCACCTGGGTCTGCCTGAGTGGCAGTATGCCTTCACCCCATATGGTCCAAGTCCTCAGGCCAAGGTAGCAAATGGCTGAATGTCTAATGAGTCGTTTTAAAATCATGTGATGTAATTGGAATCTGTAATATTCAGTAATGACATTAACAACACTTGGAACCACTGTAGTTATACAAAATAGAATTTATTCCCTTTACAATATAGTACAGTTTTGGCTGATTTAACATTTTAATAAGATGACACAACTCTTTTGGTATCTTCTCATTATCACCTTTTAAAAGTCTTTTTACTTGTATGCGTTGAGTGCTACAATTTCCTGAGAATGAAAACTGCAGTGCTGGATGTATGAGCAAAAGATGAACAAGATTTTTTTTCTCTGTTTATCCGTAGTGTCCCCCTGTTATACACATTTTGTAATGCACATGTTTTGTTTGTCCACATAACTATATAGATTATTTAAAACTGTCACTATGCTGGTTTCCTCTGCAGCAGTGGGCATCCCTCTACCAGCCCCTGACCTTCAGCTGTGAACTCAGCCTGGGAGATCCTGCTGGAGATTCCTATCTCAACAAGCTGGATCCTACAAGGGCCTTCAAAGGCAAATCAAAGGCACCAGCCCCCAAGAAGAAGCAGTCGACACAGTGCAGCTCTGGGGGCACCGCCAAGGGCCAAGGCAACACAGGAAGACACAGCGGAGCGAAGCGGTGAGAAGGGTCACATCCAAGAAAGACATTTCAGCCAGCCTTGTTATCAGTATGATCAACATGGCTTTGAAGAGCAGCCTGCAGTTCCTTCATGGACTGGACTCAGTGTGTTTGCAGCTCTATGCAATGAGAGAGCATGTTGCCCAAGACTAAGTTGCATGTCTGAAGAGATGGTTAACCAGGGTTTTTGCTGGCTCTACATGTGACTAAATTAGTATTTATCTGATATAAAGAATGTTGAGCTTGATGGAGAAATTAGTCTTTGAATCACCAGCTAGTTGCATCAGCACCAGTTAAAGTAGTCACAAACTAATTAATTTCGTGTTCACTGGTGACACCTCCTTGTAAATAATAATTCAAAGCAGTCAGTTCAAAAAATTGAATCATGTGCTGCTGTAATAGCGCGTATAATACTGACATTTTGTGTCAAATTGTACCACTGCTGCTATCAAGAAGGACACTGTCCATTTATAACTACAGTTATTATCAGTGTGCTTTATTTGTTGCTCATTTTTAATTGCGTTGTACAACAATAATATATATATATATAATGTGTAAAATTCTGAAGAAAATTTGTAAATTACTAAGTAACACATTTCTATGTCTCAGTAACTAAAAGTAATACTGTAGGTTTCAGCCTATATGGCTGAAGAGTAGTAACAACATTTTGAAACTGCAAATTAAGTGATCGTATGATTCACCAAAAATGTTCAAATCGCAGCACCATGCGTCAGTGTGAACATCTGTATGTACTCAACAGACGCCTCTGAGTTTTGCTATTGAACTTTACATCACTGAAGTGTGTATGCAAGCCTGAAGCATGAAATGTTCCATGCTACAATGTCAAAGACTGGCAATAAACCATGAATTTAGGCTTCATTAATCTATGTCACTCACTGGTCATTGTATCACTGTGGCACCTCACACTGCTGTGTTTTAATGTAAACTTCACTGAGGTGAAAAGCTGCATTACAGTTTAGGACCACTGCTCTTTTGTATAACGACAGCCACTCTGTTCCATATTGATGAACTAATTTAAAAAGGTTATATTCCAGTACTTTTATCCATCTTCATTCATTTACGGCTCTTGATGTCAGAAGTATAATGCTGAACAGACCTGATTAAACATCTAGAACAAGGTTTTTGGTCTAAGTACTCTGAAGAAGACACATATACACTTTTTGTCTTTTGGCTGTTGTGCACTGGCTTAGTAGAAAGACAAATATATGCATTATCTTTAGCTGAGCTATTCCCCTTTCAAGCTGTGAGAAGCCAGCTCCTACTGTTTCTATTTAACTTTCACAAAGATACATGTTTTTTAATGCAATGTATTAGCACTGTTTATTTCTCTTTACACACTCTGAGGTTTCTACGACCATGTAAGCGGTCCCCTGTTGATTGTTATAACGAATGATATTCATGGTGTCTTCCAAGGTTGCATCAGCTGCTATTGCCTCAATATTAAAAACAAATATATAAGCTAGTTACTGTGTTTCTGTTCATCTTTCATTCATAAAAAAGCCTTTTCTTTTAAACTAGCACGGGAAGGAACAAAGAGACACATATCTCTCAGCATGACTTGTCAAAATGCCTACTAGTGTATCATTTATATGGATTAAAATCCTTCAGTTACACTACTTCTAGTAAAGTAGCTAAAGCTGATGTTATTAGTGTGTGTGTGTGTGTGTGTGTAGATTTGAAAACAAAACCTCATTTGAGCCAGTCTCCCTTTTTGTAAACATGCTTTGCCCCCCATCTAAAAGTGGCTAGTTCTGGCCTTTTTAACCTTTCGTCGACGTGGAATGGTTCAACTGCATACATGTGTCCACACGGCTACACGTGACACTGGATGTCACACACATATATTAGCACAGATGTTTTGGTCCTTCTCCAGAGGGATAAACTCCTCTGCTGACCCCCCAGCCTGTTCAGAAACAGGAGGGTGGTGCAGTTCCACGAAGACTTTGTATATCCCTGCTCCCAGTACTCCTCCAATGGGGGTAGCAACCAGAGGCACCCACCACCACCCATTTCCAGCCCTATACAGATAACGACAGAAAACGACAAAATGACAAGACAAAAAAAAAGAGAGGGATAGGTCAAAAAGTAAACAAGGTTTTTCAATGTATTTAATAATTAACAGAGGTTTTTTTGCCCTTGGCTGACCTGCAGTTAAAGTGACATGTTGCAACATGGGACCTTTGACAAAGAAAAAACAATGCATCCATCTGCTTACCTGAACACATCAGTTCCCCAGCCTGCTATGGCAGTAAAGAGCCTGGGTGCAATGTCTCTGGTGGGGTTGATAGCATAGCCGCTGTTGCTGCCCAGAGAAATGCCAATGAGCACCACCAGGAGACCGACTGCTGCAGGCTCGCTGCCTGCCGCAGCCGGTTTGTTCTTCTGGTCAGATAGAGCCATGAGGCACAGCAGTAGCATCGCTGTGCCAAACACCTGACACATACACAGCACAGACAATGTAGAGACAAGATAACCATGTGTAAAACACTACAACAAAGAAAGGGTTAACACAGAATGTGTCAGATGATAGTGATTTGTAGCTGTAATCCTTTAATCCAGTTTCATGGCTACCTGGTCAACAAATCCAGCCATCAAGGAGAGGTACGGTGCAGGATAGGTGGCAAAGATACCAGCTGTGGCTTTTGCACCGGTTACAGTCAGGTTTCCTCCACAATAGTCATGAATGGCCTCTGCACATGAAAACAATATTGATAAAGCACACACATATGACTGCAAATAAAGATAAAGCAATACCAGTGATAAAAATACAGGCATTCAGTGCTCAGTCCATTTGAATATGTACAGTGGTGTGTTCTCACCATAGTAGATCCCATAAATCGTCCCTGCTGCCAGAAAAGACCCCAATAGTTGTGCAAAAATGTACAGGGGTAACATCTTCCATGCAAGGCGGCCAAACACACACATTGTGAATGACACTGCACCATTCATATGAGCCCCTGACAACAACAAAAAAAAAAACATGAGAAATATGTCAGCTCAACAATGATCAGAAAGCTGTTTACAATATTTATAAGGATCAGCTTTAATACCTGACACCTTCCCTCCAACGTGAACGCCCATAGCAACACCGAGTCCAAAACCCATGTTGATGCTGAAATACTGTCCGAACGCTCCCTGCCCAGTCACTACCTGAGCCACAGACCCCAGGCCAAATGCCTGGACACAAAGAGGAACCCGAATTTACAGGCACAGTCACAAATGGTGGTTTTACAGGCATTAAAATTACAAGGGAAATTATCCAGACAGTTAAACAGGACAGTAGCAATCAGGGTAATGTCAGATCATTGTAAGAAATTCAAAATGTAAGTGAAGACTTAGTGGTCTGTTTGAAAAATATTAACCACAGTACTGTTTATAAGTATAAGAGAAATTTAACACAAGCATTTTCTCGTTTATCTTTTCACTTTTAACACGAAACTGAGGGCCCCAAGGAGAAAAAAAAGCTGACTCTATAAAACCGGCCATTCATTCCGGAAACAGGAAAAGTGTGGTTCCTCCTCAACTAGTCATAAGCACTGAGGTAAAAAGTGAGTCTGGTTTCCCAAAACAAAAGCATAGCAAAACT
Source organism: Dascyllus trimaculatus (assembly GCA_024666655.1). Classification (NCBI taxonomy): domain Eukaryota; kingdom Metazoa; phylum Chordata; class Actinopteri; family Pomacentridae; genus Dascyllus; species Dascyllus trimaculatus. The sequence goes on from CM045450.1 coordinate 22,404,311, forward strand.
TCATTTAAAATACAGTATCACAGTGTGTGTGCTGACCATGTCTTCATTGTGCCCGTGTGTGCATATTCTCCAGGCTGCTAAGTAAAGGGTTTATTGTAACAGCTGACAGACAACATGTGACTTTTGCAACCCTCTCCATGTGGCTTACTGCCTGACCATTCCTCTGGTAACGCTAGATTTCCTGGTTCACCCACTGACACCCACCAATCCCCATCCACTACCCCCGCCATGTGACTCTGAAAAGTGCTTGTGTGGGGGTGTGTGTGTGTGTATTTTTGGGGAAGGTTATCAGGATAAAGGGCAACACATTAATAATTAATGGGGGTATGGTTGTTCGAGATAAGCAGGCACGAACGTTCAAAACAGACAGAAGAGCTCGTAAATGAAAAGTGAAGTTGTCACCAGAATGATGGATTTAAAGAGATAGTTTAAAAGTGATTACAGTGAGTTCTGTGAAAGCGTGGAACACTATAGATGTCTTTCGTAATGAATCTGTTTCTTACCATCATGACATAGGTGCAAAGGCACTCAGCAAGTCCGACACGAACAAGTTCATTCTTTAGCCAAACTTTGGGTCGAGTTACATTAACTCCCCTCCGCTGAGAGACCCCTAGTTCTACTGCCTGCACCAAGTCCTTCATTTCTTCTTCTTCTTCTTCTTCCCTTTGCACCCTTTGTTTTGGTACAGGTTGTTGTTGTTTTTTAAATCAGCAAAAAAATAGAGTTCAGTCAAGTTCAGACTCCCTTGAAGAATTCATGAGGTTTCTCCCATGTCACATGCAGTCCACAAACAAACCCAAGCACTATTTTCTTCCTCAAACTTTTCTTTTTCTCTGCTAACTTTCTCTTTGTGAGTGTCTATACGTGTGTCTCCCTCTTTTAAATACCCTTTGAGATTTGACCAATATATAGCCTGGAATCAGGCACCCCCTCCTGCCCAGGCTCATACACAGTCAAACACATCCTCCAATAGCTTTGCATTATACTGAGAGTGCTTGACCAATGAGGTACAAGGTAAAAAAAAATCAGCCTGTTGTCTGTGAAGAGGATCCTTTAAGCAGAAATACTACATCCTGAGTGAAAACTTTCTCAATGAGAGGCTCAGTTTGAGATCTTTTGTTGTTATAGCTTATCAGTGAAACGTGACATGTAACAATACTGTGCTCACAAGAACAAATGTGCTTCAGTACAGTTACACATCAACATGTTGACTTCTAGCTTGCAAACTAACTTATTGTGTAAAGATTCTGCATTTATTGCATTTTCAGTTTATAAGGCTTCATAAGGCTGTTTTGTGCATGTTGTACAAAATTTTTAACACCGTAACGTGATCATACAGGACAGTGGGAAAAAACAACAGACAGCATTGATCTAGACGTTCCAAAGTCTCAAATCATCTGGACTTCACAGGGGAAATTATGCAAAGTCCACTAATACTTATCTAAATGATATACATTGTGGTGACTGTAAAAGCCAAAGAACACACAGAAACAATTTCTAACACTTTGAATGTAAGAAGATATTAGTGGAAATAGGTTACAGATATGTAAGTAGCACATTCATCCATGTGACTGAGAAAAGTGTAAAGGCCAGCAGACTTTGGTCAGGATTGACTTTGGTAACTTTTTCTCTGGTGCCACCCAGAGGTCGATGTCTGCACTTTGCAATGAAATGCCTCAACAACTTTTTTCACGGATTGCCATTAGGTTGGTAACACACGTTCACATTCCTCCAGGATTAATTGTAATCCCTTTGGTGACCCCCTTGATCATTCATCACATCAAAATTTCAGTTTGTCTGATTCTTGCAAAAATAATGGCATTCTGATCAGCTTCACCTGTACGATTCGCTCTGATTAGCAAATATTAACAAGTTAGCACGGTAAAAAAAGCCTTGTCCCACTTTGTGACTTGTTTCTGTCAAAGATTAAATGATCTGCTCGTCTTTGTATAGAACTCTCTTACACAGAACAAAGCATTTTTACATTTCTGATCTTGCAAACACAAAGAATTTCCTGCAAAGCACTTCTGTCTTCCCTTGGAAAACAAAACCTGCCTGTCCTACTTCCTCTGTAAAAATTGGAGCGCTTGTTTCCAGCGAAGTATCGCACTGGAATTATTTTTGAATGACTGCTTGATTTATTGATATCCTTTATTTAATGAGGGGGTAAAAACTGTTGACAGCAAAGTTTTTCATTCACTTTGGTGCACTGAAAATACATAAAGAAAAAATATACAAGTAAAAAAATACATAGATTCAAATACATTAGACAAAGACAAGGCAGTCACACTAACAAAAAAAAAGTAAAATGCATTATATAAAACACCTTTAACAGTGGACTAACTTAAGAAAGTCCTGAAGCTAGTTCCACCTGTGAGGGGCATAGGAGGTGAAAGCAGTTTTTCCCAATTCTGCATTTGTAAATTGGATGTCCAAGAAAATCCAATCCTGTTATCAATTATGGTATCTTATATTTCTTAGTCTTAAAAGTGGTGATAAGTAACACAACAGTTTATTTAGGATAGTTTTACAAATTTAACAAAAAGACAGTGTTGTTCCTTTCAAGTAGTAAGCGAAGGCCACTCTAACTTCTCATAGAGGATGCAATGACTAGTTCTGAAACTGTCACCTGCTCTCAGAAAAATAAAGGTGCTAATTGGAACCAAAAATGGTTCTTCTGATGCCAAATAAGAACCATTTTTAGTTCCACAAAGAACCCTCAAAGAGGCCTCAAATAGCTATCAAAAATGCACCATAACTGGCCCTCAAACCAAAAATAAGTTACATTTTCAAGGTAGTTCTTTGTCGACTCACTTAGTTCCATTTTGCTAATATGACTTGATAGTTGTTTAGGTAATTTTTCTGCACCAAAAAGGACAAATGTAAGAACACATTTCATATTTTGGTTTCTGGACTGCTGGTCAGACAGAGAACAACATTTACAAGACGCCAGCTGGGGATTTGCGAAATTGTGGTGGGCTTTACGCACTGTTTTCTGAACCAAATGATTCATCAGTAATCGTTAGTTTCAGCTAAGCTACTACCAAATAACTTCAATAAAAATGAAGAACTTTTAGTATTTAAAAGAACTACATTAGGTCTTTGAGGAAGAGGTTCTTCAGCTGATGATGGTGCTTTGAAGAATAATTAAAGAGCTGATATTCTTTTGAGGGCATTGTAATAAATTCAATATGTTGGTTTCTGGACTGTTGGTCAGACAGAGCAACATACAAGATGACAGCTTGGGATTGGGGAAGTTGTTGTTTTGTGATGTCTATTGAACCAAATGATGAATCAATAATGACAATAACCGTTAGTTTTAAGCTTTAATTTTATGCTTTTAAAAATGAAGCCCTTTCAGTATTTGAAAGAACCACATAAAATATGTGAAGAACTCCTAAAAAGGAGGTTCTGTAATCGATTGTGGTGCTTTGAAGAACTGAAGAACCATTTAAGAGCTGATGTTCTTTAGAGAGCATCATAATACATTCAACATGTTGGTTTCTGGACTGTTGGCCAGGCAGAATATTATATTACAATTGTGGGAAGCAGTTGTGGGAAATTGTGACCTGTTTTTTGGGAACTATTGTGTCATGCACAGCTCATGGAGTGGCTGTGAAGATATGGGCAGTGGCTTGGATGTGAATTACAAACACATAGTCAAGCACTGACAAAAACATTCCCTGTACCGTAAGCGTTTTGTTTTGCTTGTGCTGCAAACTTGTGACCCTGGCCTAGTCTCTCCAGTCCCTGTGGAGCAGTGGTGTAACTGGATACAACCAAGCAAACTTAATTTGTGTACCCTCTCTACAATACCAGCACACTTTTGCGAGTGTCTGTTGTCCTCAAGTGATCTTAAAGTATGTTTGTTGGGAATAAGACTCAAATGCTCATAGGCCTAAACGCTTCATTTATTCGAATATACAGACTTGGTTGGTAAATAAGCAAAAGATACCAGATCAGAAAATCTTTTACTGAGACAACTCCCAACTTTTGACTCTGAAGCTGTTTCTTGCAAATTCCCTGCAGAGAACTTTGAAAGCCCAGATGGCTGGTATTTGCCTGGGCTAAATGGGTAGACTGGTTTCTGTATTTCTGCTTTCAGTAACTTCCAAAGTTTACTGAGTGCTGATTACATTAAACCAAAACAGGTTTCACGAAAAGAACTTTGGCCTGTTACTTTACTTATCATGCAACTGGCAGAGAGCACAGCCCCTCGGCCCACTGCTACCTCTGACTGATTCTGCCCCAATAAAAGTCCCACCAACAGTTTTAAAGCTTTAAGGCACTCCTCCTCCTCCTCCTCCTCCTCCTAACCTGCAAGGCGCATGTTGGAGAGCAGCCCCTGCAGTCCTGTGCCTTCGGTTTCGTAGCAGACGAGCGGCTCTGGCAGGAGAATGGGCTGCTTGGATGTGTTTTGTCACCCTGTGTGGGCCATTTCAACGGCACTGCTGGCGCTGTTCGTGCGCATACAGAGGAATTACGCACGCTGGGATCCACGAACCTGCGAGGTGCGTCTGACAGGGAAGACTGCTATAGTGACAGGAGCCAATACAGGTTGGTAGAAAATAACATTTTAAAGATATCTTATAATGTAGAGCTGCGAGATCAATGGTGATGCAACAGTAAATTGCATATTCTCAGCTGTGCGTTCTTGCTTGGGTCTTTTCACAAATCACTGATAGTCCAAACCCTGACTTTGACTTCCAAAGTCCAAGGTCAAGTCTAGTTTATGCTCAGTGCACAGCCAAATTAGATTTACCAGGAAAGATGTGCTATCACAGCAATACCTTCTACATCTGTAGCTCTTTATTCAAATAGAAATTACCCTGCAGTCAAAATGAAACAAAAAACAAGAAGGTCTGGCTTAGTGTGCACATGAATGTAATTTCTCCTGGTGGTTTAGGATGAAGTGCAGGATGAGGGAAGAGCAGCCAACATAAGACATGAGTCTGCACTAATTGAAGCAAAGTAGAGAAACAGAAACCACTTTGCTGTGGATGGAATTCATCCGGTCTTCTTTCATATTAGGTCATTTGTGCCAGATGTTACTTCATGCTTACCGTGGAGTTGCACAGTATTATGTCAGCCCTGTCCCATCACTTCAAAGGCTCCTGAGCAATTGTTGCACTTTCACTGAATCAGTAAGAGAAAAAAGCAGAGATACCAGGTAAATATGAAAAACAATGATTAAGACAAAAAAGTATTTAGCGCAAGTATAAAGGCACTAAGGAAGTGGATTTTTGGTGAACAGTGAGGTTTTCTAGGGTTTTTAATTGGGGGCATATCTGACCGGACGAAACCACACCAAGAGCCATCTCCCAAATAATGCATCTCTGTTAAAGGGGTTTTCCAGTGTCCCATGATCCAGTTACTCCACTGAGACCGCAGCTGAGTCCTGTAAAAGATCTATTGTAATTCACAAATCACTCCAAGCTATACTGGCTTTTTGTTTTTAAAAATCCCTCGATTTAGTCAGTAGCAAGCTGCAAAACAGTGAGGCCTAAGTGAACAACCTTGTGCTCTGTGGATAAGAGACAACTTGGGAGGGGTACGTCTCCTTATCTATATCACTGGGCCGGAATAAGTTGGGGTTTTTTCTGCTTCTGTCTGGTCAAAACAGTGAATTAGACAGCATAATACCAATGAGTCAGTGACACCGTTTGTTTGATGAAACTACTTGAAATTAGGTGGAAGGGAAGTGACACCTATTTTAGTCACTGCAGTGCTAGCCTCCCTGGAAAATGCGTCACATCTGGTAATCTTGAAAAATAGTTGTACAACAGATGGAGATTTGTCCCAGTAGAGGCGCTTAAGGGTTAAGTACTGGAGTCGCTGATGGAATGGTGTAAAAAAAAAATACTGACTGCAGTTAATTAAACTCACTTGTAAAAGTCTGACTACCAACCAGGTAAAGTAGGAAACTGTTGTAGGGCCTCAGAGTCACTGTGTGCCTGATGGTTTGTGGTCATCTGAGTTGAATAGGAGCCGCTAAATCAAAATGATGAGTATATTAAAGTAGTGACAATGATTTCCTGATACCTCGTGTTGAAGATGAGCTCTGTTTTGAAGTATTTATTGTTTTAGTCATTGACCTTAAATGACATACAGGTTCAGAGAAGTAGTTTGTGCAGTCTGCTGTACTCTCTGCAACTAATTGGCAAACGGGTTGTTACTCATCAAACAGATCCTGAGAGGGTGAAGAGGGTAATCATGGGTTACATCATCAATAACAGTCTCATAATTTACCACTTTTGCTAAGTTAAGGAGCTTGAAAGGAAGCAAGAATCAGCTTGACCGGGAAGAATTCTGTCAATTTTTTTTAATGACATATGTTTGCTATCACCATTCACATCATGCCACAGCTTGTTGCTCTCAGACCAGACAACGACAATAGTGTCCGTTGTCATGATTCCGGCCTCAGTCATCTCAACTCTACCGCACCATTCAGGCTGTTTCCAGAACTACCACACCCACCTAGCTGCCTCCCGTTCGCTTATTATCCCCATTTTGTATATACACACCGATCAGCCACAACATTGTAACCACTGACAGGTGAAGTGAATAACATTGATCATATTGGTACTATGTGGTGTTCTGCTGGAAAACCTTGGATTTTGACATCTATGTTGATGAGACTTAGACACCCAAATAAACATTGTCCCACAACAAGCACACTCCCTCATGCAAATGGAAATACCAAATGTCACTGGCCTACCCCCCCAGGGAAAATCCACCCCACCAGAGTACCCAAAGGATCCAGTGCCTACGTCCTGGTGTCAGACCCCATCAGACACCCTGAGAGGTTCTCTTTTCCGTGCCCATTGGTTCAAAGCATTTTTGAACCTTTTGGCATGGACAAGAGGACCTCACACGGTATCCAATGGTTCAAAAATGCCCAGTGGTTCAGAGCATTTTTAAAAATACTTTTTTTTTTACCTACTTCTACTTCATAAAATGTATATATAATAATAATATGGCAGTTTTGTACAATTAAAATGAGCATCAGTCAAATATCCACATTACAGCTTAATTCTCTGCTCTTAGCAGCTAACCACATCCTCCATCCTTTTCCTGTTGCTGTGTTAAAAAAAAGAAAGAAAAATAAATCTTGGACTTTCTTACCAAACTAATCCTACAACTATTTAGAAAGGTATGAGGGCACATACATAAACACTTACTTAGCATGATCCCTGATCTCTCATTCACATTAAATGTTTTTTTCTGTTAGAGGGTCACTTACAAATATTGTTTGGCGCAGCTCGAATAACTTTTATTCAGAATCTTAATTAAAATTCTGAAGAATTTCCTCTTAGAGCAGTCCATTCTGAATCCACATCATCTCAGTTGTTATTGTAATTTTCAGTGATTTAGTTTTGGGTTTATTTAATTAAAGGAAATTGCCTTAACATGAAAAGATTGAGTAAAAACCTAATAATTCCTTACTTACTCAGACTTGTTCAGACAGACATTCAGCTCAACCTGAACTAATCCCATTTACTGAAGGTTTGCTGAGAGGATCCATTTTCCTGTCTTAAAAACAATTCTTTGGTTCATCTACTTTCGCAATGGTGATTCTATTACACCAGATCCCCAAAAAATTACAGCTGTCCTTTAATGCCCTGTATTGTACCATTATTAAAGCTGCCGTGCAGGATTTTAAAATTTCAAACGGACTTAATACATATAATCCAGCAGTTACTTCAACATAAAGCTGACTTTATGTACACAAACAGAACAAGCTTCCCACGGAGAGAATTCTGAAGCAGTTTTTCCTCTCAGGTTCCGTGAATGTAAACACTGTCATCTTACTCCGTTTTGTTCTGCTGGAAGTCTGACCACATTTTTCAGGAAGCCTATCCAGCGTGGTCAGCACTCATCTAAATAAGTGTTTTATATGTAATAATACATCAAACATCTGAGACTTGAGCTGTACAGGCCCTTATTGTTTACTTCATCACTTCGCTGCTATGACTGGACCAAGTACCAGTTCCTTTACTGAGATTCACTGAAATCCAGTTTTACTCACTGTGCACCTACAACCTGGAATAAAACCACCAAGACAATTTAGGTTATTTATTTTAAGTTATCTTACAATGAGCTGTTTTTCTCTTTGTTGATTTGCTTTGTCTGAAATCGTAGTTCCTCTATTTATTCTCAATAGTTAATGATAATGTTGTTATGTCATTATTTGGCATGTTAATTTTACTGCTAATTTTTTAAATCTAAGTTTCTTATTGATCTGCCTCCATCTTCTGCTGCTTTGCTTCTTTGCTCTACTAAATTGTAAATGAAACCTCCACCTTAATGTACACAGAAGTTTAAATAAAAGTTGATTGATTGATATGCAGCAGCACTCCTCAAAACACACTTTAACTCATTGGCTGCCAGCCATTTTCAGAATTCATACCCCCCTCACTGCCAGCCATTTTCAAGCATTTTGACTGCTTTTTCAAGACCCACAGAATATTTTGTACTATGACCCTGTAAAATTTGAAACCAGATTCTAAAAGAGTAGACTTTTTTACTTTCATCAGTAAAAAAAAAGTTTGTTTCCAGCTTGTTTCGTTCTTCTGTAATCAGCAGTTGAATAGAGGCAAGTTTCACACAAAACGCCAGTTTCTGACCAAAAAGCTGAGAAAACAGGCTTTTAGTGAAAAGAAATGTGTCGAGCAGAACAGAGACTTTGAGGCTCATGTTTTTAGCTTTAGTGACACCTCAAACATCTGAACATTGGTTCCTTCTATCAAACAATAAAAACAACACTAAGAAAGGGATTTTGATGGCAAAATTATTATTATTTCACAAATGTATAACAATGTACAATGACAATTTTTACATCTGACAAACATGTATGAACTTATTTCCAGGGATGTGTTTATGGATGTGAATCTGGTGGGGTTGGGGTCTTCCTCACGGTCTCTGCTGGATGGACGACCTGTAAATTATAGAAATATATACAATTACCATGAAAATACACGCATTTGCTGCAGTGTGATGTGGATAAAGATGCTTTTTTTACCTTGCTTCTTAGCACCACCAACAGGAGTGGGATCTCTGCTGGATGCATGATCTGTAAATTGAACATTGCTTCATGTCAGTACGGACAACAGATTTTACAGTAGTTTATATGATGTAGTGGGACTAAATTGTGTTTATGTGGCGTGGACTGAAGGAGGGGGGTGGGGGATCGCTCTGAGGTCGGGATCGCGTTCATGTCGGACCGATTATCAGTCAAACCACGCTCAAAACAATAGCAATAAAAGTTAGCTAGCTAGCTAGCTAGCAAGTTAGCAAATCAAATGGATCTTTATTTATGGAGCAGGTTAGTTCTTACCTCCTTCATGTCTTTCTGGAGAATCTGGAACGAGGCTCTGCTGCCCCGGTTGACCCAGACGGCAGCCGATCATCTGGAGAATCTGGATCCGGTTCTGAATTCATCCCACCCAGATTCTTCTGAGCTGGACTGTGGAGAAATTCGGCGTCGTGAAACGCGCCGACTGTCACCGCTTGGCCCGGGTTGATGATCGTCTTCTCTCACGATCGCGACTCTCAATAGTCTGTTTAGAGCCTCACATGCTCTGCTCCAGTGTGAGCTGCCTGAACTTAACCGTCTTCTCTCGTGGCGCCATTTTCTCCCTTATAAACTCTCGACCTCTTCTCGGCTATATGCCATTATTGCGAATCATCTCTCATCCAGATCGTTGCACTGCTGCCACCTACAGGGCTCCAGATGGTCACTACACTACAGTACAAGTCTGAAATTTATAGGAGAGCTGCGCCAGAATGTCCCCTACCGCCTCCAGTTGAAAAACAGCTTTGACGTAAAAAGACGTCAATGGCAGCGAGCGGTTGGATTTGAAATGACGCAATAAGACGTCAATGGCAGTCAATGAGTAATGCACCGCCTGCTTATCATTTTTTAACATTAATCTTGAATCTCTCCTTTGTTAACTCCACTGTGTTCTGATTATCAATTTGTTTTGAACTTCAGTTGCCAAGAACAAGTTGTTCTGTTCATCTCTTTGGCTGCCAGTTCTGCTCCAAGGTGCAATCAGACAACAATAGTGCTTTGGTCACACCTTAAGACTATACAGTATGAACCTTTGGTATAAAAAAATAAATACATTTATTGAAAGAAAAAAGAACATACCGTCATAATCATAGAGCCAGTCTTTATGGAGGACTCACAACTTGCCAGCATTGCAACCGAAACTGATTTTCTCTGTTTAAATCACGTTGGAAGATCAAACAACAAACAACAGATCACATCCTGCAATAAAAGACTTGTTACTGAGACTGGCCGAGCTTACAGTTTCTGTGACACACTCCGTATTTTATCTGTACTTTGATGTGATATATGTCTTTATGTACATGAAGGTGTCACTGCAAACTCAGTCCACCCCGGTGTCGTCATGACCAAAGTGATGAGACACTACCCACTGTGGATCCGCTGCGTTTTCAATCTCGTTGGGTTTTTCAAGACTTGAGACGCAGATGTTTGATGCATTATTACACATACAACACCTATACAGATAAGTGTTATGTATGTAATAATACATCAAACATCTGGGTCTCAAGTCAGCTTGAGCTGCATATTTCTGACACAAGGAACAAACCCTTGACATGCCAATTTCACAATAAAGAATGAGATTTAAAGACCCAAATATCCTTTGTGGTGGTCCCACAGCACCGTGCCAGGTTTTGTCAAACAGTGAAGACAACCAGATAGACAGACACACAGGCATATGGTCTATATAGCAACCAACCCTACACTTCCTCAACATCTGAAACTGGTTTCCACATTCTTGGAGTAATTTATGTTTCAAAGAACAACAGGCTTTTCCCATTGTAGCACCACATGCCTTAACACAGAGATTTAAAAAAAGATCTTGTAGTTTTTAAATTTGGTTGAGATTTACTGTAAAACATGTATGTAAAGTGCAAAGTGCAAAAAATCACTTGTTGATTTGCCTCTGTTATTTGGAAGTAAAAAGTAGTCAACTAACTTTTCTTCTCTTCTTCTCTGCCAGGCATTGGGAAGTTCATTGCCCTGGACTTTGCCCGTCGTGGGGCCCGTGTCATCCTGGCCTGTCGGAGTGAAGTCCGGGGCACAGAAGCACTTAATGACATCAGGGAAAAAACAGGAAACTCTGACGTCCATCTGCGTCTGGTTGACCTCTCCTCCCTGGACTCTGTCAGAGCATTTGCCAAGACGATTCTAGAGGAAGAGAAAGCGCTCCACATCCTCGTCAACAATGCAGGAGTATCAGGTGATTCATGCCAGAATGGACACAATTTAAAAATCCATATACATGAATAACATGAGTTACAACAAAAAGGATTCTTTTCTGAACACCAACTATAAACAGCAACAAAAACGTTTTGGCTACTTTATCTTTACATGAGCTAAAAAATCAGTGAATTTAAGAATGATGAAATAATTAAAAACAGAAACCCCGTGAAGAGAACATTCTGTTCATAATTTCCCATCTGTCACACATCTGGAAGCAATATGTGTGAGTCACGGTGTTGTCTCCACAGTGGAAAGCCTGGCATACACATGCTGTTAAGTGGATAAGTAAATAAGTGCAGCAACAGGTTTGTTTGGTCGACTTGGCCAGCTCACTGCAGACCAACAGATGAAATATTTACATGCTCACCACTGTTCACAGACTGGCGAGCCTATTAGTCTGTATGCTGACTTTTATGTTGGTGAATTACAAAGTTATGAAATAATTCCAGGGACTGAACATGCCAATGTCCTCTTAAATGACAAAAGAGCTGTGTGAGAGAGGGAGGTGACGTGAGGCCGCGCTAGGAGTCAGGCTGTGTTGTAATGTCTGTGAGGATGCATAACTGTAGAAGCAGAAATTCTGTATTGTGCTCATTTATGTGCACAACTGTACATGTTTTTTGATATATAAAATATAATTGCAGATCACATTTTTCAAATTCTATTATCAGGTTTACCAAGGCAGATAACCAAAGATGGGTTGGATGCTTCTTTTGCCACCAACCATCTGGGACCATTTCTTCTCACCAACCTGCTGCTGGGTAAGCTGTATTCCAGCAAGTATATACACAAATACATGAATTGGTGGTTGTATAAATTTCTGGCAGTATCCTGAAGTTGTAAAAACATCTAATTTTCTGTTTCTCTCTTTCTCGTCTCATTTCCTCTCCTCACTCTACATGTTTCTGTGTCATCCCAGACCTGATAAAGCGTTCAGCTCCGGCTCGTATTGTGACCGTCAGTTCCGTCAACCATAAGAGGGGTACAGTGGACTTTTCTCACTTTCGTGGAGAGAACCTCACTTATTTCATGGATGAAGTCTACAACAACACCAAGCTGCACAACATCATCTGCACCAACGAGCTAGCCCGAAGGCTACAGGACACAGGTGGGCTAATATCAACAATATTATGGTTCTCATTATAGTACTGATTTGCTACCAGCAATGTAGATAGTAAAAAGAAACATCTAGTGTCCTGTTTTATTTTTTAAAAGTTCTCAATTTAGCATTGTTTACCGTTGTCAGAGTCACAAACAAAATGGTTAAAAGAAAAGGGATAAAAACACCTCACCTCCAAATTTTGGTCATTTTCTGACACAAAAGGATTTCAAACAGCTTTCTTCACATATTATAATCATTCAAATCATTGTGAGCTGTACAGGCCCTTACTGTTTACTTCTTTACTTCGCTGCTATGACTGGACCACGTTGCAAGTGCCAGCTCTTTTACTAAGATTCACTGAAATCCAGTTTTACTCACTGTGCACCTACAACCTAGAACCTGTCTTTCTGTCTTTATGTACATGCAGGTGTCACTGCAAACTCAGTCCACCCTGGCGTTGTCATGACCGAAGTCTTGCGACACTACCCGCTGTGGATCCGCTGTATTTTCAATCTCGTTGGGTTTTTCTTTTTCAAGGTAAGCGCGATGTTGCATTTTATTGCAGTCACTGTCTATACATAATGACATGTCATCAGCTCGGCTTGGTTGTTATATCAGTGCCCTTGATGCTATCTGGCTGGGTTACAGAGTAAGCTGAGAAACTGGTTGGATAGAACCATTATTGTGAATTTTTATGAAGTCATCCATCACACCGATAGACTGCATGCTGAGCAGGTTTAGTGAGACAAGCTGGGATTCGTAACAAACCCAAACCCAAGAGAAAAGACTCTAATCTCAAATCTGCTTTTTCCTAAACTTGAAGAATTGGTCCATGATGATCGCTCATAATTAAGCTGCTGAGGGATTTAATCTTTCTTCTGTGTTCCAGTTAAAACCTACCAAATTACTACTGAACTGATTTCAGAACTTAGTGAACTTTAAATGATAAACAACCTGTAATTTAGGACTGATGAAAGAGATAAACTATCATCTGGTCCAAACTTAGTTTAAAAGTCAGGTTACATGGTTACGTGGTTGCATGGTTACGGGCTTGTAGGGGTTAGTGTTTATGTAAATGTGTTGCCATGTGGGAAGCACTGGCTGAAATATTAGTCACAACCAGTAAAGGTTGTTGTTCTATGTCATGCCTTGTTTTTCTTACAAGGCAGGCAGACAGGCTGAAATGTATTCATAGGTCAAAAACCAGACAGAATAAAACAGGACGATGAATAGCAGTAAAAGTGCACTCAGACTATCTGCTCTGATGTGAATGCTGGACCTCTGATAAACTGTATATACTGAGGCAGCTAATGAGTGAACTGGATTCAGGAGAGCAGAAGGTTGCAGAAGTTCAGTAGACTGAACTGGCCGGAAATGGTTGTTCTGAAACAACAGGAGAGTTCAAAGGAGGGAAACAGGGAACCAGAACAAAAGATACAAAATTGCGACAGTCCCTGCAATTAACTGTGGCTGCCAGAACTTAAGCTTGATGTGAATCCAGATTGCTGAAACCATAAAAAACAAATGAAAGCATTACCACATGTTTCACAGCTCATCTGGGGGGAAACCACCACTGAGCTGAACTACATTTAGAAATTCAAAGCAATGATAGGAATCTATGCTTCTCAGTAAACGCATTGTTTGCATTTGGCTTTGTACAACGTCGGATATTTTTATGTTCGAGTCATTTTACTGCTACATGATTACACACTATTCAGTGAGTGCAGTCAGATGAGTCTCAGCAAGCAAAATATTTACACATACAAATCCAGCTTCACTAATTTTGTTAATTAATCAGCTACTGACCCCTAAAATTGGGCTGAATGTGCATAAAAAGCACTATAATTACAACACTGCTTGACCAATGTGAATAAAGTCTCCTAAAGATGATAAATGGATTTCCTTTGTAAACTGTAAAAGCAGCAGGTGGACAGTGAGTCATTCTGTTCATTTCTCATCTGCAACTGTCTGTCAGCATCTGCAGCAAACTCAGTCACAAAACTGGAACAAAATTTTAGATTAAGTAAATTTGAGTTTTTTTCACTGACTCAGCTTTTAATTTATTAATGAATTAAAATTTTTACAGGGTAACATTTGCTCCTGATTTTTGATGCACTCCTGACTTATTTCACCAGCATTACAAGACAGTGTGTTCATTATTATTCACAGTTCACACTAACATGTTACCATCTGGTTTTAACTTACATCCACTTGCTGCTGTTTTTTTCTCCACTAAACAAGTGATTTTACAGCTTTGCAAGACCTTCATGCCCCGAAACCTTCATAGCATTACTCCACGAGAGATTACTTGTGCTAATAGTATGCAACATTAGCAAACTACCTAATGTAGCGTTAGCTAATGTAGCATGAGCTAATTTTATGTTAGCTAACTCGCTAATATGACCTAAAATTGTTAAGGAAACAGTATGCAGTGGGGCAGTTACAGTCAGGTTAACAATACAGTCACACGTTAAATTGCAAAAGTCCAAACAGCAGCAGATATAGTGGTTATGAGCTAGAATTATACTGATTATTAAAGTTAAACTAGCTAGCAGCTACAAAGGAAGTGCTAGCTAGTTAGATAGTCGTAGAATAAGAAACACAGTAACCCTCTTTCTGCCACTCTGATCCCACAATAAATTATTATAGTGAAATTAGTTTAGGATTATGTTACTACCACAGCTTTTCAAAAATAAAGGTAAAATATTCATATGAACCTAATGTTGTATTAGCTAATGTAGCATTAGCTAATGTCATGTTAGCTAGCTCACTAATATGACCTAAAATTGTGAAGCTAACAGTATGCAGTTGTACAGTTCTAATCAGGTAAACCATACAGTGACACATTAAATAGCAAAAGTCAGAACGACAGCATATATAGCAGTTATCATCTTGAATTATACTAATTGTTAAAGTGAGCATCTAGTAAAGAACTGCTAGCTAACTAGATAGTCACAGAATTAAAATAACAAAACAAAACAAAACAAAACACTAACCCTCTCACCATCACCCTAATTCCACATTGTGTCTTTAGGTGAAATTAGCTTAAGATTATGCTATTCCCACAACTTATTAAAAACATAGGTAAAGTATTCATATTAATCTAGAATAAAATCCTGTTTACCATGAGTTGTGTGAACCTCTGACCACAGAAGAAGGATCTAGAACAGGGGTATCAAACATACAGCTTGTGGGATGACTTTGCAAAGTGTAAAAATTACAGAGAAGACTAAGATTAACTGCAATTTTACAATGAAAGTAACTGCTATTTTAAATTCATCCACTGCACTGCCACAACTTTTATGTATTTCTTTATGTTTAAATTGTATACATTGACAAGGCAGGTGGATAACTTAGCCTTGTTCCTTAATACTTTCCACTGTTGTTTGTAAGGTGGGGTATCGTGTCAGTTCAGGTGGTCAAGATTACTACACAGAGGTGGAAATGAATGCAAATTTAAAATAATTTGCTAAATCTTGGCAAGTTGTTTTGATCATAGAGTAAAATACTAGACTGTTCAGTTCCAGATGCCTGTGACTAAATGTTTTGTGCCTTTGTAGCAATATTGTGATCTGTAAGTTGTAATGAACAAGTGTGAATGATAAACTGAGACATACATTTGTTGAAATTATATTTATTTTTATTAAGAAATTTCAGGTTGTTCAAAATGTTTTGTAAAAAAGATAGTTCATTAAATGTGAACATTTTCAGAATTTACTTTTTTGCACTAAAACAAAGGGAAACATTTGCAGTTGTCATTATTTACAGGTTATTATGCTGTGATTTTTACTGGTTCCGGCCTACTTGAGGTCAACTTGGGCTGTATGTGTATGTGAAGAATAAACAATGAATGACAAGGAATGAATGAACCAGCTGCTGGGTCAAAGTAACCAGCTGCAAAATATCCCCTAATAGGCTTTTTGAGCCAACATGAGCAACCCAACAGTGTGTTTATGTTATCCCAAGCAAACCAGTATAATCAACTCAGTTGTGTATATTTAAATGTATACACTTTTAAGCGTATATTTATGTTTTTAAAATTTTCTTCGTATTTTACACAGTGGTGAAATAGCTTTAATCTGGAAACACAGCGCACACCACTACAACAAATTTAGGCAGGGCAAGACACGAGACAAGTATACAATTATGAAGCCAAAAGTTATCCTCTGTGTTGATGTGCATCTGTGATTATCTGTACAGGAAACTGGTTACACTGGAAACACATCTACTGAGACATTCCACAAACTACCCATTTGCACATTGGCACCGACAGAGATGTTTATCTGTAGTATTTGTTGACTGTTCTTTCACATTTCTCCTCCACCATCTTTATCTCCCTCTCTTCTTCAGTCTTCAGAAGGAGGTGCCGTCAGCCCGATCTACTGTGCAATAGCAGAGGAACTAGAGGGAGTAACTGGGAAGTATATTGACAGCGACTGCTCCCTTGTTCTTCCTGCCCGTCCAGCCCGAGATGCCGCCCTCGCGGTCAAGGATTTTGAGGTCTGCGAAAGGCTGACATCAAAGCTCTGAAGCAACCATCTGGCAAGGCTTGATAACAGAAACAAGGTCAAATTCCACCTTGTTATTGCATTTCTGGCCTGTGCAATTCTGATGTAATGCATAGAGCTGTTGGTAATATACTCAGGGGTAAATTATAGGGAATTTACTGAAACATCAGCTGACATGCATATTCTATCAATGCATAATATCCACAGGTTTCAAATTAATGTTCCCTGACTGTGACCACTTAATGTATCCCATCCTTTATAAACAAATAAACATCTACCAAAATGAAAAAAACTTCTCTCTTTGTTGCATTGCTTTAACTAACAATCTTAATGTGGTTAATCGCCTAAAATTCTTGCATCAGCCGTCAGGTCACAGTCATTATCATTCCGGAAATAGTTTCTATCTTTCATGAAAGTGTTCTACAGTCCATTAAGATGTGTGTAGAAGTGAAATTTAAAAAGGAGCTTCCTCAGACAAATGCTGACACCGTGTGGCAAACAAGCAGAAATAACAACAGGAGCTCCAAGGTACGCGATCACATCCTTTTATTGACTAATCCATTAAAACACAATAAAACATTTGAGCATTCAGTGCTTTTTGAAGAGTTTATACAGTGTTCATCCCCCTGTGCCCTTGGCCTCCTATATAGCTGCAGACACAGAGATAGTGAGAGAACATTGTGGTCACTGAAGAGGTTTTTAATCAAAGTGTTATCACTTGTGAGAGTGTGTCTAATAAACATATTGACAAATAATAGGAGATACAAGGTCATGATGTGGCTGTTTCAACAAATGTGTCATGCACCAGTCAAATACCTTTCTGACGCTACTCCACTATTTCATGGATGATCTCTTCGAGTGCTGGAGCCAAATGATCCAGCTGTTTGGGTGAAAGATGGACAGCGATCTCCACGGTTTTATCCTGGACACAAGCACACACAGAAGAGGTGGTAACATCTTGCTTGAATTGACTAACAAAGCTGTTTAGCAGCTGGCTGGTTGAAAACACAGATGACACCAAGGTGATGTAAATGTGTGCTCACTTGATTTCCACCACGCTCCATCTGAGGAACCTGTTGGACGGTGACTTCTTCAGATAGACCATCCTCTGATCGAGGCTCCATGTCCTTTCTGCCTTCTCGCTCCTGTAGCAACAGGCACAAAATGACAAATGTACTGTCATACAAAGGAGACATCCTCTAGTCATTCTTTTATTTTTGCTTGTGTTAAGCCAATCCTGTATATGAATTTTGGAGAATGCACATTTTAAACGGTAGATTTGTCAAAAACAGGAGAATGATTTGACATGTACTTCACGCCACGTGTGTCACTGTGCACTAACTATAAAAACTGAAGGTGTTCATACAGTTCCTTTCTTACATTAGAGTTAGGGTTAGGGTTAAGACATAGGTGACCAGCTCCTTATGCTTATTTGGACCTGCAAGCCAAAGGGCTAGGGTTAGAAATCAGTGATATCAGTGGGGGTGACTGATTGGCTATAGAGTGTATAATACATAAGTGCCAATGGCTGGAGGCCGCCATTATCTACATCATCTACTATATATATACATATACATTATATATATATATATATATATATATATATATATATATAAAGCCAAAGATGGTGTCATCAGATTGCTTGCTTTGTTTAACAAGCACACCATCAACTATAAAGCTGTTTAATCTACTGTCCTAAAGGAAAATAACATGAGCTTGTCTTTATATTTAAGAAGATGAAATTCAACTGAAAAAAAAAAATTGAGGGATAATCACATTAACTAATGCTCAAAAATATTTGCAGATTATCTTTCTCGCAAGTGACTGATCAATTATCTGACTCATCATTTTAACTTTGTTTGCTGCGCACAGCACGAGTAAGTCACATCAGGTGACCAAAAATGATAGACTACAGTTAATAGTCATTAAAAATAAGTATTTAATTATTGTTCAGTCTAAAGCTGTGAGAAACATTTGTTTTCAATTATGATTAATCTGCATAAATGCAATAAAATGTTTTTTTTTTATCCATAAAATTTCCCAGAGCCCTTTGATTTGTCTGAATATTACAACTAATCCTAACATTTTAAAAAGCTGGAACCAATGAATGTTTACATTTCTGCTTAAAATATTACTGGGACCTTAAACCAATCATTAAAATAGTTGCTGATTAATTTTCTCTTGGTTGGGATAATCAATTGATTGGGTAACTCTTTCAGCTCTAGTTCAGCCCTACTTGTGCACACAAGCTGCTTACCTTCATCAGCTTCATCTCCTTCGGGCTGAAGAACGTTATGTGTCCCTCTGTCCTTTCAACCAGCAGCGCCACCAGGCACGCCAGCACCACGCAACCAGCCACTGCACCGCGCATGCTCATCCTGCTCTCTCCTAGACACATGCACAAGTACACGTGCATATACACATACTTATTAGCATACAGTCCATACAGGAACAGTAGGTTCATGCAGACTTACAGTTTGTGTCTCCACATGAACAGGGGTGAGTGGCCCCAAGGACAGGCCACTTGTAGAAATTAGAAAGCACTTTTATAGCAGCGGTGAAGATAAGTGACAGTGAAAATAGGTCAACATTTGACATAAGGTACAGTGTGTGTGTGTGTGTCACAAACAATAACTGAGAACAGCAGCGAGAAAGACACATGGGTTCCCATGCTTATGCAAGGGAGAGGTTGACAAATAGATAGGAGATAGTGAAGGGGAGAAGTGTTGGGGCTCTGTGGGGCAGAACAACAAACTGCTCCAAAGACAAGAGAGATAAGAAACTGGAGCAAACCAGTCATACTTACCAGCAAGACAGCTCTGTACACTAATGTGAGTGGATGAAGATGGGACGTCAAAGAGGAGAAAGACGGAGTAACAGAGGACAAGGGAAAGTCCAAGAGACTGAGAAGCAGAAGAAACCAAATGTTACTCACGTGCTGTGTCAGCCTTATTCAATTGCTTGGGGAAGTGTGCTTTAAGATGAGCAGAGCTCCACTGGTCTGAGTGTCAGCCTGTCCCAGTCAGCCTTTATATCAAGCCCTCTCCTGCCTGATCCCTAAGCTTTTTTACTGTCCTCCCTCACATCCGCTCTTCAACAGGCTCCTTCAAGCACTCTGCTCCATGTCCTGGAAACACAACGTTGCTCAGGAATCTGCCTTTTTTATTGGGGTAGTAAGCTTTCATGCCATGCTGTATAAATGTAGACCTTTAACAGGATTAAAAAATGACTGATGGCTAACCCTGTAGTGTCAGGGAAAATATTCGTAATTTGTTTAAACTATAGGATGCACATGTTCTAGATATATTGAATAAGTTTGCTGTCATATTGTATTGGGAATTGCCCTCAAAGAACACACAGCAATCATTATTCACCTTCATTTATTCATACTCATACCATTACATTTGACAGCAGACAAACACATTCACCTGAGTTTAACCTACAAATATCATAGAAAAAAGATTAAACTAAGGCAAAGTGCTAAGTGAGAAGCAAAGTTCGGACTATTTGTGACTTTCATTTGGGGTCACAAAGTTTAAATGCCGAAAAAGAGCACAGCCAGGAGACGATCTGTCCAAAGAGGTCAATCATAAATCCCCAGCTCTGAGTTATTATCTAACACACTGTGACATTTATGACCTGCCAGTTATTTTGGTTTGTACACACACAGAGCCACATTCAATTGTTGCTTGGAAACTTCATGACTTTGAAGAGCTTTATTGATGCTTTTTCCTGAATATGTCACGTAACTGTTGTCCTGCTTGGTGGTGAAATGTTATTGCAGGTTAGGTTTATAATGTTGTCAGAATGCTCTGCATAAGAGGGCAGTTAAAATTATTGCCATTGTTCAATCTGCTCTGCTGAATTTCAAGTGCATGAGTACAGCTTTGGGTGTCTTCTGTAGTTGCATAACATCAACACAATGACGCACAAAGCTCTTGTTACATTTTTCCATCACCTTGCATTAGCAGTCTTAAAACACTGTGTTATGATGTTTTATACGTATTTGGTATACAATAGAAGTGAGTACACCTTTGTGCAACATCCTTTAACTGTCAAATGATTTAAAATTGTGTCGCCTCTCAGTTAAAGTTGGCAGGTTAATATATATCCTCTTAGAAAAACCAACAACAATTACTTTAGAAAGATTGTATTGAAAGTAGAAAACCCCAAAGTCAAACACCAACAAATGTGAATACACCTGTGTGACACATAAGTGAGAAAAACTGTGATCACTAAAACTAAACAGACTACACCTGTGATTCCAGGTCAGCCTAACTGTATGGACATGATTATAAAATGACCTGTGAACATGAGAAGGTTCTCAACTTCAGACCTATGGACTGTGTCTATCTGCATGTTTGCATCATCACTCCACATGGAAAAGAATTGCCAGAATCTGAATGTGTGACTTTGAAAAGTGGGAAATGACACAGGAAGATCAGTGACCGACTACAACTCAGTTGAAACCCAGTCGCAGCAGTAATCGGGAGGTTTAAAATGAGCCATGATGGTTGTCCTCCTAAAATGACACCATGTAAAGTGCGGTACTTGCACAGTTTAGCACTTAGAAGCAGACTGGCAGATGCTTCACACGTGACACAGTGGTTATTAATGAAAATCAGCACAAAACTACCAGATTAAAGTTGTTTAAAGAACGTGAAAAGAAGCTTGATGAATATTGGGAGCACATTCATTGGTCAAAGAAGACAAAAAAATAGTTTCGCTCAAATGGAGTCCAACGTGTTTGTTGTGAACTTGGTAAGTACAACCACAGGTGAAAGCATAGTCCAGTGAAGCACAAAGGTGGGAGTGTGATGATTTGGGGGCTGCATGAGTGCAAAAGGTATTGAAGCCATGACATTTCTAGATGGCACCATGAATCACTGTGGATATACTAAAATACTGATGACTCCAGTCCACTTTCTGCAGAAACTTGGCAGAAGAAGAGTATTCCAGCATGATAACGACCCAAAGCACACTGACAAAACCACAATAGACTTTCTGAGGAAGGAAGCACTAAAAAAAATACATGACCTAGCCAAGTGTGTGTCCCAACTCAAATCCAACAGAACACCTTTGGGGTATTTAAAGAGAAAGGGAGAGCAGCACAACAGCTCCAAGAAGAAGAATGGCAAAACATCTTTCCAGAAATTTGAGCAACACAAATATCTTCCATGCCAAGGAGGATTGAGTCTGCCATCAAAAATAATGGTGCAATGAAAAAAAAATAAAAGATCTGAAACTCAGCATTGAAAAGTGTACTGACTTATGTTGCACTGTTACACCTCTATTAGTTGGAAAATACAGAACCAAAACTACTGCAAATGTGTTATTTCTTCACTGGCTAATGACTTCATTTGTATTGGACTTTCCCTTTAAAAGGTGTGTCTGGTCATATTCTGTATTTTCATACCTCTCAACAAATCTCATGAAAAGACAAAAACCAACAAGGAACTGATGCTACTAATAAGGATTGTCTGTCCAAAGCACCATTTTTCTTCACATGTCAAAGACCTTCATTGTTGCCCAAAAACTATAGTTTATATTGAGTCACTGCCACATTTGCTGCCCTGGGAAGACTCACTGGAACACTAAATGTGTATTAATCTATTGCTGAAAACTGCCCTGTAAAAAATGCCCAATTCGTGCTTGTCCAAAATGCTGTTTAAAGAAATTAAAGAGGATAAAGGACAAAAATACTTGTGGCCCATCAAGACCCCTGAACACCCATGACCCAATCGCACTATTGTTTTAACATTTTTGCCTGGTTATTTGTACATTGTGGGTCTATGAATACAGTGCTTAACTGATGTTTCTTTACTCCCCCTGCTGCACCTCTTAGGGGATACAGAACCATTGGTAGCCTGACTAGAACTTTAATCAGTCAGAGTGCATTAAAACACCTCTGAGAACCCTTTAAAGGCCCAATAGTGTGACCCTTTTCAGCACACCCATGACATTCTCATGTCAGTTCAAAATGATGCGAAAATGATTTACTCTATGAGTCCTGGTTTTAGTCCTGTTTCAATATCTGTAGCTTTAAATACAGCTGAGCTGCTGCTGTCCACGCCCCCTTCAGGAAGAAGACTTTCTCTGTGTCTGTGATTGACAACTTAGACCAAAACAGCAGAATGCGTAGTAGCTGACAGAGACGTGAATAAGTGTGTGAGACTAGGACTTTCTATCACTTCTAACTTTCTTTTTGAGTGATTATTTTAATGTAAATATCACCAAATTCTCAGAACAGGAGGTGTTTTTAACTCTGAGTTTGTCAGATAATGCTGCAGTTAAAACATCAGTATTTTAGCAGTGCAAAGCTGCAGACTGGAAATGGCTGATGTTACTGCTGGTTAATATGTAGCCTTGATGGGCTGCATTTCAGTCACTATTTCAAACTTGTTTTGTTGTTCGATAAGAGAAACAGAAAAATGAGAATAGCTTTACTGGTCATTTAGCTGCACTGAACTGCAGTATATGTGAGCAGGAGAGAAGACAAGTTATGTATTTATAAGGTGGAGGCTTTAAAACAAGCCATTTTAGGCCTTTTGCCTCTCCCTGCACTTTTACTGTTTTATTGTGTTTTTTTGATTGATGTTATGTATGTGTGCAAATAAATAAAATTTTAAAAAAGAGATGTAAACAGCTGACACTGACTGAGTTTAAGTTGCACTGAGGTACAACAGGCAACATGAAAACACAGTAACGCACCCAGTCCTTGTTTACTGGAATGAAATCAGTCTTAAAATCTCTGAAAGTCTCTCAGCATATCAATTTTAACAGAGCTCTGACCTGTTGGCATACAAAGCTAATGATATTGTTTGACACATTGTCCATGCAATGTGCTAATACTAAGGATTTTCCTATTGTTGTGGGAACATTGCCATCAAAAATAAAGGTAATCCACTGGGTTTTCAGTTCCTCCTATGTTAGGAGTGTATGAAGACTTTTGTGTTCACTCTTGCAGCCACAGCAGGACACTGGGTGAGCTTTGCTTGTGGCTGAGAAAGAGTTAGCAGAAGTAGCTGTAGAAAGTGAATAAACATACTGGACTGTCAGGCAGATCACTCAACTGTGAAAAAGCAGGCAATGAAAGCACAGGTTTTAGATTTTTTTTATGTTAACGAGAATCTTTTTAGAACAACTTAGAATACAAATGGATTCTCATCATATGAGACATTTAGGAATTACAGTACAACTTCAGTAAATACAAATGGGTTTGAGGTTAAGGTTGCCACAATGGAAAAAAAGCTGAATAATTTAAGAGGCACTATCAGATTGTGGATTTGCTTTGGTGATATTCTCAACAGTACAAAAATATATAACACGAGCTTTAAAGTTTCAAATTATTTTTTTCTTCAGCATGCGAAGCTTTCTGCTCCATCAGTTTCCGCATGTGGGGGCTTCTCGGTTGTTTCTCGCGGTGTTAGACAGATATCGCGGGTTTTGAGTCACGTGGCAGTTTGGTGAAACGTGCAGTCTCCGTCTTTTTCCCGAAGTGAAGCGACAGAGCAGACGCACACTGCGTGCTGCTGCAGAGATTTTCCGATCATGGTAAGATTGTGATGCAGGGTGTTTGGACTTTACTGCAAACCTTTCATGTGTGGTACAGATCTAGATTATTGGAGACGACTGACATTTTAAGTGCAGAAATATCCAATTTCGGATGTTTACTGCAGTGGAGTTTAGGCCTTAGCAGCATCAGGGAAGCAGTTGTTAGCCGCCTATGTTGCTAACATTAGCTAGAAAACGTCTCTAGTTTATACTGCTTAAACTGCCACTACTAACAAAAGACTAAAGCAGCGTTCTAAGTCGGAGTTGTAAAATTAAAAACCACTAATGTATATTTGAAGACGCTGTACGAGAGTTAGCGGCGGGGTCACTGCGCTGTGTTGGCAAAGCTGTTAGCATGCTAGCTTGAAGGCACGCACGGGCCCAGGTCAACACGTGGGTTCATCTAGACGGCAACGTGGTTACGTGTAGAGGTTGTGCGAATTCACTATACTACTAAAGTGCAGTAAAATTATCACTCGAGTTGGAATACACTTCTATAAGTATTTATGGCTTTTAAAGCTAACATAGCATAGTTGACTCACCTAGGATATGTCGCTGGTTACCACGTGCCAAAACTTGCACTGCACTTACAAACGTGATTTTATTGGTTGTTGTGTTGGCAAATGTTACCTTTTTATTAGTCAGGTGTCTGCCTCCCTCCTCAGTCCTTTACAATTTCTTTCCGCAGGTGGTGTTACACGTGCTGTTCGAGCATGCGGCAGGCTACGCGCTGTTCGCCGTAAAAGAGGTGGAGGAGATCGGCATGCTGCTGCCTCAGGTGGGTCCTCTCTGCTCGCATGTCCGCCTCAGATTAACCTGGCCTTTAAGTGCAGCAGAGATAACCGTGTGTTGTTTGCATCTTCCAGGTGGAGGAGAGCGTGCTGAGCCTCGCAAAGTTTAACAGCATGGTGAGCCTGGCTGCCTTCTTTCCATTCAAGTCGGCTCAGGCTGCCCTGGAGAACATGAATGCCATCTCTGAAGGTAGGTGTTGTATTATTTTTAACAGTTTGACCCAGATTAAGGTGTCCTCAGTTGTAATGATGTTCTATTATCTGTCAATCCACTGAGTTACCATGCTGACAGCTTTATGTTTACCCTGAACATCTGAGGAGAGTCCTTTTAGTCAATACATATGTTAACATGACAACAGCAGAAAAATAAATGATAAATGAAATAATCTACGTATTTTCTCTCATCTAATAAATCCTCGTGTTTACTACATTAAACTTGATTAAGATGAGCTAAATCTTAATCCTCCATTTTTAGCAGTGCTGTGGCTTCAAATGTGGAGCTGTGCACTAAAGGTTGGGAGCTTGAACATTATCAGAGGTCACAGTACCACATAGAATCTGACTTTGCAGCAGAACTTAACCTACCTTTCAACTAAGTGCATACAGATAGATGGGTAATCACCCTTCCTTCTCTTGCAGGTGTGGTTCACGCTGACCTGAAGTTGTTTTTGGAGACAAACTTGCCCCTTTCCGGGAAGAAGAAACCTTCATTGGGAGTTTCCGATGCCAAGATTGGAGCAGCTTTACAAGAAGAGTTTAGCATCTCTATCCAGACTGGTGGGGTGGTATCTGAAATAACAAGAGGTGAGGAGACCGTTTACCTTGGATATGTGTTTTTTTAATATATGTAATTTGGAACAAATAAGGTTCCTATAAATGGAGCATAATGCAAACGTTTTGAGAATGCATGTATGTTAGAAATAACTTGGCCTGTTGTGATGTGATCTTGTGATCCTGACAACCATGAAGGTTCATACTGAAAATCTGAACAGCCACTGAACACATGCTGTTCTGACACTGTTCCTCTTAACCCCAACAAACACTCTCTTAATCTGTAATGTCCTGTCAGGTGTGCGTTTGCACTTCCACTCCCTGGTGAAGGGTCTGACTGCCCTGGCAGCCTCCAAGGCACAGCTCGGTCTCGGCCACAGCTACTCCAGAGCTAAAGTAAAGTTCAACGTCAACAGGGCAGACAACATGATCATCCAGTCCATTGCTCTGTTGGATCAGCTGGACAAAGACATCAACACTTTCTCCATGCGTGTGCGGTAAGTTTCTCATCACACATTAATGCTACTGGTTGAAGGGAGAGTGTTGTGTACTTCAGTGCTCATAGTTTCAGTTTGGTTCCTCTGTTACATAACACACTAGTAATGACAATCAGGTGTTTATTAGTTGGGAAGACGTCACTTGGAACAAAGTTTGTTTACTGGAGGTTTTAAACTGAGACTATGCTGACAAAGGACTGAATTAAATGTCCGTGGTTGCTGCATGCCTCATTTTGAGCTTCCTCCTCATGCTTACCACAGACGGTACACCATAGAGTGCTGGCTGTATAGAAACGGGAGGTACATCAACCTCTCCTAGCACTTTTGCTCTGCCAGCTATTGTCTGGTGAGGCAACACTGTTGGGTGAGACATCTTGCCATGTGCATGTATCCAACCAAACATGCTGTGGATTGATGTTGTGATTACCCAAGTTTCAAGGTTGTACTTCTATATTACACATTGACTTGAAGTGTTTCCTAAAGCACTGTGTTCTTTGTCTACAGTGAATGGTACGGCTACCACTTTCCAGAGCTGATTAAAATCGTGTCGGACAACTCGATGTACTGCCGTCTGGCTCAGCTTATTGGCAACAGGAAGGAGCTGTCAGAGGAGAGTCTGGAGAGCCTGGAGGAGGTGGTGATGGACGGTGCCAAGGCTCAGGCCATCCTGGAGGCGTCGCGCTCATCCATGGGTCAGCACATTACATTCACATTCAGATTTTGAATTCAGGAGCTGTTGTCTCTGCTTGAACAACTTCAGCCACTTGGTTTCACACTATTGTACTTATATTTGTATAAACCCTAAAATAAGTGACGTGTTTCCAACTTAAAGCCACATTATGCCCCTTACTTGCCCATCCTGGACCAATAATCGTCCTTGGTGACTAACACAGGGGGGTAGATTAGCTCTCTCATAAACCTGTAGTGAAGGCACAAATCCTCACTGCGGATCCTGTCGGGAGAAACAAGCACAACGTTCATGCAATGTTAAAGGTGTAAGGTTTTTGCAAGTGCACCATCTGCTCACTTCATACATGCAAGTAGAACTTTGCCTTTGCTCAACATCTCGTGATGTTTTTTTCCCCTCCAGGTATGGATATCTCTCCAATTGACCTGATCAACATAGAAAGGTTCTCAAATCGTGTTGTCTCTCTGGCTGCCTATCGACTGGAGCTGCAGGAGTACCTGCGATCAAAGATGAGTCAAGTGGCTCCAAACTTGGCAGCCTTAATTGGAGAAGTGGTGAGCAGAAGTTCAAATGTGCATTTTTTCCTCAGCACACAGGACCAATGATGTTATACCAAAATCTGTCAATCCACTGAATTAGTGTGATGAAAAATATATCCGGTGCTGATGGTCCTCAAATTGTGTGCCCAGCTTGCAACAATTTACTGAAATCTATGCTTAAATTAGAACTCTTCGTTATGGTCGTCAGCTACTGACATGTGTTTTTGTTACCTTTAGGTTGGAGCTCGTCTGATCTCCCATGCTGGCAGTCTAACCAACTTGGCCAAGTATCCAGCGTCCACCGTTCAGATCCTGGGAGCTGAGAAGGCCCTGTTCAGGTACTGGGGCACCCCCTCCCTGCTGGGGAAAGAAGTGGTTGCAGTGATGGCAGGGCTGGGCTGGAGCAGAGCAGGGTGACTGGAGGAGACAAACATTTTAAAGTCTCCTCTGGAGTGATCCCTCTCGCCCTAATGCACCCCCACAGTCTGAGCATCCACTCACAGCACAGAGGTAGAATACTGGAAAAAGACCTTTGTTTAAAAAAACATTGCTGTCCTTGTGATGGTAATTGCAGAGATTGACAAATGTCAGTTTTTTTTTAAAGTCCACTTTTTGACAGTGGATTTCAGATGTGTGTTACCATGACATTAGCAGCCATAATCCATTTGCCCATCTGTATTTACCTGCCCCCTAGTAATCGGATTATCCCCAAATTTCAGAAATGTCAATGCCAATGTAAGTTTGGTATTTCTTAAAGCTGGCTTGTAACGTACATGTTTTGTTTCTCCACAAGAGGGAGCTGTTTAGAGGAAGGCTACTGCAACTCTGCAACTGGATGTTGTAGCCTAAAACTATTTTTTGACATCAGTCTCCTTGCTGATAAAACTGCATGTTGACTCAGTGGTTTGATACAAGCAAACACATTGGTCATAGCCAGATTTCTCAGTCTTGTGTTGTGAATCGATTAACATGGTGCTTGTAACAAAAACAAACTGACATTTGTTAGCAGACATCAACAGATTCCTCCCATGTTTCCACCGGATATTATTTTACACTGACTTTTGATGCTGAATGTGAAAGCAGCTGTATTTCCACACAGAGCCCTAAAGACACGCGGCAACACCCCCAAGTACGGCCTCATCTTCCACTCGACCTTTATCGGACGTGCAGCTGCCAAGAATAAAGGCCGCATCTCCAGATATCTAGCAAATAAATGCACCATCGCCTCACGTATTGACTGTTTCTCTGGTGAGTGATGGGCCTTTTGCAAAGCAATTCCACTACTTCAGTTTCAATTCATACGTCTGTGTTGGGTTATAATTCATGTGGCGTAATTGCAATGATGCTCAAATTTTTCGTCAACAGCATTCATCCTTCGGGTTGATGTTGAGAAGCTATTTCCTGAGCAAAGCCGCATGCCTTTAAGTACACCGATGAGCCTGCTGTAATCTCCTGCTGGCTTTGTATCGAGCTTTAGTTTGTTTACTCTTACAGAGGTACCTACGAGTGTGTTCGGTGACAAGCTGCGTGAACAGGTGGAAGAGCGTCTGTCTTTCTACGAGACTGGCGATGTGCCACGGAAAAATGTGGATGTCATGAAAGAAGCTGTGAAGGAGGTGAGTCCAGTCATGTGTTAGGCTGTGTGACATATTGAACACGCCAAGGGTGCATTTGCTGTAAGAGCATGTTTTTAAAAATGCACCGATAATACATTCATTCTGTCAATGCTGTGAATGATGACAAGGCTTTTCCTGACATCGCTGAGGGTAGAAACTGATTTAATGAGCCTGATGCAGCATTAATGATTCTCAAGAAGAGCCTGATTTGTTTTACCCTGATTGTAATCACATTTTTTTCCCCTCATCATAGGCTACTGATGTTACAGCCGAGATCAAGCGCAAGCTGGACAAGAAGGAAAAGAAACGCAAGAAGCGTGAGAAGAAGTTGCAAGAACTTGAGGCAAATGGAGAAGCCAACGGTGAAGCTGAGGTACGCTTTCCTTTCAGTTTCATATTTATCTGCATGTTTTGATTTGAGAGTTGACCCACACACATGGTTCTTTCTCAGTGTACGACATGCTACATTATTTTGACTCCGAACCATTGGCTGGTCCTCATCAATGGGCTTGATCACTGAAGAGAGTCACACATTTAAGCTATTTAAATGGACAGTTGGTGTTGAAGTCTACACATACGAATGAACATGTTAGTTACTGTTGTCTGACGTTACCTTTTCTTTTCTCCCTGAAGGTGGAGAACGGAGAAGAAGAGACCCCTGTAGTGAAGAAGAAAAAGAAGAAAGAAGCAGCTGAGGAGATGGAGGTCCAGGCTGACGAGACTCCTGCTGCAGAGAACGGAGCAGAGGAGCCACCAGCCAAGAAGAAAAAGAAACGAAAAGCTGAGGCAGAGGAGGTGGAAGAAGCTGCTGCCACAGACAATGGAGCAGAAGAAACTGAAACTCCAGCAAAGAAGAAAAAGAAACAAAAGACTGAGACCGTGGAAGCAGAAGAGACCCCAGAAGTACCTGTGTCTGAGAAGAAAAAGAAAAAGAAGAAAAAAGAGGCTGCAGAGTAAAGACTGCAGACAGAGACTGAATCTTTATTTTTGTGTACAGCTTTATTTTTATTCATTTTACACTTACCTGAGGTTTGTTTTTCAGCAGCTGTATGTTGTACTTTTCTTGTTTATTTTTTTTAAACCTCCAAGCAGGTTAGATTGCAAAGAAATGCTTATAACTGTGCCTTGAAGTCAGTGTAATGTACTTCTGTAAATAAATTGTCTATCAAAGAAACATTTTTGTCAGACATATCCTTTGAATATGGTTAGTGATCCCTTGCTTTGGGGTTCCAGGTACCTGCTAGTCATGTATCCTTGCAGTACTTATGCCAACGACTCTTGCTATCTAGTGCAATTAAACACTCTATGGTAGATGTCAGTTCCTGTTTATTTACCTTCTGTAGTCTCTAGCAGATGAAAATGTGTGTAGGCCAGGATTTCTGGCAGGCATATTCTCTTGAAACACTACTGCTTGTAGTGCTGTCACACTCTGATATAAATGCAGTTAACATGCAGATTTAAATTAGTTTGGCGGTCAGAATAAAGTTATACAGAAGATAATATAAGAGCATTAAAAAGATGTAAGATTAAGCAAACATTAAACAATCCCTAATATTGCCTTTGTGCCAGAAGAAGTGTCTCATTGGTGCACTTAGATCTCATCACTTTTAGGTTTAAAGTTACCCAAGATCCCTTCTGATCTTAGGATCCACTTCTGCAGGGTGTCAGGAATTCATGACCTCTCTGCAATGAACGTGTTAGTACAGGCGTAATAGTAATGCTATTGGCTTTTTGATGCAAGTGTCTCACTAAGCTGTTTTCACTACAGTTAACACTGAATGTGATCCTGTATTGAGTAATAACAATACTTAATGTTTCACTGTTAGTGGTGCCTGAACCTTCTCAACTCGAAAGGTGCTGACATCCATATTGTCTTTCTCGTGTCTGCGTTCACTGTTTTGCCCAGTGAAATCCTTTTATTATGTATATTAAATATTTTAAGAAACTTGTTACCTCAACTATGCTGCATAACCAGGCTTGAAAAACATGTATGCGCCATTCAGACTTCATAATACTTGTGTGCGATACTTGGCGTGAGGGAAAGTTCTGAGTAAAAGAAACAAAAAACAATGTGACATTTAAATACTGATGCCAGATCCATACAAACTGTTCATAACTTTTAATTTGGACAACAAGGATTAAACCAATGTTAAAATGACATCAAATCGAAGGCCTGGCTGGTCAAACCAACCAACTAGTAAAGGTTGAGGAATGAGAGACAGATGGAAGGAAAACGGGGCAAAAAGAAAAGTCAAGCTATCAACTGAAGTCACCCTCAATATAAGGATTCACAGATGCGGGAGACCAAAGTTACAAAAACGTATTTCTTCTAAAATAAAAAAAGGCCTTTGCCGTGAAAATGATGTGTATAATCTATGTACATCATTCTCAGTTCATGTATGCATACAAAAAAAATCCACATCACAAGATGCTTGTGTTCAAGTATATTCACCAACTTCATCTCCAAGACTTAGCATTCTCATCTTTCCACATTTTTTGAAATAAAATGTCCTTCAAAATAAAAACAAAATGCAGAAAACCACATTTTATGTCCTACCAATACATATATACTGTATAAATACATACATAAATATATTTTACATACAACAGCCATAAATTTGAAAAGGGGATATACAGAGCAAGGGGAGGG
The DNA here is from genome assembly GCA_024666655.1 of Dascyllus trimaculatus. Taxonomy (NCBI): domain Eukaryota; kingdom Metazoa; phylum Chordata; class Actinopteri; family Pomacentridae; genus Dascyllus; species Dascyllus trimaculatus. Next base: position 22,436,323 of record CM045450.1, read on the forward strand.
GGTGGTAGTGTGTGTTTTAGCTTGTGTTGTAAAATGGTTTGTCCCTCTATGATTTCGTCAGTCAGATACGCTGTTGCGGTGCTGTGTGTTGGCGTCTGTCCATGCACACACGCACACACACTTGGTAGATGTAGCCATCTCAGTTGGCCCAGTAGGGGGAGCTGCCATAGCTCGACTTGTTGACTTGGCTCTTCTGCTGCAGGCTGCTGGATTGGCCGCGCTGGCTCGGACCACCCTGAACAGTGAAAGACAAATAGTTAAACATTTGCAAAAAACATCTCCAAACATCAATCTAACAGTCTGACAGAGTAAAAAGTCCTCCAAGGTAGGAAAAGTATGTTTTACAATATGTAAGACAAAACCCAGGTGACTGCTGAGAAGCATCTATAAGCGCATTACCTGTCCATCCTGAGCTAGATGGTGGTGCAGCAGCTGTGAGTGTGGTTGCTGGTGAGGCAAGATATGGAGGAATGGGGCAGGTGCATAGCCTCCAGGAGCTGCTCCAGGGTTCAGAGGCCCTGGACCCCCCAGCGCTGATGGCAGGCTGAAGGGAGGGGGGGTTCCCGCATGGAAACCCTGCTTATCAAAAGACTGCAGATAGAAGAGAAAATATTTTAGTGTAAATACTAACTGTACAGCAAAGCAACAGCATGTCTCATGTACATGAGCCTCACCTGGGTCTTATTGTAAACACTTCCACTGATGTCTGGCACACCGGAGTTACTGGATGTCACTGAGACACCTGGCAGGACAACAGCAACATTTACAATTTAGAATTCCACAACTTCAAAAATCCATAATTGGATTTTAGAACAGTCTTTTAATTTCTTACCTTTCCCAGGCCCAGTAGCAGATTTGGCTTGTGCCTGTGAGGAGGAGTTGTACCCTTTACTGTATTCCACTCCTGCTGGCCCTGCTGTCAGCTCCTCATACCCTGCAAAGGTAAGACATCAGCCTCAGAGGTCAAACAATTAACACTATGTCCCCCTGTAAGAGTAGCACTGTTAGTGACACTTGCTACAAACCTGAGCTGAAGGTGTGCTGGCCATAACCACTAGGCTGCTGCTGTGTCTGCTGCTGGAAGGGGCTGGCCGAGGGGTTGCCCAGGCCGAGGCCCATGCTGTGCTGCTTGGCTGAAGCTGGTCCTGGGCCTCCAGGAGGAACAAACATGGTGGGGCCATACTGGAAGGCAGCAGCACTGGGTACGGCGCCGGGCACTCCAGGGTAGTAAGGCAGGCCTGTGTAGCTGTAGCCTGGCGGCAGAAAGGCCTGCTGACTGCTGTGGTGCTGTGGCTGGCCCTGGGGCTGAGGCTGGGCCTGAGGAGGCTGAGGCTGGGCCTGGTTCTGTCCTTGGCTCTGGGCCTGGGGAGGCTGTGGTGCTGCCAGGCTTGTGGGGGGTGCAGGGGAGGTGGAGTCGTTCCTGCCAAACTTTGTGACTTCACCTGACAAACAGGAGATGTCATTTGAGAATAGACACGGGATTGTAGGAGTTTAGGCAAGGCCAGCCAAGGCACAAGGTGCTTTACCTGAGTAGGGGTTGTTGGCTAGGCTCCCGTCTCTGCCAGAGAGAGTCGCTGTGGGGCCGGGGAATGTGATTCCGTAGTAATCCTGCAAAGAGGGCTAAAGGAACAGGAGAAGATCAGGAGAACATCCACAACTACCAGACAACCTAAAAACCTGAATTCTGCTGGAAGGGGCTGGACTGCAGTGATTGTAAGTACAGAGCTGTCCCAAGAGCGTGACAATGTGGCTCACCATTGGCAGTCTGGACTGGAGCATATGGAGGTCCTCGTAGCCATAGATCTGCTGTGAGACAGAGAACAAGTAGGGTCAGTTACGCAATCTACAAAACAGATCAACATACAAGCCCATACACAGTACCTGGTTTCACTGGTGACTGGCAAATTTATCAGTTATTCGCACCAGCACATGATTTGGTCGCACCTAAACTCCCCTTTTTTTTGGTACAACATGGTATTAATCAACATTGCATGATAACAAATAGCTGTCCTAGTTTGCATAACCTAGTTTTGTATTGATATAAGGATTGGAGTTGACTTGATATTCAAAAAATACATTAATCTGAATGATTTTTTATCACCGGTCTTTTCCCAGGGGTTGTTTTCTCCTATAATAGTCAGGCTAAATTATTGACTTGCTGAACACTTATTGATAGACATTACAATTTATTTTCAGTCGATCCTGTTCATTTAATAGTGGAAAGCCAAAATCCATTTTATGATTAATATTCATTTATTTTTGAGCCCTGCTACTGTGTTAGCCATTGTGACTGAATGTAATGCTTTTTCTTCTTCAATGACTCAGTCAGTATCTCCCTGCAACCTGCACGCATATCAGTTTTGTACATTTTGAACCTCTTTCTCTACCAGCCTCCTCCTCTCACTCGTCATTTAGTTTTTTAAAATAAATCAACCAGATCTGCTTCATCGTTGGACCACACAACAGCTATTTGGATTACGTCAGCACAGTAGCTGCCTGTGCCAACTGGAAGAGCACCAAACCAGTTTAATGATCATCATGCACTTACACGACGGAAAACTAACTTGCACACTTTTATATGTAACTATTTTGGTCGCAATCTGTAGCCCGGCTTGAGTTGGTTTACGTGTGAGCAGGCTGATCATTAATGATATAATTACTCGCAATGTCAAAGTCAATGTGGTTTAAACAACAAATTCAATTCATATCATTCATTCCAACGTGCACTTATGGTCTACTTACTGGGTAAGCAGGCAGCAGCCCCCCAGGACCCATAATGTACTGGTTGGGCAGTAGAGGAGGCACTCCCTGGGACAGGTTGGGAGGAGCTTTACCTGTCAATACATTGACAAAAGAACCAATATTTTTCTATACTCCATATACAAGTCCAACTATTTGGTATAGGTACAGGGTGAAAAACAACTCATCACATTCCCAGTGTATGAGGTGTGTGTGTACCAGTGGTGGAGGAGAGCAGGGGTGTGGTCCTTGGTGCAGAGAGGTTGGACGTGGCAGTAGCTCCATTGGAGCCAAGTCCCAGCGCTGTGCTGGTGGCGGCAGTAACAGCAGAGTGAAGTCCGCTTGTGCCAGCAATACCACCAACTGTGCTGCTCATGTTGTTGCCCATGCTGGGCATGTTGGCCAGGTGGCTGATGCTGCTGCTACTGTTGCTGCTGTTGTGGGTTGAATGAAGTGCTGAGGCTGCGGGCTGCGATGATGTGTAAGAGCCAGAGGACGGAGCAAGAGAGCTCACGTTGCTGCTGTCAACACTAGTGTACTGAAAGGGGATAAACAACAGAAGTGGTTTAATTTGAGATGGGGTCTATTCAATGTATTTTCCTGATTTCAGCAGTTAATGCATGCTGACTAATGGTTTCTAAACTGAGGACACCCAGGTGGCAGGGGTCAATTACCAGGTATCCCCTCCATGTTATCACAACATTAATGTTTTCATTTTTATATTTATTTTCACCTTTATCCATTAGCATGCTATAGTAACATTACATACAGTCATCATGAAAAAGTAGCAGAGAAAACCACACAGACGCAGCCTTCCTCCACTGGAAGAACTAGAATTCAAGAAGTTCTTAAGGTCTCTGTGATTCATCTTGTTCTCTTTTTTAACATGTATCAAATGTTGTGATCAAGTGAACTGTTTTAAGGTGGTGAGGCATCTAGCTTGCTGCTGTGAATAGAGAGTAGATGTTTTTGGCTTTGGCTTTGATTTTAGCTGAGATTCAGTATCCTGTCTAAACAGGGCGGTGTCTAATGGAATGATAATAGTGCTGAACGAGGCAGTTTTGTGTTTCATTATGGCACGTAATACAGTCACCTGTTTGCTTGGATAAACATTTTTGCAGAGGCCAAGCTCCTTTATAGAAAATATTAGCCATTATGGTGGAGTCAGAGCAAAGAGGTACTTACAGTGAGAGAGCTGGAGCCCAGAGCTGAAACCGAGGAATGACTGCTGACGTGGCTGTAAAGTGAAAGCACAAAGTAGAGCTTGATCATGAGCAAGTGCACAAGGACATATCACAGCTTTAGAGCATTTCTGTTTACATAACCTTAAATCTTTGTCTCGATTACCAATAAGGAATACTCATTTCACACTGGCAAGAGGAAGATTAAATGATACACATTCATAAGTAATAGCAGTTTGACACTAATGGGCACCAACCAGTCTGCTCTTCTTAAAAGTGCATGATGGGTTTGGTCAACTATGGCAGTGGAACACCAAGTTTCAAAGATAGGATATACCAAGAAAGTGTGTGTATTTCACCTGTTGAGGGAGTTGAGTTGGCTCACTGAGGGCAGGTCCTGCGCCAGGTTGGAGAGCGTGGTGGAACTGTGTGCAGGCAGGGTGGAGGGTAAGTGGGACGAAGGTGCTGAAGCACCATTGGTGCTGATGTTCATAGACGGCGAATCTGGCTTCGGTGTGGAGGAAGCTGATGAAGCTGATAAGAGGGATGAAATATCTTGTAACTGACATGCTTAACACATGGCAGGTGGCTGTTATTTTCAACATTAACTATGCATTGAAAAAAAAGTAGTCATAGGTGACTCACTGTCCAGTGCAGCAGAGGCCCTGACACCATTCAGACCATTCTGGCAAGAACAAAAAACAACAGGGTTTGTATTTGTTGATAACAAATAAGAACCATATTTACAAACAAAACAGCATGAGAAAGTGTACTGTCGAATTCAGGATAGGCTTCACATTGCTTGGTGGTAAAAAAAAATGAAAATCGAACCTAAACAGAATTTGATTATCATGTTAGATAATGAGTTAAGATTACTGTCGGATGGGACACCCTTCACTTTGAGTTTTCCAACATGGGGCTGACCTAATGACCCAATGTGACCCATCAGTGTCACACTGATTTATTGCTAAAATGCAAAGTGGTTGTCTACATCACAGCAGACTACGGTAATTGTTTTGTCCCCAAGACAATAACTGATTTTGGATGAGTTCTCAAGATTACCAGCCTTTCAGGCAAGATAAACATTTCTTTTGTAAACTATTTCTACTCACCATAACTGGTCCTGTGGCCTCTTTGTTCTGGGAAAAGGCCAGTCGTGTGTGAGGGGGCATGGTCCCATCGTAACTTCCCCCTACTGTGGAGAAGGGAGAGGCGGAGGGTACAGCGGAGGTGGTTGAGGTTGTTGAAGAAGAGGAGGGAGGATTGGTGGAGTTGGCAGTCCCTAATGATGAGGGAGTGAGACTGGGCAACGCCACAGTGGAGGAGTGATATACTGGCTCTGATGAGGCGAGGGGCAAAGGCAGGGTGACGGAGAGAGGGCTGCCCAGTGACTCACTGGAAGACACCAAGAGGAAGAGAAGAACACACAAGTTCAAAGCTTTAGATCAAATTAGAATAATGGGTAAGGTATTTTAAGAAATAGTTGTTGCAGTGAAAAAAAAGTTTTTTGGTATACTGAAACATTTATATTTATCACAAATTTTTCATTTATACTGTAGATTTTTGCTTGCAAGACAGCTACAGAGAGTGACATACATTTATTGATTTAATCTTCTATTTGAACAATTTTCCAAATTTAAGTTGTCTGATATATTATGTTGTCTTTTATGAAATGTGTCTGTTATATATGACCTACACAGTGTTTTGCAATTGAATTACTTAAATGCACAGTTCTTGCATTATTACATAAAGATGTAACTCATCATCAGCAGTGACAGTACCTGAGTGGTTTGGAGTACAAGCTTGTTTGGCTCTGCACCCCTGGTCCAGGTGCAGCTGATACTGAAGCGGGGGCCGGCGTGGACTCCCTGGACACCGCACTCACACAATTGTCCACAACTCCAAACTCCGGCAATGCAGACTCCGAGCCAAAGTCTAGAGCTCCAAACTGGAGGTTTAGCCCAGGGACGTCAGCCGAACCTGGCATCTCTACTGCCGTGGAGGGGATCTGTAAGAAAGGAAGTGACACAGTCAAGTTTCACCACCAGGTTATTAAGCTTGTACAGCTGATTTTTAGGAGAAACTTGTGAAAACGTAGTATAGTAAATACTATATACTCTGGCAAGCTTCCCAAGCAGCCAGTGTAATGGCAATCTTATGCATATCACAAGCCTTTCTCTACCTTTGATGTGGGAGGTATCCTTCGTTTCTGGCCTTTGAGCTGTGCCCGTTGTTGCTGTGGCGTACTGCTGCCCTGAGGGTCCAGCCCTGCACTAGGGGCAGGAGGTTTAGCACCAGCAGCAGCCATTACCGGACCTGCCTGTGCTGGCGTGCTGGTGTGATGGGGGGCAGGCGAGGCTGAAGCAGGGGATGCTTGCTGTTGCGACGGAGGACTGGGCTGACGTGCCAGAGGCAAAGAGGGGCCAGTGTGCCTCTGAACAAGCTGGCTCAGCACAAGAGAAGGCTCTGGCTGCAGGCCAAACTCACCTGCAGATACAGAGCAAAACACAGACACAGGACAAGGATTTAAAATGGGTATATATACACACATACGCCTATATAAACACATGACATCAACTGTCGTACTTGTGTGGATGACTCTACTATGACCGTTCCACATAAACACTTACGACTGAACTGCGAGGACAGTGAGGTGGTGTTGGACTCTGAAACCTTCATGTCCCAGCTTGAGGAGGAGGGTGGGGGTGCTCCCAGGCCAGGAAGTCGGCCAATGGAGGTGTTGCTCCCTTGGGTGCTTACAGGAGGTGCAGCCTGGGATGAGGGTAGCGGACCCAAGCCAGGACCCTTAAGCTGTTCCAGTATCTGAGCTCCAGCGCTGGGCTGAGTCCTCTTGGCCTGGCCCAAGTCCCCAAAACCAGCTCCCAGAACTGATGACTGGCACAGAGGAGCAGAAAGTAGAATCATCAATCTTTGTTTCTGCATATCTGTATTATGTGTGGAGGATAAATGAACATGCATTCAGGAAAATCAACATCATGTGTTTTTACCAGAGCAGCATGAGCGTAGCTTGTGCTACTAGTGGTGTTGCGGCTGATGGGCGGCTGCTGGTGATGGTGAGAGTTGGTGAAGACCAGGCTCTGAGTAGAAGAGGCGGATGGTGGTTCTCTTCCTCCAACCACAGGTTTCTGCAGCAGAGAGGCGAGGTCCAGACTAACACAGAAACAAAGTTAATTACAAATTGCTTTCAGAACACAAAGCTGAAAACTGATGATGTAATGTGCTGTAAATAGGCATCATCAAATCCTGTATGACACTTAACTTCTAAAAAAATGTACAACATGTAAACAGATATTCAAAAATAAAGCTATGTTTTCTTTACTGAAAGACAGTTAGCTACCTTTGCCCAGGTGCAATGTGGTTTTCAGCAGCAGGTGCACATGAGGAAGTGAACACTTTGGTCTCTGAGAGCTGCAGAAACACAGCAGAGACAATTGTTCGACCAAAACACTACAGTTGTGACTTCAGTTGCAATGTGCTACCCTCTGTGTCAACTCACACTAACATCTTCACTCCAGTCCTCAGCTGCCCAGTCTTCCAAAGTATTCCTCCAGGCAACTAGAGGACAACCAGTGATGAGTGGATAAGTTCAAATGCAAGCAAGCAAGTTTATATATGAAGTATCTTGTCATACACAGAGGTTATTCAAAGTGCTTTACAGGCAAACGTAAGAAAAATTATTTTAAAAAAACATACAATTGAAAAATAATTAAACTAAAATACTCAAAAGCAGCACGGACAAACTGCATAAAGTGCACACAGATTTATAGAATAATTAAAACTGGCACACAAGAACAGTAAAAAAAAAAGACAAGAGGTGAGAAAAACAAAAACTTGTAAGAGATGAAGTATACAATAAAATAAGAAAGAAATTAATTACAATTAAGAGAATAAAAGTTCAGATACTTAAAAACACTGAATAAAAGAGCTGTCTTTAGCTTACTCTTAAAAATTGCTATATCTGGGGCAAATCTGAGTTCCAAAGGGAGCTGGTTACAGCAGCAGGCCACAAAATGACAAAATGCCATTTCACAGTGTCTGGTCTGTTTACCACAAACTGACCAATCCCTGCAGATCTTAGAGACCTTCCAGGCTTGTACTTAGCAACATATCTCTGGCACTTTTTTGATGCCAGACCATTCAGAGACTTATAGACAATAATTAGGTTCTTAAATTTATTTCTATAATTAACTGGAAGCCAGTGCCTAAGACCTAACGATCAGAGTAGTGTGCGCTCTCCTCCTGATGTTTGTCAGTATTCTAGCAGCAGTTATAAATGTCTAATGGTTTTATTAGGGAGGCCAGTAAGGAGTGCATTACAGTTCGCGCTAAAGGTAATAAAACCATTTTTCTAAATCTTGCTTGGAAAAAAAGTGGTTGGATTGAGGATTGAAGATCTAGTTACAGTTTTAATGTAGCTGCTGTCGTTTAAATCCTAATCAATGATTACACTGAAATTCTTGACCTGGTTGTTAGTTTTTACAGCTCTGTACTAAAGGAAAAGCTCTGAGCACCAGTCTTCCTTTTTATTGCCAAATATAATTATTTCAGTCTTGTCTTCATTTAGTTAAAGGAAGTTTTTTCAAATCCAATTGTTTACTTCCTCAAAACAATGACAAAGCAAGTCTATACAGCCATAGTCATTTGGCGAGTGTCCAAGAAAGAGTCTATCTAGGAGTAGTTCATGATCCACAGTGTCAAGTGCTGCACAAAGATCTGATAACACCAGCATTGTTCAGACTCGCTGAATCACTATTCCAGCATATGTCATTTATAATCTTTATGAGAGCAGTATCAGTGCAATGCAGGTGAAGTAAATGGGTAAACAAAATGCAGGATGCAGGGAGTTTATGCACATTTGCATAAAAAAGTCACACAGGCGTGCCCAGTGCTGTCTGCTTATTGCAAACACAGCTGAAAACACAAGTCATGAGCTAAATGTGTTCTCTCTAGAATTCACCTGTCCCATCTGTGCTGTTGTTGTTGTTCACCGTGTCCCAAACCTCTGTTTGTGTGGTCCCTGTCCCAGCCTCTGAGGTATAGTCCGCAGGATTGAACGTCCTAGTAACAATTCAAGTAGAGGGATACCGAGTTACACAGAAACGCATTTCAAGATGAGGGAAGGCTACAACTGTGGGAAATCAGACAGCTCACTCTTCTTGCCACAAGCTTCCTTTACTGTCATTGACCTAATTTTGGAAATCTTTATCATTTCTTGCAGCCACAAATAAGCTGAATTGTCAATGACCCTGAACAAAATTAAGATGGAAATTGCAAAAAGAAATATGACACATCTTCAGGTGAAACAAGGCTGCTTGGCTTTTGGATTTTTGAGGTTTGTGCAGAAATTTGTTTATGATTTGGTTGGTGTCTCAATAAGACTGGAAACTACAGATGTGGAGTCTTTTGGGAACAGATATATAGAAAGACTATGGTAACACATTCTAATATTAGTTATACAACTAAAGTCCCATCTGAACTTATTCAGAAACCAAATCAAAACCTTTTTTTTTCCTTTTCCTGGCCATAAAAAACATAATTAATTTTCTACAAAAACTGTTGGAAAGTCACTATGAATGAGGGTGTGTATTGTCACCATACCCCATGCCTTGGGCTGAGAACCTGCTCCCTGTCGGTGCTCTGCCTCGACCTCGAACTCCAGATCCTGCATAATATTTACACAAAAGTCAATAGAAGGCACTTGAGAGGCTGCCATACTGACAGTGTTGTACTGTGCGTCAGCTCACCTCTACCACCTTTGCCCCTTCGACCTCGATCCGAACCTCTGTCCACTGGTGTCACCTCCACGCCATTCTCCTCTGGACGTGCTATATTAGTGACACAATAATGTCATCAAACAAGATACTGAGACGCTAAAGAACAAACAGTGGAGTCTGAACTAGATTTAAATTAATGTAGTGTTTAGACTACTTACCCTGTCGGCTCCGACTGGCCCCTTTGCCTTTGCGGTTGGCAGCGGCACGGGCCTTGCTAGCCTCTCTCTCTCCTTTCTTCTCCCTGTTCTCCTTGTTCTCCTTGCTTTCTGATGGGCCTTCTTTCACCAGGGGCTTCTTCTTTCCCACCGTTTCCCATGAGGTCTAAATGCAGAAAAGAAGTGAGATGACAGAGAAGAAAAAAGTAAACACAGAGAAAATATATTAAAACATGCAACAATAAAATTAAACAATGTGTAGGACTAACGCTTGTTAAAAACATAACAGCAGGAAAAGAAGGTATCAATACACAATGCATTCAGGTGAGCAAAACAGGTAGAGCAGCTTTAATTTTAAATAGTACATCTTTGCCTCCACTTCAGCAACATTTCAACTTGTATCCTGTAGAAGTAGTTTCTGGTGCTTTGCAGTTGGATGATAACCACATATGAACTTATGTACTACCTGAAATATTAAAGGACACCATAGAAACATTCCTGGAAGCAGTTACAGAGGAAGAGTTATGCCAGCTACTTTTGACCGACTTAAGTAGTGACGTGTACGCTATGCAGCTGTATTATGTAAGGGAAAATATCAAAATAGGGGCTTGTTATTGCAAGAAACTTGAAATAAAGTGACTCATATTGAGATTAAGACAAAAGCTGATTTTCAAAATAACATATTAATTACAGCTATACCATCACTTTAATTAGTGTGTTATTTCATATGCCAGTCTTCTTTTATCCTATGCCTACTCTTACAACATAGGAAAACTAATTTAGCACCCATTCCTCTTGTTTATGACTGTTTAAAACGTGAAAAGCACAGCAGAGGCAGATGCAATCAGAGGGTTGCAATATCTACCATAACAGTAGAGTCCTCCATGTAAAGGGGAAAACCAGCTATTTCCTATTTTTGGACTTCCACGAAACAAAAACAACAACACGGGTAGCTGTCTGGCTGACTGCCCTACCCTGCCCTACAGCTGCCCTCACCATCTGTGCAGGCTGGTAGGCTTCTGAAATGCTAGGACCCTCACTCGAACTCACAACGCAAGGGCTGAACAACACCCAAGAGTTTGCTAGACATTAGATAGCCTGTTTGACTTAGCTCTCTAAGCAAAAGACTGAAATATGGTGAACAACAGCATGCCTTCATTCTAGCCCAAAAGTCACTGATGTTACAAAGACTCAGCAATCCCTAGGGGCAAAGAATAACTCGATCATGTGCCACATTATTCCATCAAAATATAAATTATTTTAGCGTACACCTTTTCCCCTGGCCTGACAGGCCGTCTACACAAGCCAATCTTCAGACTTGAGCTGTTTTTTTAGTTATCTAATGCATAACTGACAGAACAGAGATGACTATTTTAATCAGTACAGCTGTCTTCACAAGCCACGCAATGGCTCGTATTTCCCTGTAATCGTGCATGACCATTTTACAAGTGAAACAAAAGAGACTGTATTAGATGGGCTGCTTTCACTACATAAACTGTGCATGACCAGATATTCAGGAACTGCTATTCTGAAGTGTAATTATTGGATTAAAGGTCCCACACACACCTGTTTTTCAGTTTTTCTGGCCAATTTCACTGCTGTACTAATAATCCTGTGAGGCAACAAAGTTTCTTGCACTAATAACAAATATAAATATTCCAATTTAACAAAAATAAATTCCAATATAATAGAAACAGATACAAGCTGCCTCCCGACAGGTGCAACTAAACTACGAGAAAAGTAATTGAAATGTCAAAAACAATCTGTAAACTCATCACCAGTCTAGCTAAAGATCTAATCATTAATACAGGCATGAAAGGCTTTTAAAGGTGCTCAGTATCAGTCATTGAACTCACTGACTGCGGTTATTAAAATAAAAAGGAATTTAAATATCACGCCACAAAATGTTCTACTCAGTGTTGTGGTCAAACACATACCACTTAGTGTAAATGAGGGCCTTATATCTTTTCAGTTTATGCGTTTGTCCTTATCCATAAATTTTTTTCCCAAGTGAAAAATCGCCCATCTCAGTTATGGCAGTCATTTAGCAGCGGCTGTATATTCCGCATTCCAAGCAAATGAAAGCTGTTCAGAGTATCTGAAAGAGCAAATCTACAAGAGTGAAAGTAAATGATAAGCTTGAGTTGTCGGATGGGATTAAATGAGATGTCATTTACCATGTCCGAGGTGCTTTCCAGGAGGAAATTGATGGCTCTGCTAACATCCTCATTGCAGTCATGAAGCGCAACCATGCACTCATCTTGGTTCTTCCCCGTCACCTCCATCAGCTGTGGGAAGCAGCACACACATATTAGATGTGTCTGCCAGTTAACAAAGCATCTGACAAATGACAAGATGCACAATGTAGAGTGCTAGAATCATGACAGAACAAGAAAAGCTGCCCTAACTCAGACTAATAATTAGAAATGAGCCTTGTGCTGTCCAACAAATGCTCAAAGCTTTCTTCACCTGGTTAACTTTGTCCTCAAAGTCGGCATCACTCTTGTCGTAGATCATCTGGGCAAGCCGGATCTGTTCAGCAGTAGCCTGCAATATAGAGACAACAGGACAATCAAGGAACAATTTGGTTAATGGAAGAATAAACAGAAAGAACTTAGTGTGTATATTGCATAAGGAATGCTTAGTTTTGTACTCTAAAATCACTGACAATAAAAGAAATAGTTCCTATAGCTGTCACGATTGTAAGTATTTGTGCTGTCTAGCTGCAATCAAAACATAAACAACAACAAAATCCTTGTGAGTACTGATCATTGCATTGTGGTTGAATTCTGTGATTCAGTTAAGTGTATGTTTAGAAACTTTTTCCCCCATGTTAATGTGGCTGCAGTGGCTCACCTGTATCAGTTTCTGTGGTTGTGATGTGTGAGTGGCAGCTGGCAGCGCTTTTTCCCGAGGACCCCGGGCCTTGTCGCTGCCCAGCGAGCTCATCATATACAGTATATACAAAACTCTGTATGTACAAAATAGAAAAAATCTGCAAAGGAGAAACAAAAAAGATGAAAGGATAAGTGAAATCAACGAACATAAGAGTAAATTACCAGTGCAGTTACAATGCTAAGACACGATTTTCCCTTGTGTGAGTTCATTGGATGTTGTTAATACCAGAAGTATGTGTTGTGAGCAGGGCTAAGCCTTATTGCACAATCATGAATACTGCCCTTATGGAGGCTGTAAGACACACAGTTGGCCTGGTGACGCAACAGCTTTGCTGCAAATCTGGGTCAAGGAGGGAGAGCGACCCAGTGTCCTCTCACAAACAGCACAGACCACAGTATGTGTGTGTGTGTGAGAGAGAGGCAGAACAAACACTACACACCCTGACCCTACATCCCCTCTTGTTGCTAGATAGTTTTAAGCACCTAGCTCAAAGCCTCTAATACTTCTAATGGCAAATATTAAACACTTCTAAAGCTGCCACAACCACATGCACACAGTGGGCTTTATTCACCTGCAGACATACGAAAAATGTGATTGCTCAGTGTTTGGTGGTGCAAAATTAAATGGCAAACTCTGACTGAGGTGTCCATCACTAGAATAACCACAAACATCCCCACTGATCCATTTGTTATGTCAGAGAACAATGGCAATCCAGCTTACTGTGTCTGAGTGACGCTGGCAAATACAAAGCTGCCATTGGTTACTAGACTGAACAAACGCACAAGGACGAACAAGCATTAAATGCAATTCCACTGAAAAAAGTGTAAATCTCTCTATGTTCCAGAGGATCTACGGTAGCAGCCGAAAATTACATTAAATTAATTAAATATTAGCATGTAATTGCAATTACGAGTATCGACGGTCTAAGACACAAACAATAACAAAACAATCCGTCTGCACATCTCAGTTGCAATCAAATTTATTTGGACATAAAGACATAACGAATAAAAAAAATATTAAGTTACACGTATCTAGGTGTTCATGAATACTGACATCTAATAACTGATCATTAGCCACAGATTATGTTAGGAGTAAAGAAAGCGGAGCGTTGTTTTGAGCCGATGCTAACGTTAGCCCGGTACTGCTATGTTAGTCATTTCTCAAGTGTGTATTATGTGACTGTTCGGTTACAGCTAAGGGTCCATGTCAAGCTCTTAAAATCGAAACCGATTGCTGAACCGTCGTTTTCGACCGACTTTCTGCCGTTGGTACTACGGTCCCCTTTGTCCTCGCTAGCATGAACTGAAGTTAGCTACTACCATGCTAACGCTGACACTACAGCGTCGATAGTGAACAAACGATGCGGTGGGAATGCAGCTAGCTAACGATGCTATCTAAATCTGGTCCAAGTTGATAGCCAGCGGCCGTCAAACTGGCTCGTTAAAGTCTTATATGTATTTAAAGGTCCGCACATTTGTCAAGCGATAGTGGCAGAAACACCAGACGTGTCCTCAACATCTAAACTACAGGGTAACCGGCTAACAACAAAGGTGTCTCAAATCTGGAGAAAAGGCCTCGCAGCGGAGCACAATCCCATCCCGACATTGCTCGCCGGGAAACAAGACAACAGAAAAATTGCGAAAGACATCCTCCACAACCCCGTCTAAGCGAAACAAAGAAGCCAGCGACAAACTGTTTCGGCGAAAACGCGATTATGTGCGTGGCCCAAAGGTGCCGAAATACACAGAGTAAAGTTGAAAAACAAGGAAATTTGTGTTTTTATTACCTGCTAACACGCTTCACTCGGCCAGCAGCAGACAAGATGGTCACGTGACGTGCGCTGCCGCGGTGGATGCTCGGCTCTAGTCTCCGGGTCACAACTCATTTCTTTACACTGAACACTTACAATAACGACCTATAGTCAAATCTGGACATTGGCTATTTACATTTCATACTTTTTTATACTGTTGTGCTCATTTAGGAAGCACACAGCTCCGTATTTCTGCAGTATATGATCACATTGCAGACTGCACTCCCACTGACACAGAGACCTTTGTGTCCTGAAAGCTACCCAGCGGTTGGAATGACCCACTTTCATTCAGGAATCACAGTCTGCAAACTGGATAAATAAAGTCAAGCACGAAAACAACACGTTACATCAATATACATTTTTATTTGTATTATTTACTCCTTTTAAAGATTTAATAGCTTTTTCCGGATGTTTATATCTTACAATATCTTCAGATTCAGTCATTTGTAAAAACATTCATGAGGTGTGTATAAAAAAAACAGGGCATCACCAAGTAGACAGGTCAATCCACACACTTTCTCAGACATATACATAAAAATGTATGCAATTGTCCCTATGTATTTTACACATACATATACACATTTATATATAAAATACACTTTAAAAGTGTTGGTTATTTGTTCAATTCATTGTCCTAATTGGGGTTTTTCTTTTTCAGCCCATCATTATAATGAAAACTGGAGAAAAGTTCCATGTAGAAAAGGAAAATTATGATCGCCTGTGGCAGTCTTTCACAGAAAGACCTGAGGAAGGCAAAAACGGAACTCAAGCCTACCCTGCCTCTGCCGAACAAGGAAAAAGAGCAGAATCACTCCCTCCTTGGTACAAAAAGAGGAGGAAAAAATGTTTTACAACTGTGACAACAAATGTATGTGCCTGCAGCATTTAACTCCAGGATAGAGTCCAAAAAATCCCATTAGTTCTCCTTGCACCCTTCTAACTGGATGGTTGAGAGGATCAAACTAAGCTACTACAGGCCTTCTTCCCAGTTCCTGTGGTGGAGACCCAGAATCATGAGGGGTTTCAGTCCAGTAATGTAAGGCTCCTCTATCTATCAATCATTTGATGATGCTTAACTTGCTACCAAAACTTAAAATCTTGGGGTAAATTGTCTAGTAACACCGCAGCAATCACTGATCAGGATTCGAACACAGTCAATGCAAATGCTAAAAGCATTCTGTGTCAAAGCAGAGAAATATAGGTAAAGGGCAAAAACATAACAACCCTCAAAAAAGCAGATATAAACACTCCTGACCAGCCAAATAAAAGTGACAGAAAAGGGCAAAATAAATACAAATAAAGCAAATTAGAATATTAGCAGGGGTATGCCTGTTCAATCACACAGTCAAAATATAAAATATGCTTCTTTTTTTTTTGATTAATTCACAGCAGAACAAAAACACTGCATTTATCAATCTTAATGTTTCTCCTTTACATTATCTCAGTGAGGATAAGATTAACACAAAGTCCCATTTCGATTGGCTTCTTTGTTTTACTTCTGACAGGAGAAGAGAGAAGTTCTTTGAGATTGTTGTGGGCTGTTCCAACCAGTAAATATTCTCGATCAAATGTCAAACTGCACTCCGGCTCAGTCCTTCAAAGTTAAATGTCTCTTCAGTCCTTATTCCTCTCTCGCTCTCATTTATTGCTGTCCATTGAAGTGAGAGAATGAAAAGGAACTTTTGGGAGAGAATTCCACAAGTTTTTCCACAAAGACGCTGTCATTTATCACAGAGTAAGCAGCGGTAAACACTCTCTTACGTACAAAAACAAGCCAGCAAAAGACCAGAACTTAATCCCTGCAGGTTGGATGTAAATGTTTTAAATAATGAGAACACGCGTAACGTTATCTTTAATGTTTTTTCAAAAACTCTTCCGAGTTCCTCAGTGGCAGACTTTGCAGCTCTTGAAAATTATTGGTTAATTGTTTGTACATTTATATATTTATATATATATATGTATGTATATTTAAAAAACTGAATAGCTGAGGTGAAAGGTGCAAAGGGATAGCTGAAGAAGAAGGGATAGTGTAATGGTGGACACAAATATACACAACATGAATAAAGCCGTGATACGCTGAGGGAAAGATCATGCTCCTGAGTCCATGTGAGAGCAAAACAGAGTGATAATTTAGTGAGCAAGAGGGATACCAAGGACAGTGATCTTGATGAACTCAAAGAAGGAGAGGGATGGAGGGACTGGTTAAGTAAAGGTCTGGACGAGGATGTAGTGACAGAGCGATGGAGGAGGAGGAGAGGCTAGCTCCACAGTCCTGCGTAGTTGCCATGCAGGCCAGAACAGAGTGGTCCACCTGCTACAAACAGCTTGGTGCCGGAGTCGTCATAGCAGTGGGTGTACACCGCGTTGGGGAAGGAATGAATGTCTGAGAAGTAACTCCTCCACGTCTCATCGTGATTCTGGAAGCAATGCAAAAAGTAGCAGAGAGGCAATATGGGTCAGGAGGGAAGAAAGGAAGTATTTGATGGCACATCTAATCCAGAACTACAGTGTGAATATACTGGTGTCGAACAAACAACAGTTTAGTTTCAATAAAGGCGACATCAACAAAAAAAATAAAATAGTGTACCAGCCAGCCTTTTCCTGTAGTGAGCTTAAGGATGCCATCTCCAGGGCACTTTCGATATCCTCCGGTGGGATTAAAAGGATTCTCCAGGAATCTCTGAGCTCGGATGTCGTAGAAGAGAAGAGACCCTTGGCCAGTACCCACCGTCACAATGTGCTCATAGAAACTCACCGAACGGATCCCTGCACAGACACAGATGTGTTAATGCAAAGTTACTCAAACAGAAGCATCAACTCTCCCCTCCTCCTTTGTACTTTCTACGTGGGCCTGTCTATCCACACAGATCCGAGACATACAATACCTTTAAAACAGAGAAATTACACTTAAACTACCCTTAAAGTTAATGAAATTGTTGTGCTTTTATAATACGCACCGTTAATGTCTTTTAACTAGTATAGAAAATATTAGAAATCACAACTTTGCAATGTCTTAAATCAAAAGCAGTGAAAAAACTAGGCTGCAGTCAAAATGTGTCAAAACAGGGTATGCTAGCATGGCTGTAATAAAGCAGAAGAAGTTGAAAACAAAACCAGGGGTGTGTTTCATTACCCATGCTAGCACGCTATACATAGCATGCCAAATTCTCAATATATTGTATGTCAGATGAAGTATGCCAAAAATACCAGGATGTCCTACTACATCTGGTCTCATTTTGCATTATGCAAGCCAGCACGTTTCTCTACCCATGCTGACTCACAATTCTCTGCACAGTTAGAAGATATGTCGCATATGTCACGGTGTTTCGCTCAAGTGACAAGCTTGAGCTGCCCATAGCGCACAAACTGCGACGAATGCATGAGAAAGACGGTCAAAACTTATGACACAATAATATGACAAAAAAGTGTATTACCGTATTTTCACGACCATAAGGCGCACATAAAAGTCTTAGATTTTCTTCAAAATGTGAGGTGCGCTCTATAGTGCAGTGCGCCCTGTGTGTTGTTGTAAGGCGGACGTAGGAGAGGACACCATGAGAACGTTAAAGGGTGAAGTGGGCGTGGATTGTATATAAAAGAACGGGTATGTGCGTTATGCAGAACATTGTTGTTTTAACAACCCCTAAAAATGGCGAAGAGACACGCATATGAAGCTCAGCTTAAACTGAAGGCCATCAGCGACGCGGAGGAACATGGGAATCGTGCAGCCGCAAGTGCACAGTTTCACCAAGAGTGGAAGGCAGCGGCGGGCGAGTTACGCTACAATTTGTGAATGGATTGTTCATGCTTGGGCTAACGTGTCTGCTGACACTGTTGTTCGAGCGTTCGCAAAAGCCGGCATCATTTCCGAGGAGCAGCACGGCACGGAAAGTGAGTCTGACAGTGAGGAAAGTGAGCCTGTCATGTTAGATAGAAATTTAGCGCTGCTGTTCAATTCAGACACAGAGGATGAGGACTTCGAGGGGTTTGACTGATGACATTACCGGTAAAACATTGATGATTGATGTTAGTACTTTGTAATTAATACTTAAATAAAGCACAACCAAACTCAGTTTTGCTCCCACTCTATTTTTAAATACACACTTGTATGCTTGTGTGTGTGTTGTTGATGTAAGGCGGACGTAGGAGAGGACACCATGAGAACGTTAACGGGAGAAGTGTGGGCGTGGATTGTATATAAAACCCGCGCCCTATAACACGGTGCGCCTTATGTGTGTGTTAAATACAGTAATGGCACACAAAACTGAGACTGCGCCTTTTAGTACGGTGCGCTCTATGGTCGTGAAAATACGGTAATTGTTTGCATATTGCATGTATGTACTTTGTAAATTTGCTGTAGTGCACACTGAAAGGACAAAGAAAAAGTATGTGAATTTGGAATACAGAGCGGAGGGCAAGATGTATTATTTGCCCAATTGTATTATTTTTAATGTCAGGCAGCGAAAGGTGGTGAACAACTCATCAGTTTCAAATTTAAAATGCAATTTCAAAACAATGCAATTAGCAAATCGAAAAGGTTGCAATTAAGGACATATGTAATACAGCGCCTCCTTAAACTGTTGTTGCAATGGTTTTACAAATTCCCACTCCTTTCTTGACAGTCAGGTTTTTGATGCCACCTCATAGTAAAATACCACCAGGTTTTAGATCAATTTCACAGTGAGTACCGAACTTAGCTAGACTTACATAATGTTGTTATGCAAATTAACTCTCAATCATATTGCATTTGTCAACAAAAATAATGCAGTTTGATATTTTCCCCAAATCATTCATCATTCAAAATTGAGGCTGTTTTTAAAAAAAATTCTATTATCATTAACTTTTTCTCATACAATATGTTAAAATGCATAAGAATATATTATGAAACCTTGGCTACTATCTAGTGTTTGGTTATTAGGTAATAATTATGCAAGCACTGGTAAGTATTTTAGGTAGGTCAGCTGATGTCTGCTTGTGTTATTAGCTTCTTTTGGAAGTTTTACAGGTCACTTACCACTTCCTCTCTCTCTGGAATTAACGGACTTGATGCTGTGTGTAGGCTGTCTTGGATCCAGAAAGGAAACATGGGCCTGAGAACCCACAGCATACACCGACCAGTCCTGTCCATATGCCAGGCACACATTCTCTTTGCAGTGAGGCAGCTTGGTGGACAGTATCTAGAGGGTGCAACACAGATTGGTAAAGAATTTTAGCTGCAAACACTGAATAAATTATGTTTCTTCGTTGTATATCACTCAAGTTTGGGTATAAACATCTATCAAATTCCACAGCCATGAAGAATAACCTCACTCTGAAATGACACTATATGATAAAAGTGTCACAAAATATAACAATATTAGAGAATACTTGCTGTTGTAGTGGCAGGCTGATCACATATTACACTGTAAAAGTTTTGAATACCAAAAATAACTATTAGTGAAACTATTTACCTTGCACAAGTTATGCTCAGCTTTCCACAGGTGGAAATAGCCATCCAAGGATACAGCACCCAGTTCCTGAAAAAGCAAAAACAACAGATGGAGCCAAGACATAAATGACAGACGCTGAGGCAGAACCCAGAAGCAGCAGTACTGCTACTCCCTTGTCAGCATTAAAAGACATTATAAAAGTTAGTAACTTCTCCTTCTATAACCAGCTACTGATGCCATGTTTAATGCTGGTTACACAGGCTTCCCTTAGACTTGTTCCAGAAAGCAGATTCAACAAACTCAGGACCCTGACCTCTGAGCTGACCTACTCTGAGATGGGAAACTCAAGTGTTTGGTATCAGAACAACTCGATTAACTCAATCAACACTGACAATGTTCACTCCGAGTTAAACATGTGCCTCGTGAATTTAAAAAAAAACCATTGTCAATAGATCTTTGACATTACAACTTACCATGGCAACAGGTAAATAAAGAGAACGGCCTCAATTTTAATCCACTGACTGCATAAATATTCATGTGTTGAAGTAGGAAAATGCAGCAGGTCTACATGATTACATGTTATTTAGTGTAGTCCATAAATTCATCATTTAGACTTAATTTTCTTATATTACTGTGTATTATGTTTTATATATTCAGTTGTAACCTAAAAACATAGATCATACAGATAACAGGTTTATTAAGAACTATGATATAAACTCATAGCCCACATGGCAAAAATTATTTTGGTGATATGAAGTTAAAAAGGCATCTAGATATTTTTACAATATTTTTTGGGGAGTTTTTTTTCCATTTTAATGATAGGGGAGAGACAGGGTGAAAGGGGGTAGAGAGAGGAGAGAGAGACATGCAGCAAAAGGTCGTGAGCCGGACTCGAACTCAACACTGACAATGTTCACTCCAAATTACATTTGAAATTGAAATGTAATTCAAGTGATGTGAGACAAAAGAAGATGCTGCACCTCCCCTTGGCTCTGTTTTAGGTTTTCGAAAATCACATTAGTTCTGAACACTAAAGTTACTAAATATTACTAACTCACACTGTGGCTATGCCAAATGCATAGTGTATGTGGAGTGTTTGAAGAGTGGATGAGCAGCAGAATGCACGTTTTTAGCAGATATGCAAGTAAGGACAAATATCAGTGCATTCATCTTCACATTGATCATAAAAGTGTAATGTTAGTAAAGATAGTCTTTGTGTGACAAACTAATATCCAACATAGATTCTGATATTCTCCCAACATAAACTTGTACAAATAATTGCGCTTGAACGTAAATGAGCATCAAGTCGGTAATGTCCAGTTCTCTACAAATAGAACACTTAGTTAGGTGAATTCCTGATAGCTGCATGAGAATGAATCTTACTTTGTGGTTGTTGTTAAAGGCCAGAGCGCGGACTTTACAGTTGTATGGGTTGGTGTACTCCTTGGGGATGTCCTTGAGTGCACGGTGGGAGATGTGGGCATAGGAAGGTACCGTCTCCTCATTCTGACTTCTCTCAGCCTGGCTCATTACTTCCTCTGTAACTTCCCAGAGGCCCATGGAGCCATCTCTGGACCCTATGAAATAAAATACACACAGGGCTCATCTCTATTACTACCGAGACTATTGATCTACTTAATACACATAAAAGTGGCATTATAAAAGACAGGATTGCCATTGTGGCATGTAGTGTGTTGACTTATACATAAGGAAACTTGTGACCAGTGGTCACACAGCTTAATTAATGCAAACTCACCAGAAACTGCCATGTTATCGCTGATCCATGCTATGGAGAATATCCAGTCATTGTGACCATCCTGAAAAACAAATGGTTACTATGTTAAAGTTATACATCCTCATGTGCTTTAGGTTTAAATGCTGAAGAGCAAATGTTAAACAGTGGCTAGGCAACATTAGCAAGACATTATCAAGTTCATAAAATTATAGTATTTCTTTCCTCTCTGGCAAAAGAAGAGAAAACCTGCATGATCTGGAATGAAATTCTGTATCGCAGTTAGCATGTGACAATACTTGAGCTTGAGATGTTCGCATTCAAACATTAGTACACTAGCATGTGATGAAAAAGTGGAAATGTGACATTGTGGAGTCCTTGATGAGCCAGGGAATCCCTTCCCTCTTGGGGAATGTAAAATTCATTGCAATCAGTCATATAGTTGTGGAGATACTTCTTGGACCAACCAACAATAAAACCTCCAGAGGGATGAGGCCAAAAACCACCACAGCATGTAACCAATGTACTAACAAACGGAAGAAAGATGTCAGTATTTTCAACAACACTAATGGGCTAGTTAGAACTGCTAATTCTGACATGACAAACCTTTTACAGATAAGGAAAGCTTACAGGATTCAAATGTCGTGGCTGGCACATGAAGAGTTCAATATAAGCTAAGTGAGTCAAAACAAAATGAATTACAACAAGGCAAAGACTGGATTAGTAATCATAAGCCACAATTAGAGTCAAACAGTTCAAACCACTTACATCTCCAACGCAAACAGGATCCAGTGTTGGCAGCTGGTAGATGGCCAGGCTGTTGGGGTTGTCTCCTCCAGTGGCGAGCAGTGTTCTTGAGGGGTTCAGTTCAATAGCGTGGATCCCACAACCCTGCTGGTCCAACCGAGTACGCGAGGCTCCTGTGGAGTGGTAATGCCTCCCCGCCACCACTGCACCCACTACCCCAGAGCCTCCATCACGACACTCCCTGTCCTTCAGCATAGGAATGCGTGTTATCTGTCCTGTCAGGACATCCGCTACAAAAAGCTGCAAATAAATGAAGAAAACACATTCATGAAGAAGAAAAAAATGATCAAGAGTCTAAAGATTTCTTAGGCACTATTTCTTCTGTCACTCCAAAATGTGTAGGAGCAACTCAGAAAAAATGTGACTCTGAAATTTACTGATAAGTGTTAATGTTTGGATCTAGGGATTTCAATAACCTTGATAAATCTAATATTGACCAAACATTTAGGAAACAAAATCAGTGGATATTAACCACTTAAAAACTAGTGATTGAATCATGTTAAGAACATGTTCAACATTGAAAATTCCTGGAAATGGCAGTGGATGATTATTCATAGTCTGCATCTAATATTCAAAACAACAAACCAAAGCCACTCGACCTGTGAAACAATCTGAGCACATATTGGATGGTGGTTTATTTACTTGAAGGCCAATAAGTGACACCTGAACTCCTGAGCCTGAGACTACACTGTTTCACGCTCAAATGCAAACTGCCCCAGTGCATACAGCTACAGCCTTACATCCCATGCAGTCCTCCTTCATTGGTAATGCACAGAGACAAAATCCTGAGGTCACTAAACTGGACACCCTTTTCTGCCCTTAAAATTCTAGCATGTATATGACTAACATTTGGCACCTCAAATGTTCATTAGGTTGTATGTGGTTGTATTTCCACATACAACCCAACCCATCTGTTATTCCTACACAATGTTTTATACTTAGACAAAGTTTCTGTGGGACGTCTTTCTGAATTGTGTGATATATCACCAAAAGAAAACAACTAAATAACTTTCAAATTTTACAGCTTACTTGCATTATATGTTGATATCAACCTTGCTGAGTGAGGTGTTTACATGACACTTTGCAATAACATAAGAATTATTTCTCTGTATTTACAAGTGAAATGAGTGAAAGTAAACCTAGTGATTAAATGATCATACTATCAAGTGCTGGAATAATATGGGAAAGCTTAACTAATGCAAGTTAGCCACAAAAGGCATCTCACCGTGTTGCACTTGGTCCCACACACCACCTGCCTGTGGTTGAGCCACTGTGAAGCAAACACCTTGTTGAGTCGTCCAAGTGAAAATTCCCTCTCCTTGAGGATGCCAGGGAGCCTGCCGGCCGCAAAGCCACGCAAGCTCCGCTGGAGCCGCAACTCATGCTGCTGTTGAGGTCTGAACTCCCGCCCCCGGAGGGCACATACCACAGAGCGCCGACTACACCACCACTGCTGGGCATGACGTGATGAACAAGAAACACGGCTCCGCTTGTGTGGTGTCTGACACCAGCCCAGCTGTGGAAAGAGGGGGGAAGAAGATCAAGTACCTGAAGACTGATTTAAGAATATGCAGATGTCTTCTGAGAAATCCTAAATGTTTCATAGATGATCAATTATTATGTTTTACAAACAATGGAGGAGAAGTAAGTCTATAAAAAAGCTAATTTCTGATATTAATATAAAAATAAAAAAAATCTTAAATTAATGTCCTCTAATTGCATTATATATTTTTCTTATTTAGCTTTCTTTATGCATATTTTATTATTGCCACCTATCTGTTCTTAGCTGATCATCCCAACCCATCCCCCAGAGGATTGTGGACATACAGCTTACTGGTATAGATTAAGAGTCTTACTGGATCACTAGAGTATTACAACAAAAACACACGCATACCGACACTGACACTTCATCTGGCTTGGTCAATACCAGCCTAGTGCACACAATAGGGCTTGAATTTGAACATCTCACTCAGGTAGGTCCGTAATGGCTGCCAAAAACAGAGGCGTAGACTTCACCTATTGTTTGGCAACAAACCCTTCTTTATGTACTGACTGCAATAACAATAGCCAAGAACACAATAAAATCTCTTGCACAGACATGTACATTTTTAAAAATATACTGACCGATTCACACCGTCTCCAACATAAGTGTGACACCTATGTTTGTCTGTCGAAATATTCATTTTTCGCATTGGTTTAACAGATACAGAAGTACATGGCAAAAGTGAGTGCTTAATTCTGCAAAATCATTTAAATTTGTTCAAATGTTAACATAATTTTACCTGGGAATCCATACAAATGAAAGAAGTATTATAGAAGATTATAGAAGCTCCTTTAACAATTACACAGATGCAAACATTTACAGTGGCATGTGTTCCAGAACAACATCCTCTCCTGACAGAAGTATATGGCAGTGGGCGCATATACGACTTGGAAAAAAAATCAGAAAAATGTAATGCTTTTGTTCTAACTCCATTGACTGTTCATAAAAATGCCACCAAAAGCATCTTTAATAAGATTAAATTAAAATTAGAAATATTACTATCTATTCTTAACCGTCTCACTCGGGCCTCACTATGACATGCAGATTGTGTAACAGTCATGTATGGTAATATAATTATATTCACTGGATATCAAAGGTTGTATTTTATTATTTTCTGTATTATAATCGTTTTGTTTGAACTAAATAATATATGAGATTGGAAAATAGTTTTGTTTATAAGGATGTGGCTCAAGTGTACTGGTGAATGATGGTGGCCCCACCGGTCCGAGCGGTTGCTTTACCATTGTTGACATGCAATACAGTACAAGACAGACGTCCATACAAGTTTAAACAAATCTAATGGTACTGCCTTCTAATTTCTGGTTTGTGCCAAATATCATTTCGTTGTGCTACAAATAAGATCAAGACTGGCTGTATAGACAAAATGTTGCTGATGATGGATGCTGCTGTCGGCAAACGTCCAATTCACTATCCTGGACAAGCCATCTACGGTTAGTCTGTACGTAAGGTAACCTGGCTCTCCAGATTAACTGTTAACGTTTCGGCTACAGCTATGTCTGACTAGCTATTTTAAGGAAATTTACGTTTCCAGCAAGGAGCGCTGTCCTTGTTGGCGATTAAAATGTGACAAGTGATGACCCCAACCGAACAAAGGACTGTCAGTCTTATCTAGCTCTTTAAAAAAGTAAAATTATACAATTAAATAACAGTCCTAATAAGGCGAGGTAACCAAGCCTTTGACCAACGTTAGCTGTCGAAACGTTAGCCGTTGGCTAACGTTGTGCTAACATTAGCAGATTCGGACTTTCAGATAGAAACAGGTAGTATTAATGTTTAAACAAAAGCACAACTGAGCTTGTATGGTTTATGTTTTCCCATATGGTGTAGAAGTTAGTCTATCAAAATGTCGTTAATATTTTGCCTCCAGCATAGCTCATATCAGCTAAATCAGGCTAGCCCAGTGCTAGTTAGCATGCTAACACGACTGACTAGCTTGCTAATATGGAACAGCACCGGTTTCCGCCTACCTGTTGTTGGTCTTTGGGCTCTCCTGCCTTCCTTTTCCTGCTAACTGTTTTTCTCGCCATAATCTGACACACACAGTTCCCTCACCCACATGGAGGGTAAAAGTGACGCTGGACACTGGATCATATAATGGCGATATGCTATTTTGTTCCTTGGCCCTCGCTGGCAGCGTCCAACGACGAGGAAGGGCGATCACATACGGGTGAGGTTGGTTAGTCGCAGGCTAAGACTACCGCTCAGTTTCTATCGTTAGCCTGGTTCCCAGCCTCGCAAATAATACGACTCCCAGGCCGCACAAACTACTCAGTTTCGTCAGAGTCGCTAGCTAAAGTCAGAGGGTTCACACTCTTTTTCCCCTGCCAAGTCGCGTCAGCAGCAACGGCGAAAGCATTGAGTAGCGCGCAGCCGCACTCATATTAAACATCAACAAAAACAAGGTCGTACGTGAACGGGAGCGTCATGCGTGCGCGTTCACGCCAGCTGCGTGAGCCCGTTTATCTGATGATTCTGATCTCTGTGTTTTAAGAACGTAATGTATTTTTTGTTTCAGCGACAAAACTAATTCTGCAAGCAAATTATGTTACTATAAATACTTTTACATAAATAGTTAAATTAAACCAATACACCTAATATATTTATTTAATAATAGTACGCTATTCATTTTAAAAATATTGAACAATATTTAATTATAAATGCCAACTTATCAAAAGTTTATGCTGATAAAAATGAAGTTTTTCAGGTTTATTTGGCCAGTTATCTCACATTCTTTGGTATTATTGTGCTTACCGAGGACTTTGAGTGGCCACCTGGATATAAACGAAAGAAATCACACATCTTTTTATAAAAAAAATTCGTATGACAGTGGCCTGACTGCGTTTTCTAAAGATGGCTGTGACTTGTATGAGCACCAATGTATGGTTGATGCAGAAATCTGAAAACACATGGATGAGAAGTACAAAGTGGGACATTAACTCTTATCTCTGAACAAATGTTGCACATGGTTTGTAACCTTCCCAGTTTATTTGCCCTGATAACCACAGGCAGACTGTGTATGGCCTCTACTCTTTTGCATATTGGCCTTGTTTTCTGCTGACTAGGCCTCACAGTTGGATGTTTCCAGTTGTCACTGACAATACCTGGATGGACAATAATCTGTATTGTTGTGGTCTTGTCAGGTGAACAGAGAGAATAAAAATATGTCTGCTGTAGTTTGTATTTCCTCAACAGCTTCATGTATCACATTTAATCTGTTGTGATGACACCTGAGAAAACAATGATCAAACTTAGCTCAAAAAGCAAGACCAACAACAATCAGCAGTCTCACTGAAAAGATGTGCACATTTAATCATGTGTTTTTTCCAAATAATTCGAGAGGAAATTAAACATTTTATAAATCACATTTTAGGAGCTTGGGAAAGAACACTTTGCTCAACCATTTTTTATTATACTAATAAAATATTTCAATGGTCATAAGATTCATGATGTGGTGACTTAGATGTGAATCTGATATATAAACCCTTAAATGTGATCCCCTAAATAATGAGAATGGAGTTGCACTTCATCCCTGCGCAACTTGAAAATCAGGACAGAAACAGGAGGAGGCATCAAATGGAGGAGGTCCAGACCCATCTACACTGCAATCAGCCCAACTCGTGCAGCTGTCAGAGGAAAGGCAAGTTAACATGAACTTGCTTTATGTATGATTACCAACGCCACACTTAAATCAAGTATGGAGACAATAATACCACTTATGTGTTTGTCTGTTAGGTAAATACACCTGTCTTCTTTATCGCGGTAAATAAAAAGGCATTAAAAAAACTAAGTGAAAACACTCATTTGTCAATCATGTCAACCACATATCAGACTTAAAACACTGGCTAAAGTAACTAGGTATAATATGACACATTGCTGATGACATGTTATTTCCCTCCATTAGGGATGCAAACACCCAAAAAAATAGCAAAATTTGACTCCAGGATACATTTAGGATGTTGCCACTGAAGCAAAGTAGTTGGATGTTTCCAGTTTGGGAAGTTAATTTACCGCAAGCATGTCCTTGTGGTGTGAATGGTTCACTGTATGCTGCAGATACTTTGTCACTACCAATGGTTTCTATCAAACAAATAAAATGATATCTGTATTCTGTATCTGTAACTGGCTTGTTCTCAAACAGAGTAGTGGTTAGAAATTTTCTACTTGCACTTGAACACAGGACAAGATATTGGACCTGTCCCAAGCAAAGTGCCAGTTTTATGAGTCACATTTTGCTAACTTTAAGCCCTTAATTTGTTACCATGCATCTCGCAATCCCCATCAAAACCAGAGAGCTCAAGACCATGGAAATTTTTGCCATCTTTGCCCTTGGTACAACTGCAGGCTTTTCAAACACAGAACCCAGGAGGTCCATTATCTCATACTGAAAAAATAAGAATTTACCTTTTAAAAACTGCAATTAACATTTGGAAGTATTTTTGACTGTTTAAAAATTTCCATTTGGGACTGTGGAGATGCTAACCCAACTAAAAACAAGAACACTCAGTTCATTTTACTGATGAGAAAAAACAGTGGACAAGTCAACAAACCAAAGTCATGTTTGATTAGATTTTTGTCATATGAAATCCAATAACAGAGAATGAATGATAGAAATCACTGAAATCAAATCTTTTCTAGTTTCATCCAAATTTCCAGCAAGGCTTTAAGACCATTCCTTATCTCCCAACAATTAATTGAGGCTCAAGGTGCCAGTCAACAGTCACACAATATGAAATGTCTCTATTGCACTGGGATGTGGCTGCAAAAACAACCCACCATTTACAAATTGTGTTTTCTCTTTTTCAAACCACTCACTCTTTTCCAGTCTGCAAACAAAGGTTCATGACCGTTAAAAGTGTCACTTTGTAAATTAACATATCTTACATTAACATATCAAACTCTTTATTTTTAAATCAAAGTGTCAGTGTACTATTTTAAATAAGTTGATAACTATGAAACATGTGTGTGCCTGTGAAGTATGTGGCACATCAGTGCCAGTGGGTCATGGGATATTTCTAAATTTCCTACAGAGGAACTTTCCCCATCTCTTCCCACTCCTTTAACAGGCTATTCCAGTGCAGGTCATAGAGCACACTGGGACAGTAGTACTCTTATGTTCTGAGTTATAATGACTAATGATCTATAATGCAATTCCTAAAACAGAAAGCAAAGAAATGGAATCTTTAAACTGACATGAAAAAGTGCCCAAAATGAACAGAAAAACAGACATGAGTGAATGAAAGCATAAAGCAGAACAAAAATAGGTGCAGGGCACCACAGCACAGAGGGCACTTCTTGAGAGTCAGTTCTCTGGTGACTGTGCCTTTTTTCCTCTCTCTCTCTTTTTTTTATTTTAACGTTAGTTGGTTCAGTGTGGAGAGCCTCCTCAAGGCCCCCTATCCCCTCCACCATTTACTAGGTCTGCAGTGAGCAGTAGAAGATGGCAGCTTAGTTGTTTGGGAGTTTCCAAAGTTCACACTGGTCTTTCGGTGGTGCACTAAGAGCCCGTCACCAGCTCCTCCTCATTCAGTCCTGCAGTTTTGCCTGCAGTCAGATAAAGACTTCCAAGTGGAAGCAAATCAGTATGGCATCAAAATGCCACAGCCCAATTCTTTCATTTTCCCCTTCCCAGCTCAGTCATTCCTCCTATTGTTGAATAACCTAGCTGTATCAAATACACCACCATGAAGTTAGTTTAACCCCCTCCACTCTAGGCACACAGTCTTTAAGAAGTGCTGAGACACAAAACGTTTTAGCACAGAGAGAAATACAACAGTCTCCCAGCTGTTCCTTCCACAGCAAAGGGAAGGGCAGGGCATGGTGTGATAGGGTAGGCAGAAGGAAAAGGGCTGTTGGGTGGTAGCGGGAGGCATGCCCTGGGTAGAGCTTTGGTGAGCTGACTGGCTTGGCTCAGCTAGCTGTGGCACGAGCCATTAGGTCCTCCAGAGCCTTGTCCTGATCATTGTTGTGAACTAGCAGCACCTCTTTGATGGCATCCCGCTCAAATCCCATTTCACCAAATCTTGACATCAGCTCAAGAAACTGCAAGGCCTAAAAAGGATGAAAAAAATGTTAAAACTACAATGAAATCTGCTGACTTTTTCGCCTCTCATCGAACCGAATTAAATATATGTAAACTCTATGTATCAATACTTTCCTATGTTCTTCAGATGTACAGGTATGTAACGGCAAAATGTACAAACCTTTTCTTCTGAGCACTGGTACATCTCTAAACATTCCTCCACTGCACTTGCATCAAAGCCCCGCTCACACAGACGATCATGGACAAACAGATAGTCCAGTACCTTGGACAGACAAAAATCAACTCTTAATTATGTGCCTAGTAAGCATGCATTGTTAGCTTAAAGCCCCCATTTATAAATGACAAGCAAAAGAGCAATATGTTGCTCCCAGTTTTTCTTATATAGAATAGGTCATACAGTAAAATGAAATGCCCTCATATAAATGTTGCGTAGGGTTAATTTATTGCTCTTAATCTTACTCTTTCCACTGTATTAACTCATTATCATAATTCTAAATGCAAGTTCATCATTTACAAAACAAATGCTTCATATTACATCAGATATATGCAGTATATGAACATACAGAACATGTTATACCACATCTGTCAATAGTTACCATGACAATAACAATAGAAGCTGTACAGAACCTGATCAACTGCCACAACTTTTGAGACAGTCAGGGTGGTGCAAACCATTTATTTTAAGGCTATATTTACAGATGTAATGTATTGATGCTTTACTGTCCACAATTGCAAAAGCACACAAACAAAATAAATGAAAAGCTAAGCATCCGACAGTTAATGTGGTAGTAATCCAGATTTCTGCGCACTGGAGCGAGAGAGTCTCACCTGCTCCACATTCTGCCCTTGTCTTTGCATGGCCCGTAGGACTCCCTCATAGGAGTAGCCCATGCCCACAAGTGTTTCCACACACTGACGTTCGCCAGGATTCATGCTGAGAAGGGCTCCACCACACGGCAGACCAGCAGAACCTGACCCTGGGTTGGCCTGGTAAAAACACTTGAGTGAATATCAACAAACTTCTAAGATTTTATCAGATTTTTATTTACCATCACTTTTTAATCTTCACCATTATATTGCACACAAACTACAGATATAATTAGTCACATGTGCACTCTTATACTCACTGGCTTTGGTATGCCACTCTTGGGGTGGCAGGGCGGCTCAGGTGTAACAATAACTTGAGTCTTGGGTAGGGCTGGCGGGCTGCCATTAGGTAGGCTCTGTCGAGGAGCAGGAATGGGTGCAGGGAGTGGACTGTACCTAACTGGCTCTGGGTCACCAGAATCGGAGAGCTTGGGAAAAGTCAGAGAGCGAATATTACAGGGTCGATCGTCTGTATCAAACCCTGCTCTTCCAGGATGCCCAACTCTGTCCATGTCCAGCAAGTTAACCAACCCATTGGGTTTGTGAGTAAAGCCTGGTTTGGCTGAGAGGCTGGTGTTGGTGCTGGGTGGTGATGGGCTGTTTCCACGTGATGCTGACCCTGGCTGAGAGACCTCTGGTGGGGACACAGAAGGAGGGGGCTGAGGTTGGGGCTGGCTCTGGAGGATGCTCCTTAGTTCCTCCTTGTCATCCAAAGTTTTGAGTTCCAGCTTGTCAAAGGGATCTTCTTCCCGCTCAAAGTCAGCTAGATTGAGGCTGTGTGGCTGAGGAGTGCTAGGCTGGGTTTTCCTGGGGCCAAGGCTTGGGGCGGGCAGTGGGGTAAGAATGGCATTATGGCTCAGTCCTGCCAGAACAGGGTTCAGCGCTGGTGGTGGAAGGTCCTGGTCCTCTGGAGCAGAAAGGTGTTTCTTCTCTCCACTGCCATCAGTGTCCTGGGCCTGGGTCAAACAGTCCCTGCTTTCTGCCTCCTGCTGGGATGCTGCCTCTTCTGCTCTGGCCTCTGCTGCTCTGGCCTCAGCCAGTTCTAGCCCCCAGCGCACAGTGCGTCTCTCCAGAGTAAAGTCATACTGTTGAAGACGTAGTAGGAGGAAGAATGAGGATGATAGGCAAAGAGGGCGCAGAGTAACAACAAAAATGATTATTCTGTTAATTATTAGTATAACAGTCACTTGATATTAAAACTTCAGTTTAACATCTATAGAGCTTCAATATCAAGACTTGACTAAACTAAAAATTTGAGGTTGTTGCAAATACTGTACCATATTACTGTAAACAATAAAAGGTACATCTTCTCAAGCAGATGGGCCCAACTTTTAGCAACATTTGAAATAACTTCTTGTACCAAACTGTCAGCCCACTGACAGCATATTCTTGGCTAAAACTCTCTGTTCAAATGTCCATTTACTGTGCATGAGTTGACTGCGTATAATGAAATCTGACCAAAAGTATGATGTGCACGGCTAAATGTAGGCCTCAAATAACACCAGTGCAAAATTAACATCTTCCCTGTACCTGACTCACCTGTGTGTCCACAAGTAAAGAGCCACAGTCTGGTGGACAGAAACCAACAGGCAGCCCCACTTTGGCTGGACAGCGGAATTTATCATTTATCTTGAAAGGAACATCATCAAGGTAGCTGATGGGTCCTGTGTACAAAAAAGAAAAAGATATATATATATATAATAGAAAAATAAACATTGGAACTACAAACACCTGTAACCTTGAACATACACTAAACTCACAACCCAAAACATCAGTGTAGTTTAACAGTAAAGAGTATTTAAAAAGCCCTTGCCATTGTTGTATGCATCTGTTCCAGACTTCCTCGAAGCCATTTAGAGTCACTGAAAACAAAAATGAATGCATAAGTTAGTGAACAGCAAGAGTTGATAATTACAAGTCACAGGCCAGTGTTTCTTAAAATGGCGCAGCAGTATGAAAACAGCCTAAAGCGGATTTCCACAGTCCTTCTTGTACCCACTTTTACATGTAACATTTGGTCAAACACAGAAGTTTCTGACATTACACTACAGCATGTCTTTCATAGGAAAAACAGTCCAACGGAACAGTTTTAATCAAGGCATAGGCAAAATGACACTTTGTCACATGCCAGTGCAAATTATCACCCCCACCAATTCTTTGTGTATTAGCTACTTTGAACCTTGAGTCACATAATCCAGTTATTTGGTCATGCTGAGAAACAATGCCTCACATTATCAGCACAGAGAAGCCACTGTTTTCAATCTGCCAAAAACAGAACTTTGATCTGTTCGCTAGTGTAGACCAGTGTTCATTATAGAACATGACTGATGTGACATTTACACTGATATTTACACAGTTGACTTGTTAGTAAAAGTACTTAAAACTTCTGTAGGCTATAGTTTAAATAGACACTCAATTTATTTATTTCTTTACACACAAATTGCTATGGTTTTGATAACACTTCCTACATCGGTGAAAACAAACACCAGTCTACAGTTATTTGCATGTGTACATTAGACTGAATCAAAACCCCAACTTTTTAACAGTGTGGCAATGGACCGTACATAATGAGGGTTTCTTAAATGAAAGCGTCAACAGTTTAGCTTTGCATTCGCCCTGTAGTTAGTAGCTAATAGTAGTTGGGAACAATGTTATATAATATCCGATCACACATGTTGCTGTGTCGTAGCTGTATTAACAAGTTAGCTTATACACAGAGTGGAGAAAACTCAAGTTAGCATTGACATTGCAGGTATCATATATAATCATAACATCACCGGAAAACTCGTCATGTTAGATGGGTTAGCTAACTTAGGATGAGCTCACTGCGTCTAACTTAAAACGAAAACGACAGTCGTAGCTCAACGCATTTTCTGTTAAAAGAGGTCATTTCAAGGCTCCCAGTTGCCACGTCTGGCTCATAAAAGTTGCTAATGGAGACAGTTAAGTAAGATATGCTAATTAGCTAGTGTCACTTAAGTTATGATAGCCTTAGCCACAAGCTAAGTTATTTGTATCTGTGGTTACTCCTAGCTCAATACGCTAACAGCTAACAAACAGAGAGAAGTCAGCGTCGCGTACGGCATTGGCTTAGCTGGTATTACGGGAATACAAAGGCCGAATAAATGAATTGACTGAGAATCACCACCAGACACTGGGTAATAGACTTGGGGGAATGCCACTGTTCATGCTAATACGCTTAGCTTCGCGAATGGCCTGGTTCTAACGTTATGTGGCCGGATAGGACAGACTGCTGTCTCTGCTGCCACCGCCCCTCACATAAAACTGAACCTACACAGAAACACAGATCCCTCTCACCAGTATCTGTTCCGTCTTGTCCTTTCAAAATTCAAACGACGTCTTTTCGCGGTGGTACTCCAATTTAAACTGTTCTCCGTGTGAGTTTTATTTATACTGAAACCTCTTTCCTGCTTCAGCGTAGGTCGCCATCTTGATTTGTCAAGCTCCCTGCCACTGGTTCCTGTTTGACGTCACTCCAACATGACGTCTGATCGTGACACTACATTGTACAGTGGCTACCAATAACTATTATTTTTCTATCAATTAATCTATCACGATTAATCTAAACGACTTGTATTTCCTCAAAAAAGCAAACTGACTATTTAATTTAGACTCATTTTGTTTTGACAAACTGTTGTCATTCCATAATGCAGCATTGTACAAAATGTAAACAAATGTTTACATATTAAAGAGCAAAACAGTAGGGTTATACTGAAAACTCAAACAGGATAAAAAATAAATTTAGAAAAGGGGGGTTATTATTTAAGTCAGTAGTGCAACTCTAAAAGAAATCCAAGTTTCAAGTACACTTATTGACAAAGCATAGACTTGCTATAGCAACTCCTTTTCTCCTTGTTGTACAATTGCTCTCTGACTTTGGTAATAGCATTGAATTTTATGGAAATACAATCGATTTCACCGCTCAGCAGTTGACTTTAACTTCTGTGTATGGTTCAGTTCATCAGGTAATGTCTCAGTTAGAAAATCTGTATTTAGGTGAGGCGTAGCAGTAGCTTGAGAGAGACTGCTGGTTAACATGTAGTCTTAATAAGCTACATTTCAGTCGCTATGTTAGACTGAAACGTTTATAGTTACTTCCATAGTTTGATAGACAGAAGCAGAAAAAATGTAAATGAGAAAGAACAGCTTTCTTGGAAATTTGACTGTATTAAAATACTGCATATGTGAGCACAAAAAAAGCAAACAACTGTAAAGTCACCCTTGTGTGTTTTCTCTTTAGGTGTTTGTACATTGTGCCGTGCTCCTGTGATATGCCATCAAAACTCTGCACAGCTTACAAACCACCTTTTTGAGCCTTGGATCTTTGGAGGCGTTTACATTTAACCAAGTTTGACTGTGCTGCTGTTATTGTGTAACACTTTAGCGCTACGTGCAGTTTACCCATGACTGGAGTCAAAAACAACTGACATCATGACACAACAAATATGCAGTTATAGTGAAGGAAAACATTTGTTATAATGTACTGAATGCATTGACTAGAAAAAGAAATGGTGACGAATTCTGAGCACCAATGTTGTTGAGTTCAGCTTAATTTGCTGCAATCATTCAAAGATCTGATCTGATTGACAAAGGTTGATTATTTGTGGTTCATGCTGTCTTTATTGTATTGTTTGTCAGACATATGGAAAGATGCTCATTCCTTATAACGATCATAATGACTGCCCTGACATGGGTTTTTATGTTGCCCTTTAATGTAAGCTGACTGATATGCTTGATCGTCTAAGAACTGGTGTTGACAGAC
This sequence comes from Dascyllus trimaculatus, assembly GCA_024666655.1. NCBI lineage: Eukaryota > Metazoa > Chordata > Actinopteri > Pomacentridae > Dascyllus > Dascyllus trimaculatus. The sequence goes on from CM045450.1 coordinate 22,472,123, forward strand.
TGATTAAAATTTGTCATCTCATTCATTTCTGAAATGGTGATTATTACAATAAATCCCTTAGGAGGCCATGTGTTAACCTACACTAAAACTGTCACACTAAGAAAACATCTGTATTTATTTGAAAATGACTGCAGCAAGTTGCTGTAATTGATCTATTAATTAGTCTATAATATGCTAAAAATGAAATGGTAAAATTTATATATTCAGATATGTGATTCATAATCAGAAGAAAACCTAACAGACACCAAATGCCAAGTGTAAATCACCTTTTCCATGATTTCATAATCTCTGTTAAGTTGGTCAACAATTTATAGTCTAGAGACACACTATTTTCAAACATTTAAATATATAATTTAACGAGAAAATCCATTCTGATCTCAGTGAGACTTGCTGAATAAATACAGCCTAACTAACCTACAACATATATTCTCACATCCTTTATTTCTCACAATATAGGGGGAATATAGTGAGATATACATTACTTTATAAGGAAGCAGCTTTTTTTTAAATCAAGCAATGTGATGTGTCTCATTTAATATGTGATCCAAGCAGCTGATGGTCGGTGTTGCTATCAGGTTTTTTTTAAGTTATTGATCTTATAGGTCTTCACAAGTGATGTAAATTGAAACATAGTCAGTAGGTACAACAAGGCTTTCTGAAGCTTAAGCTTGACTAAATCTAAAACTGTGTTATGCATGCAAATATAATACATAATTGAATATATAGTTGAAACGTGAACAAAACATAATTATATATTAATTCTATACATTTACATGTGTTTTAAAGTGTTGCGGTTTTATATGTTAAACAGTGTAAAATTGTTATAGACATGTAAATATTATATAGAACTGAACAGAACATATTCAAATTTTAATTATACACATTTGCATGTGTTTTGAAGTGCTACAGTTGATTGTTTAATAAACGTGTTGTGTACATGCATGTACCTGCACGTAGTTGAAATATGATGTTTTTTTTCCCAGCGTCGAGGGCGCGCACGTTACGTTCAGACTGGTGCGCGCTTTACGTTCCGCAGACACGCGCAATGATAGCCGGAAGCATCGATGGGAGGAAAATAAAAATCGATTAAATCCACTGTAATTCGCGAGTGTAAACCTCTCATTTACTGTCCTTTTTGCGACCGTAGGCTCGTATTTCTCAGTCTTTGATACTGCAGCTGTGCTGGAGGGGACGGTAGAGAGCAGGAATCTGCTCCATTTGAACGAAGTTGCTCGGTAGGGGTTTAGCTGACGTGTGGAGAAGTTGAGACTGCCAGAGAGCAGATAAACAAATATAAACAAGCAGGGATCAGCTGAGCGCCTGTCCGAACCGAATCAGCCGCACGGAGAGATGGCAGGGAGAGCGAGACTCCTCTTTTCAGCCCAAGAATGATCCACAGGAGACCGTGACTTACACTGATACTTGCTCCATGTCAACTGTCAACACTGGCACACAAAGAATTTCGGAAACACAACACGAGGACCAGCCATAGGCTTTAGCAGGGAATCCACTGCTCCTGTCACTGTCTCTTTGTCAAGACATAGCAGGGTTAGCATGGACAGCCAATGAGTTTACCCTCCACTTCTCTGCTGTAACGACACGAACACACATTACAGTGCAAGGAGACGGAGGTAAACACTTTTTGTTAACTTTGCTTTTTCCCATGAAGGGCCTGCGAACTAAAGCACTGACCTAAGCTAGCTTGGCAGGCCACATATCCTGCTTGTGTTTGAAATTTTTATGTAGCGTTCAGTTTACCAGCAGGACTGTTACCTAATCGTGTTTGCTGTTACATTTTTTCCCCAGCGTTTTTCTAGAAAGACTAATGTCAATACAAAGAACAGCTAAGAGATTGTTTGCTGTGGAGTCAGATTGTGATCATGAACTGAGGAATATGTGACATTGAAGTAGAATTTTGTCGGTGCTTTCAAGTTGGTGATATTTCTTTTCACTCTGCAATCACCTTTGACTGATCTGGTGCCACCGGTGTCAGGAGTGGAACTAACATGGCCCACCAGGCAACCCCTAGTTCCCAGAAGGCCCTGATGATGGAGCTGAAGTCTCTGCAGGAGCAGCCGGTGGAGGGTTTCCGCATCACTCTGGTGGAGGAGTCCGACCTCTACAACTGGGAAGTGGCCATCTTCGGACCCCCAAATACCCTGTATGAGGGTGGCTACTTTAAGGTGGGACAAACCCCTTCCAGTGCATGTATTCAGTAAAGTCAAAGTAGGGCATCATGCTTACTTTATGAAGCCAGTATATAGTAGATTATATATATGTGTGTGTCTCTATAGTCAAATTGTGCTATTGGTGAAATTTACTTCCTAAGTGAGACATACAGATGATCGCTGCAGCTCTGAGAACAACCAGGTAGTTCACCTACAGTCCCAAAGTGTCACAACAAGTACTCCTGCATTTCTAAAACCTATAATTCAACAATGTCTCAACTCTACCGGCCTCAGATTTTTTTTAAGACCAGAATTTCTGTGGTTTAATCATTTTCAGTTACCCTCCTGTGTCCCCTCAATTCTTCTTGCCCAGCTGACACCCTCCTCACTCTGCAATGGTTGTGCTTCAGATAGCTATTTTTAGCAATGAGACCGATATAGATGGCACCTCAGCACGGAAAAAGACTAAGAGAGAAGGGCATGATTAGACTCATCTTCCTTTTTTTTTCATGTTACTTATTCTGTGAAATGTTCAGGAAAAAGCAGTGCAGCGAGAACCCGCTTTCAAACTGGGGCCGTGCAGATGAGGCTACCGTCAAGGCCAAAATAATACACAGCAGGTATTGCTGTAGTCTACGCTGTCAGCTGGCCAGTGTTGATCTCGCCTTTGCAGTGATCTATTATTGAAAGAACTACTTTATTGATTTACCTTTAATGACAAGTTAGTTTTGCTGTGCTGCAATCTATACAACATAATATATTTCATCCTATATTTCTTAAGACGTTGAGATCGGATCCCCCATACGCACTAAAACATGAGAAACCCCAGGAGAAGCAGGAAAGCAGGGACATCTCCTCTAACACAGACTGATGTACACTGATCAGACATTACATTATGACCACCTTCATAATATTGTGTTGGTCCCCCTTATGTGGTCCAAAATGCTCTGAACCATTGGACATGGACAAGAGGACCTCTCAGGGTGTCCTATGGGGTCTGGAACCAGGACGTTGACAGTGGATCCTTTGGGTACTCTGGCTTGTCCAGTGGGGCCTCTGTCAATCAAACTTGTTCCACTACATCCTGTTGATGCTTGATCAGAATAGGCTGTAGGAAGTTTGGAGGTCAAATCAACATGTTGGGCCATTGTCATGTTCCTCAACGTGTTCCTGATTGTTTGATGTTTTTTCCATTGGTGGGGTACATTTTCCAGCTGGTGTAGGTCAGTGACATTTGGGATTTCCATTTGCATGAGGGAGTGTGTTTGTTGTGGGACAATGTTTATTTGGGTGTCTAAGTCTCATCAACATGGATGTTAAAATCCAAGGTTTTCCAGCAGAACAGCACATAGTACCAATATGATCAATGAGATTCACTTCACCTGTCAGTGGTCATAATGCTGTGGATGATCGGTGTATAATAAGTGCTGTAACTTGTAGTTAACTCTGTTCAGATTGTCACCTGGTTATGAGGCTCACAAACATGTTCAGGGGCAATTTAGAGATCTTAAATCACAGAACCTGCATGTTTTTTTTTAAAGAGGCACGTAACATATTAACACAGAGGCCTCACTCTGCGAACACTAATCTTCCTGCTTTAAGACAGCTAATGTTCACCTCTGAACCACTGACTCCCATATAATTACATTAATAAATGACTTGTAGAGTCTGGTTTACTACAGATAGGAGCTCCTTGATTGTTATACTTAGTATGAGTGCAGCTGACCTTCATTTCATGAAAAATTGGTGGAAGTGATTGGCTAATGTATCTGTGTGACTCCTGCTGAACCCTGTGGGGCTCCTGTGGCACTAAAGAACACGCAATCCATAGTCAGGGATAAAGTGTTTTGGTGTACCCACCAAAGTCCTGTGAAAGGGGTTTGAAATCAAAAGAATGTGAAATACAAGGAGTGATTATCAACTTTTATTTAATAGACTACACAGGCATTTTACCATTTTACAGAAACAGCTGTGTTGTGTTCATTGGCCTCACTTTTAGGTGTAAAAGTAAGTTATCTACAAGCTGTACAGCAAGATACAAACCTCTTATTAGCAGCACAATTTTAAAAATAAATGCTAGGCCGACAAACCAGAAAGGTTCTGGAGCAAAGCTCAAAGAACAAGTTAGAAGTTAGGAGGAAGACCGGAGCTGATCTAAATCATACCACCACTTTAGTGAAACATGGAGGAGGTCATGTCCAAGCCTTGGCGTATATGGCTGATTGTGGTGCTGGCTCACTCACCTTTAAAAATGATGGAGGAGCAGGATGAATTCAGGAATGTACAGACAGATTTTGTTTGGCTGTGTATGAAGCAATTCCAAAACACACCACCTCTGCAGCCAAAGCTTTTATCAGTGGAAGGCATTAAACTGGCCAAGTCAGCCACCAGACTTAAACCATAGTGATCATTTTACCTGCTGAACAGGAGACTGAAATGTGCCTCTGCAACAAACAGCTAAGGCCGCTGTTTTTGTAACTGTTCCCAAGGAAGACACTAGAGATGAATCATGTCAGTGGCTTGTAGAATTGATGAGGTATCTACTCAGCCAAACATTAGAGTTGATAACTGTTATCTCCTTTGACACTAATCTATTACTTGCTTTTGCACATCTGAAAAAGTGGCTCTTAAAATGGCTTAAAAAGGATATTATCCAGTGAAAGACATGCTGGTGTAACATGATGCTGTGTTTTCAATGTCCCGCGGCTGCAGTAGTGTAGCGACTCGCTGTGGAGCAGTGATAGTCCTATCTGACTGGCAAGCAGTGGGAGCTGGGGTGGTGTTACACACACCCAGGCCTACAAGCCTTTAACCCAGATAATTGCGCAATACTTTGGAAAGAAAACACAGAACCAGAAGTACCTAATGTTATGTTACCTCACGTGCAGTGCTTCTAAAATATATTTGGAATTGCAGTGTGATTGTAGGTACGGCTGACTGTATGATTTCTGTGTTGTGATGTGTTTCAAATAAAAGGTTACAGGAAGCAGCTTTGTGGTTAAACACCTGCTATCAGTGAATTTGTGAGGTTAGACAATTCAGTCAGAGGAGAGCTTATTATATTTTAATGCAGCATTACAATTTGACTTGAAGAGTGAACAGAATCCATTTGTAATGACTGCAGTGTGGACTGAATTCATCCTTACCAAGATCTGCCTTTAAATGCCTCACATTTCTGGCTCCTGAATGGCAAAATGAAGTTAATAGCAACTTCATGAGCAAAATGGTTCATTTTTGAAACAGTTTTACCTCAAAACCTAAAGGAAGAGATTAGTTTGTCGGCCAAACAAAATTATCTGTTACACAGTTTACAGATGAATGTGGTTCTGGTTTATTTGGATCATGTTTTGCCACATTCTGCCTCTCCCTCAAGCTGAGACCACCAGAGGCTCAAAGACCTGAAAGTTATCATAATTTTGATCAAGCTTGGTTGTCTGTGAAAATGTTTTGACTGTCAACCTCTGCTTGTTCTTGCAGGCTCACATCAAGTTCCCAGTCGACTACCCGTACTCTCCGCCAACCTTTCGCTTCCTCACTAAGATGTGGCACCCCAACATTTATGAGGTGAAATGTTTCGTGTTTTTTTTTTTTATTCACACTGTTTTTGATTATGTATGTAATTATTAAAGACCCGCTTTGGAGAAAATTCAGTTTTTACCTTGTTGACATGTTGATATGATGGTTTCAGGTGGTGAAACTGTAGTGTATCCGTTTCCATTTTGAACAACAACTTGCCACTGTGTAGGGCAGAGTAGATTTACAGTGTTTGAGTTGATTTGTAGGTGAGCTAGTGTGCAGCAACTGTGCAAGGTCGTGTGGAGATAAAGGCAAGGACTACGTAGATCCACACTTTCCAAAAAGTATAAACTTACATCTAAGCCGTTTTAAGGAATTGTGAATTCTAAAATGTAACTTCAATGCACAGAGATGAGTTTTTACAGGTTAAATAAGGCCACAGTTTTTAAAACGGTGTCCTTTGGTCTCCTTCCAGAACGGAGATGTGTGCATCTCCATCCTGCACCCACCTGTTGATGACCCACAGAGCGGCGAGCTGCCCTCTGAAAGGTGGAACCCCACCCAGAATGTCAGGTAATTAATCTTTTCTTTTTCTATATGCGCTTTCATCTATTCTGCATCATAGATGTGCAGGCTAACTTGTCTTTTCATTGCTGTAACTTGTATTTTATAGTACAGTAAATGCAGTTAAACTGAATGTTGGTGATAAAGCTGAGGGTTTAAGGAGGAACTTTACTCATTTTTTACACAATAAAGTCGGTTTGCAGGTCTTGGGGAGTACTACTTCTGTAAGCCTGAAAAAAGTTGTATTAAGCATCTCAAGTGATGTCATGTTGAGGCTCTGTTAGGGGCTGAACACTGAAAGTTTGTCAGAATGAAGTGAATGTCAGCACCACATCCCTGCTTGAGGCTGAATTATTTGCCACTAGAGCAATAAGCGACACATCTGAATTTCTAACCAAACTGTATGCAGTTGAGTTGCATTATGGGTAATGTATAGGCCACATCTTCACAGTGAAGACAAATTTGTGGAATAAAACGGATGCATCATTTTAACCTACTAAATCTTTGTCGTGATCCATTAATAACAGTCTCTACAACTTTTACCATTCCTTTGTTCTGTGCTACATCTAAGGGAGACGCCGTTTCTGAATTTCCGCTAAATTTAGCATGTCAGCATTATTCACAGAGTTGAGGTAAAGTGCTGAGTCTGCGTTTGAAAACCTGAGCAGATTGGGTGCAGCAGGTAATTGAGCCACAGGAGGAAAGAGGTGAGGTAACACCTCTGTCTGAGCTGGCGTGAAGCTTTGTGAAGTTTCAAAAAGCCTGTGTAGCACTTTCTCTTTCGTACGATGACAGGATGCAATATCAGTGTGTAATCATTTTGTGTCTGCGTGTTGTTCTTTCATGATCAGGACCATCCTGCTTAGTGTGATCTCTCTGCTCAATGAGCCCAACACGTTCTCCCCAGCCAACGTGGATGCCTCTGTTATGTTTCGCAAATGGAGGGACAGCAAAGGCAAGGATAAGGAGTATGCAGAGATAATCAGGTAATATTTTATTCATGTACAGACGTATGTGCACTGAAATAACTTTAAACAAGTGTCAGTCTGGAAAAATACACTGACTGGAACTTGTTTCCGATTTGCCCACAGGAAGCAGGTGATGTCAACAGCAGCGGATGCCGAGCGTGATGGCGTGAAGGTGCCGACCACATTGGCAGAGTACTGCGTCCAGACCAGGGTTCCCTCTCAGGACAGCAGTTCAGACCTTCTCTACGACGACCTCTATGACGATGATATGGAGGAGGAGGACGAGGACGAAGACGAGAGCGAGATGGAGTCCGTCGGTGAAGCCGGCGGGATGAGCGCTGTGGAGGACGGCGGAACGTCCACCAGACGTTATGACAACCAGGACGACTCTGGCAACGAAGACTCATGATGATCTGGATGATAACTCCTCCCTGCCAACTCCCCCCGACACCGTCCTTCTTTTTTCAGTGTGTGTGTGTGTGTATGTGTGTGTGTTTGCACATACAGTGGGGTCAAAAGTCTACTGCCAAAAATACTTTTCATCATTTATTAAACTAATATTTAGTGTTTGGTCAAATACTAGTTCTCAGATGCTGTTACATAGCTTTTCAGCAGTCGTTCGTTGGTACTGTTTTCACTGAGAGTCAGAATTTGGTGTTTCCACCGTTTGCCTTAATTACAGCTTGCACTCTGTCTGGCATCAAATGTTTTGCAGAGTTTGAGAGTTGAATTATTCCAGCACTGTTTCAGAGCACCTGGGAGTGTTTTTGATGTTGACTTTTAGCAATGCTTGAGGATCCATGACAATGGCAATGATGATATGCTTCTGTAGAGTCAGTGTAAGTTACTGACTCTAGACGAAGTAAAATATCCCCACGCCTGAATATTCACATAACTGTATTCAACCCTAGTCTTTAACTCCATTTTTTTTATCACTCTCTCGTGCGACCAAATCCTCACTCACTATAAGATGTTTGGTTGCAATCGTGAAGTTTAATTTAGTTTCTTCAGTCTTCATCACTGAAACATCAGTATTGTCAGTCCAGGCCTGACCATTAGACTTTGAATGGAGTGTTTTGGCCACTGCTACAGTTTTGTTCTTTTACCTGTAGTTCATATTTTTTATGCAGGCTCTGCTCGGTTTTTTTGCAACATTTATGCTTTGGTCATTGGTATTCAGACGGTCCCGGTCTGGATGACAACAGCTTGGTTTTATGAAAGTCTTTGATTTACTGCAGAAAACAATAAGGCTCCAAATCACTCTGCAATGTTTTTTGACTTGCGAGTGCTAATAGAAACAGTCAGTAGGTTTGTTCCATGAAGTCCATACTGATTTAGTATATATATATAAATATATATATATATATATATATATATTCATGTTTGAATCATATGAATATATATATTCATGTTTGAATCATGTTGTGTTGATGGTCAGGCCAAATCTTCCACTATATCAGTATTTCATTTACTGAGGTGCACTTCCCAAAGATACAACCAATACTTGTATCAGTTCTGAACAATGCATTATTTATTTAAAAAAACACTCTCTGAGTAAACATTTTCTTAGTTTTGATAAATGATGAAAACCAACTGTCCTTGTGGTGGTCTCTTGAATCCCACTGTAGCCGGCCGGTTCGTGGTCTGGCTAGTCCATGTCGGATTGTAAGATTGGATCTATCCACTGTGTCTTTCCTTGTTGCTGTTTTTCTATGTTTAATTGTTCAACACTGTCCTCCCTGATTTGTCTTCTGTATTTTCTGCTCAGACAGTCTGGCGTCGGGACACTTAGCTGTTTGGCTCATTAACCGGTCGATGAGCTTGCCAGCTTGTCCTGTCTCTGTCATTCAGTGCGTCCCATGGCAGAATATCTCTGTCCCTCACGCCTGTCTGTTCGATTTTGATGCAATCAACTTAAGCTTGCAAAACACAGGCTCTGCCGTGACTTCACCCTCTTGGGGGACACCTTCAGTAGTGTCCATTGCAATGTCTCCCTCATGATCGCCTCCCTCAAAGCAACATCATTTGGTTTCGGGGGGTGAACAAGGTGAAGACTCTTTTTCTCACGTCGCCTCCTGCACCTCTCTCTGCCTCTTAAACCTCAGGGCCTCAATAGACTTTCACTGAGAGAGAAAAGCCAGTCAAAGAGAATCTTAAGACACATACTGCTCCTCATCTCCACCTCCTTTTCTTACTTTCTGTGTCACTCGGTGTTATTAGAGGGCCAAGAGAGCTCCTAACGTCTCCAGTCCCACTGCTAGCGTTTACACTTGACTGAGTGTTGCTGTTGGTCCCGATTAAAGGTTCTTCAAGTTGTTTTCTGTTTTTTGGTAGGAAAGAGTCAAATAAAGAAAAATCTAAATACATCCGTAGGGACTTTCTCCTCAAGGTAAAGCTCACATTATGTTGCAATAGATGTGAAAATGTTCCGTTTTTTGCGCCGTGACTCCAACTTCTGCTTAAACGCAAGCTAGTGAAAATTGGACGTTGTTACTGTGCTGCACCACATTAAGAGTCTGTTTATCGACAGGGACAAAATCAACATGCAGCTTAGATACACATTTGCATTTGAATGAATATGACACTGATTGCCTGTTATCTGTGTGTGTGAGTGTATATTTACATTTACTATTCATATTGGCTATGATGTCAGGGTTCTCCTTGTTTCTGTTTCTGTGGAATCAGTGGGGACTTCCGTCACACAAGTTGAGTTTGCCCAAATGACCTTCTCGACTTTGTCCAGTTAAGAAAACATCCAGTGTGTTTGCACTTTGTCCTAGTGCTGTTTCGAGTGGCCCGAATCGGCCGAGGATTTGACTGATTTAAAAAAAGAAAAAGGAAAAAACAACACCCTCCGAGTATTAAGCTTTTGAACACACTGAACAGCATAATGTGACTAATATTACTCGTGCTGCATCGAGTACACCACACACTTTGAGCTATGTTTTATGAATCTGTTGCCCTGTTTCAACACAACAGAGCACTGGGGCAAAAACCTGTGATTCCAACGGATGGATTTTATGCCACGGAAACCAAGTAAAGCCCCACAACTGTTGATTTTAAATGACTATGGAGCAACGGATGCATGTAGTGGATTTAATGCTGTCTGAATAAACTCGTCATGAGTTACCTTTTGGATTTTAATGTGAAGCCAAAGGAGTGAAACTTTTTTCTCCTGGCCTTGTGCTTCGGAGGCTCACAGAGACTGGATTCTGTTGAGGATGGGGAGAGGAAAATCCACTCCCGAACCAGACCTTTTATTGGAATTCGATATCACGGCACAAGAGGAGCAGGATACATGCCAGACGTTTGGAACTTTTCTTGACGTTGCCCCCGTTTTCGCCCATCCCTCACCATATAGAGAAGAAGTAAAATCAGTAGTAAGCAATGACAAGTACAAATCTCATGTGTGTCTGCTAAAGGAATAGTCGAACATTTTGGAAAATTATATGCTTTCGAAGTGTGAGTTTGGATGAAAATATTGATACCAGAATGTCTATTAAATATGAGGCTACAGCCAGCAGCAGGTTTAGCTCATCTTTAGCATTAAAGGTGGAGTCTGTGATTCTGGAGAAAGATTTGCGATGTTTAGCTGGTTAGCACATTTAAGCCCCTTTCAGACCTGCTCTGCTTTCTGTTAATCTGATGGCTCCTGAATGTGTTGGCTTCGTGTCATGAAAGAGCATCCTGGTCACTTTTCGGTAAAAAACTCCCTAGGTTTGACCCAGCAACATTTTGTATCGCTTTAAACACAGCATAATTCTGACGTACAGCGATTTGGGAGAAGCTTATTCCACATTTCAGCACCAATATTTGTCCAAAAACATTGCAGAGAGCGCAAAAGACACAGTTGAAGTGTAAAAGAAAAAATCACAGGACACCTTCCCATTGACTTTGCCCTACAATTTTTACACCTATTAACAATTGAAATGTCCTTAAAAATAAAACTTTACCGCGATGAAGGCAGGCTCTTACAGATTAATGAGATACATCAGTTATAAATATGCACCAGATTGTGGCAAAATGTGAACAGGAGTTTATTTTGTTGCTTCCAGCTGCCACCTCCGAGTTTATAGTAAAACCTGCATCAAACAGCAGCTGGCTCCGTATGAGCATCTCAGAATCAAGAGAGGAGCACATGAAACAGCAAAAGGAACAGTATTAGTTCCTATAATTGTAGGTTATCCCCAGCATAGAGAAAGAATCTATCAGGATGGGAAGGAGAAAGTCACACTGTGTGTTTTACTTCAGACAGGTCAGCTGTCATTCATCACAAAGCTTCGATTCAGTCTTCTGTTGTGCATTATATCACTTGATGTACTATTCAGTCTTGAATGTATGACAAATACGGCCACATACCTTGGCTCTCTGTCGCTGATGAAGCTGTGAGGAGCATTAATGTAAAAGTGACCTCTGTCTGAATGACAGAATGCCATCACTTTAACAGACTGATGAAGCCAGTAATGTTAGGGAGCCCATATCTGAGAAGGGCTTTAGATAGTCCATGTCAGATTTATGGTGCCCTCACTTCCATTGCACCCTTCGTGGCATCTCTCCTCCCTTTCCAGCTGTCCTATACATGAACAGGAACACTGCACAGGACACACTGGTATAATGCTGTGTGGATCAGTCCGAGCTACTTTGCTTATTTCCCATTTACAGAGCCAGTGCAATGGATCTAAATGAACTGTGAGGAGATAAACTCTAAATTTAAAAAAAAAATAGTGTTGGATTTAAATCACTGACTCTGCCTTTAAGACTGGAAACAGTGAAACCCTAGTCACCTTTAAATGAACACATTATATTCGTTTTAAAAAATAGAGAATGCCAGGTTGTGGTTTCATCTGGTCTAAGTGCCGCACTGTATTCTGGATTTCCCCAAATCTACCTTTTGACAAAAGCAGTCCAGCTGCTTCCCCCCTGTCTCCAGTCTTTGAGCTAAACTAAGAAAACCAACTTGTTGCAGTAACTTGACATTTTACAGATTAATAATCAATCTTCTCATCCGAGTCTCTGCAAGAAGCAAAATAAGCAAATTTGCCAAAATGTCAAACTATTGCTTCAAAGTTATTGCCTCCCATCACAAGTTTAGAAATCTGAATCCACATTTTTTTTTTTTTGTTTTGTTAGAGCAACGTCTAGGTTTAGGGTAGCCCTTATGATAGCAATGTGCTGATCAGCTTAAAGCTCTTCAATATTCTCAGTTTTTTTTTCATTTAAATTAAAGCCTCTTTTTCCACAATAGGGACAGGTGGAGAAAAGTCTTAGAAGGCCACCAACTATTTTTCAAAAACTCAACCTAAGAAACGACTCACTGAAAAGGACGGCAGCCTGAGATGTCGATACGTTGGTCCATGCACACTGTTACGTACAAAAAACTGAATGAAATCATTTAGTCCATTTAATCTGCGTGTGTGTGTGAGCATGTGTGTGCACAAGGGGTGTGTTCTTTGAAGCGTGTGCGGTCACACACTTAAATGGGCCGACCTGTCCACGATGTTACCACAATGTGTCCGCACCTATCGATGTTAAAGCTGTCCTCGTCGGTTTCATCTTTGATTTTAATTTCTCTTTTTTTTTTCTCCTCATCCTTTTGTGTTTGTGAGGATGCAAACGTCACTCATAAAAGTTTCTATTGTAAAGAAGAACAAAAAAAAAAGGCCTACATTGTTGGATTTGTTTGCGATATTGCTTTGGTATCTGTTGCTAGGCCCATGTGTCATGGAAAACAGACAACACAGCAAGTTTTGGACTGAGATTAGGAGCAAGATTCAGATGGACAGTTGTTGTGGTTAAAGTTGGAGAATCATTCAAAATAAAACAGTATGTCATCGAAGCCTGCTGGGAGGTTTTCATCTTATTTTGAGCCATTTAGTGTGGTACTATTAATTTATTATCATTCAAATTACAGAAAACCTGTCGTTGTTTCTAGCAATGCATTTATTTTTGGTTTCATTTGTCCAGAGGTTGATTTCTGTCTCTGAGATTTGTGTCTCCGCGTCACTCTGATTGAGTTTCATGGAATTTTATTTGTCATGCACACAACATTTGAAAAAAAACAGAAACATGACATTTCAAATAATATCCACTTCAGTCTGGGCGATCCACAGTCCTCACTGTGAAAAAAATTCTCTTTGGAACTACATTTTACAGTAGAAATATGGAAAAACAATTCTGTAAAGTCATTAAATGAAATGAAATTCAGCATCATTGTATTGATGTGGAGGCAGAAACCTCAGAAATGAATTCTTTTTTAAAAATCCTGAGCAAATGAAACCAAACTACCCCCATCTGTAAATTCTTCACATGGTTAGGCTGTATTTTTTCATAACTTTGACCTTTAATGGCCAAATGTGCAGCATGCAAAGTTATCATCTATAATTACACCCTTGTTTAAATCCATTATGAGACTGATTTCATAGCGTAGAGACGATGTTGGGATACTCCATACCTTATAATAAGATGACACAAAACTACCAAACTGCACAGTAAATGTTAAATCATGAAGGTCATTTCAGTCCAGAACAATTAGCAATCTTTAATCACTGAGAGAGGCACCTATACGCTCTGCCAAGCATGAAATGAATTACCGATTCCATCTCTTTCTGCATGTACACCAGTTCTACTTTATGGTGTATGTAAACTGAAATGATACAGGGGAACTTTTCCTGACCTCCACTTACATAAACCACATTCACTGCAGTTTCCTGCTCTGCTTTATGGAGAAAAATGGCGGTTAATTGACGTCAGCGCTTCCATTCTGCTTTATGAGTTGAAAGAGCACATTTGCTTTTTTTAATGACCCTTATTTCATCCCTTCAGCGGAGGCTAATAACGTAATCCTGCCGCATGGATTCCAGAGCATGTACCTGTATGTCGTAGGGCAGCAGTAGCATGTGAACCTCACATGCTACTGCTGCATTTGCTTGTGAGAGAACAAGCACTTTGGATTAAGCTTTTTTAGGTTTATACTGTTGTCCTTAAAGTAGAACTTGTTTTCAGATCACTAATGTTAGATTAGCTTAACTATAGTGAAGGACAGGCAACAACCACACAGTGTGTCAGGTTCCAAACTGCATTTGAATATGAGGCCTGTCTGCAAATGGTGTCATTACTAAAAGCTACATAAAACATAGTTTATCCTCCCTGACAAATACGTTTCTCCCGATGTTCAGTGTTTGACATTTATGATGATGACTACATTCAACTAGAATCATTACATCATAACATTCACTCTTAAATTTTACGACCATTATTTATAACAGAACACGACGAGATCTGTTGCCTGCTTATCATTTCTGGACAGTGACTCCTCTGAAAAAAGTAAGAGGTGTTTCTCATTTTTATTTTGCTGCTTAGAACTGGAATAAAAAGATGTTACCTAAATCATAGCTCATGTAAAATGCACTCTTTTGAATGTACTATGCTGCTCTTCTAGTACCATGGTACTAGAAGAGCAGCTTTGTGAAGGAAAACCATGTTTTTGTCCCCACCCTGTGGCAGCATCTTCTGTCTACAGTTTATTTTTTTTATCCAGTTACTTTTTCACTTGATTATGCTATTTTATTTTATTTTTTTACAAAAGTATCTTCCTCTATCGTTGTTATTCATGCTTGAAAAATACATTTACAAATAACAACGATAAAAATAAGGAAGCATGAAGAGGTAGGACAGAATATCTTTTATTTATTTTGGCAAAATCGGATTGAAAGTACAGACAGAAAACAGTGTTATTACATAAAACACATCCTCCACTTTAAAGTTTGCTGGTTTACTTGTCGGGGACCTCCTCAATTTTGTTTCTCTACACTCAGTTTTGCACTTCGGGTGTGGATTTCATCTTGTTCACATTCAAATAAACATAATTTGTGTGTTTAATCACATTACGCAGGGATACAGATAACCATGTTTTTGTGCAGTACCTCAGATGAAATCAATAAGGTGGTGTTCAACTGTTGATTCATTCCCTTCCTGCTTGTCTTGACAGAAGGGAATCTATTACTAAGATTGCGCAGAAGAGAGAAAGCCCTGAACAAACAGTAAAAACAGAAAAAGTCAGAATCAACGATGCCCTGCCAGAAGAGAGAAAAGTTTGACATGTGAGCTGGCAGTTCTTTCCCTTCTTTAATCCTCCCCTGTGTATAATCTTCACTCAGCTGCATCACTGTTTGTCCTGCTGAGCCTCCAAGTGTCTCTGTGCTGCTCTCAGCGTGTCCTGCAGGTCTCTGTACCGAGCCAGAGTGCAGGCCTCCTCCAGCTGGGCCCAACGGTAGTCCTGGTGCTCGTCGGACAGAGTCACAGCCATCCCCGGGTCTCTAAGCTCGGCCAGCCAGTACAGCACCTCTTTGGGTTTTCCGCGCACCTCATAGCGCAGCTCCTGAAGGAAACCGTCAATCACTCGCAGATGCTCGGCCCCCAAACCCGCCTCCTCCTTGGTCTCTCTCAGAGCTGTGGTGAGGTCGTCCTCACCCGGGTCCACATGACCTGACGGTGAAGAAATTACAGGCAACAATTAAAAGCTATATGATTATAATGTAACTTCTTAGTATCTGATTATCTGTCATCTTTCAACTGATACATGTCAGGTTTTTAGCACACCTTTGGGTGGGGTCCAGTGGTGCTCCCCGTAAGAGGTCTGCAAAAGTAGATACTCGATATTGGCTGCTGGAGGAATGCAGCTGGCAAGACGTCGAAACACTATGAAGCCACAAGCTCGCAACGCCATTTTCCTGTTCAACAAATTTACACACAAATAGTCTGTGCATTATGTTGTGTTCCAGCTTTCCAGAAAACTAGGGACTGTAGTGTGTAAGGTAAAGACATCATTAGTCTTTTCTGACAGCAGAAACACAACCTGAGTTTTTCCAGACCATAAACTCATGCACTTTTTTAGGGGTAAACTACTTGCACTGGGCTATTGCAGAAACTCTGATTTTCTTTAATAACCCCCGTTTCAAGTCTGAAACACTTTCCCATCTGTTTTCAGAGCTACATTGCACAAGTGGCACCAATGTCTGTGGTGTCACTTCAGGAGGACGGCCACCGCAGCTGTGATTAGTGGCACTATGGCTGGTTCCATACCGCCGGATTACTGCTGCAACTGTGGTTCAAATGGTTGTTAGTTGGTCACTAATCTTCCTGTCTCCTTTTTGTAAATTAACAAAATCATATTCACCACTTAATTTGGCAACTGGTTTCCATGTGGAGCCATGATGCAGATATGCAGATAAACACGGTCCATTTGTCTGAAACTGAGAAATTTCTGGTGCTCAAAGGTCATTTTCCAACATTCTTACAACTGTATCTGTGCACTTAGACTAACTGGAAACCACAGATGTATTCACTTTTGTGTTAATGATCACAGGTTTCCAAACTTGTGTTCTAGCAATCACAGGTGTATTTACTTTTGTCGTACTGAGGTTCAACATTTGGGGCCTGCATTTTTAAATATAGTTTCTAAAGTAGTTGTTATTGACTGTTAATCAGGAAAAACACTACTTATCAAATTAGAAATTATGCATCTTTTGACATGTAAGTGACACTGTACATGAGTGTTCTTTGCTGTTAACTCTATATCTCCATGTTTTATTACTTCAGCTTTTACATTTTGCTATTTGTTGCTATTTTAACGACATAATTGTGCAAAAGAGCTCTTCCATGATGGGACCTTTTAATGTTCATCGTGTGTTATGCAGTCATGTGAAGAAAGCGCTGCTTTTGATTTAAACAGGCTAAACCTGCTAACTGCAGACCTTCCAGTTCACACTGGCTTAACTTTAGCCTTTGCCTGTGAGTTACAAAGTCCAGCAGTGTTACATCTGACTAGAGTTCACCTGAACCCTCCATGATAATCTTTAACAGCATAACTGGTGTTAATACATCACACACAGCCGGTATTTTAATGGTTTCATTGCAATCTTTAATATTATAGTTATGCTATTAGAGATGAAAAACAAGAAATTGTGATTTTACTTCGACTGCAACTTTAGTGATGCAGATTTTAGAAATTTACAGTTTGTAAAAGACCGTAGCGACACTAGAAGGTTTACTGACGCATAAAAATAGTGTTAAAAAATGCAGCATGTCAGCTAGCTTAATCCTTTAAATGCACAAATCAGACGTTAAACACAGAAGTGACTTTTTACAGTTTCTCGTCATGTTTCTCGTGTTTTTCTTCCTTCTTTTAAACTCTTCATGCTCACTGACTGCACAAATGAAGAGAATGAAGGCCCTGTTTTCAAAAATATCTGCAACTTACTGTTTATTCGCAGTGACAAGATTTCATTGGGCGCCGTTTTGTTTCTCACCGGCAAAGAGGACCACTGAGTGGTGCATCGAGAAAACGGTCCGGCCCACTGCGAAGACTGGCACGAAGGGTTCCGGTTTGTAGAACAGAAGCGAAATCAAGTCAAAATCAGAAAAAAAGTTCCGATCATAGCTACATTCAGGTATATTACAATGTCTTAGAGACTAGACTGCTGTTATTATTATGATTATGATTATTATTATCATTGTTGTTGTTGTAATAGCTTTGTATACTGCTCAATATTTTATCTATAATGACGTATTGATATATAAACCCATGCCAAACCTTTATCTGCAAAGGATTTACAGCTATTAACAAAAGCAGGGGAGTAATAAGAACTATATTTGCCTCTGAAATGTAGTTGAGTAGAGAGATGAATAATAAGATAATAAATATTTAGAAAAATCGTCAAAACTCTTCTAAGGACAACAATTTATTACATGTAACATCCCACCATTGTTATAACTACTATTACAAATGATGAAGAAGATGGTGATAAAAGCTATATAGGAAAACCTAGTGACACACACCAAAAAGTGAAATGATAAGACTAGAATGTTCTAATAAATAATCTTCTTTATTTGAAATAATAATACATTTGAATTGAGAGATTCATCCTGTTGTAAATCTTTCTCTGTGACAGCTTAATCAAATAGGTTTATGATAAATGTGCTCATGTCTTTACTATCAAATAGCTGTTGTGCCTGAGAGAGACTGATAAGAAATGTACCGAGTGGGGCTAACTGAAGACAGCTTGTATCTGAAGATAAAGAAGATAGGCCCCCCTTCCCACTCAAGCCTGAGCTGTCGGCAGCACATTTGATCTGCTTGAAGGAGGAGACACGGCTGCTGGGTTTTAAGGTAAAATAGGCTAAAATGTCCTTTTTGAAATTTTCTAACAAAACCAAAAATATATAGCAGGAGAGACAAATATAAGCAAACAGACAAATAGGTGTGTAACATATTACAATCTTAGCTATATGCCTCAAGGCTTGCTTACATGTTTTTATCTTAACATAAATTATTATTTAGCTGTTCTGTAGCTCCTTCCTTTATATCAGCCGTCTGTAGATTAGACGCAGGCTTCAAGCAATGTGACTTTTGCCGCTGCTGCTACTGTGCTTACTCAGCCTGAGCTGAAGTGCTCATTATTCCACTCCACTATACATGAATCATACTTGCATCCAGATATTTTTGGTCCACACTGACTGTCATAGAGATTACACATGGAGATGATGCAACTCTGGATAGCCAGTGCCTGTGCTGAATGATGACAGCTAAATCTATGTCATTTACTTTAGCCTGTATGCGTCACTTTATGTAGGTCGAATACTGCAATCATCAATCACTTGACTGAACTGTTATTTTCCATTTAGGAATAAGACAACAAGCAAGACATTGTGTTTGTTGTGGACTTATTTCCTTGTCTGACAGTTGTTTTGATTGCGATGAATATGTTCACTCAGAATATAACAGATGATGGTGAGACAGATATTATGGATTAATGCTGCAGGTCTTAGTGTGTCTGGAAACGAGTTGATCAATGCCAAAAAATGTTCTAGCTTTAAATTTTCTAGAGGTGTTGTGGACTTAATTTAAGATGACAACTGTGATGCAAGGTGCCAACATAATAATCCCAGTGACAAATCCAAAAGCTGCACTTTTCATGTGTAGTCAAGGATTCATTGGAAGTTCTTATTTCAAAACATGTACTTTGCTGCACAGATGACATTGATTGTGGGTTAGCTACATGCAGACTTGTGAACTGGGGATGTAAAGCAACGTGGCAAATTGTGATATTTCCTGCTTACCCACTGAAGAGCACTTCACAGAGCCATGGAGGAGAAGGAGCAACCAACGGGAGGGCCGTACTTTGTGGGCAAGAAGGATGAACTGATTGAAGCAAAGCGCTCCCTCAGAACACTAGAGGACCGGGATATACTGATTATCCACCATCAGGGAGCCTTCTACGCTCTGGACTCTTACTGTTACCGTGAGTTTGGTTTTTGTTGTGGGGAAACTCAAAACAGCTGCTTTTTATTAGAGATGGAATCTAATGCTTATGTTGAATATTACATTAGATTAGAATCTGGATCCACAACGTTGTTGATGAATACTGCAAGTAGAAATCCTGTGATAGGACACTGGGCTGCCTTACTTTGTTATCCATAGAACATTTAAGCACATGTCACCTCAAAAGTGTGTCCAGTCAGCAAAAGTGAGTGTGTTAGTGGGCTGTAAACTGTTTGCTTATTCTGCAATACACTGATCCTCTATCTTCCCAACAGATGCTGCGGGAACGCTGCAGAATGGAGACATTGAGGTGAGGTTTATGTGTGACTGAACACATTAGTTGTTGTGGAGCCATTTAAGTTAAAGTACTGGACTGTAAATGATAGTTTTTTATCCCATTTCTGCTTTCTATGTGCACCGAAGTGCCAAAAGCCAACAGCTGGGCTCAGGCACAGAGGGATACTGTAATTATAATGTCAAACTTGCATAACATTAATGTTATACTGTAGCCCCACAGGGCCTAAATAACAAGGTTGTTTACCTGCTTTCTTTCCACACACAAACACACACACACATACGCAGGAGCTTAATGGCAGGCTGTGCATAATTTGTCCAAAGCACAAGTACAAGATCTCTTTAGCCGAAGGGGAGAGCTTGTACAAGGCCACCGACCCTCAGGAGACGCAGCCTGTTACCAGATGGTACTCGAAGGGCAAGAAGCAGCGGACGCACACGGTCACAGAGGTCAACGGGGAAGTCTTCGTCGAGCTCTCCAAGAGCCAGGAATGGCTCGAGTCCGACTTCTTCCAGGGAGAAAAGGGCAAGCTGGAAAGAGCTAAAGTCGAGGCATCTGAAAAGAAAGAAAAGAAAAAGCTTGAGAGTAAGAAATGAGGACGGCATCTCAGTTGTTTGTCTCGCTGATCTGCTCTAAATGACAGTATGGGAAGGATGTCGGTTGTTAGACAACATCCACTCATGGCTTTGTTTCAAGTAAACTTGGGCAGGGATGTCCTTAAAATGGGTTTTGTTTTTAATGAGTGTGGGAGCATTTAGAATTTTAAATTGCATGGCTCAGAGGCTTACATAAAAATGTTTTACTTCAAAGCATGGCACAGCTTTGCCATTGTATGTTTGTTTCTTCTTCGCTAAATAAAGTTTTCTATCAATGAATTTAGGTGTTTTTATTCTGTCTGCTCAAATTGAATGGCGACGTGAGGTGACTAGGTGTGTGCCCACACCGATGCATCCTTTGAGTTTCAGTACTCTTCATGTATTATGCATATGGTGAATTAATCAATAAAATTAGAGAAGAAAAAAAGGTTCATACAGATCAATGAAGTCCTAAAGTGGGTAATCGTTTATGTAAAATATGAAAAAAAAAGATCAAACCACTCTAGTAGCTGCTTTTTTGTAACATCCGTGTCTGTTTATTCCCTCAGATAACATCAAAAAGCATAAATCTCAGGTGAGAGGCTGCATAGATTTCAGTGTTTTCGGGTCTAGTGTGTCGCCTTTTGACAAATAATTCCTTCAGTGACTGAAAAAACCCCATCTTGCTGAAGAGCCAGAGAAAATCCCAGAGGTTGTTAAGCAGCTTGAGTCAGGCACTGTGGCTGCTGGGAAGATGCTGCTGTCCAGTTGTGCTCTTCATGGGCCCCTGGTGCATACTATGTATAGAAATGTATTTTTTATTAGCTTTTATTGTGAAGACTATTTATAGAGTGTGTTTTGTCCAACCAGACACGAAACACATGACATGAAAAATTACCTGAACCAGGAAAAAGAGGCATACTATTATTATTAGCCTATTCATAGCATGATATGTCAAAACACCTAAATGTATCCTTATTTAACTGTTTGAGCTTGGTAATGTAGCTTCAGTGAAAAAACAAAGTTGAATCATATTTTATTGCATAGGCTATTATCATTTCTTTACCATCTGATGTAAGAAGTCAAGACAGGCTGTCACATTTAGATTATTTCTATGTTTCTGTACCCACATCACAGGCTAAAGCAGTGACACAGCCCCAGAGCGTGAATGATGCTGGTCTCTGTGGATGGCTCACAGTGAACTCTCAGCACTGTCCGAAGGCCTCGGCCTCTGTGACGCTTCAGATATGATCAAGACATGCACAGGGCTGTGGGTTATATGGAATAAGCAGGGAATGAAAAAGGATGCAAAGTTCCATCACATTAAATATTAAAATATGATTATGCAGTCAAGTTGGGAATCTTGACACAAGGCAGGGACCATTATCTGCAGGTGGTAATTTTCAGTAGGTCATGCAAAGGGCTGTTTGTCAAGATAAAGAGCAGACTGTGCGGGGAAAGTGCTTAGCGGTGCCAATGCATCTTCCAGGGGGAGAGCATGTAAGCAGCATGGATTTACAGTGTTGTAGGGCGTTTAACCTCAAGGCCGGGTTTATGTTTGCTTTACTCACCATGTTGCGAATGACACAAGAGGGTCTGATTAGACCTTTAAGGCTCAGGCTCTCCTCGCTCTCCGACAGGCCTGGAGTTTGTCCAAGAGGGATGACCGAGATCCGATTATTAGTCAAACTTTAATCAAATACTCCCACAACAAAACACCCCCATGGGCAGTTCAAGCATTCTCCTGCTGCATCAGCAAACAGCCCAACACTTGCTGATAGTGGCTGCCATTATTGTTGCCGCTACACTCATAAATAAAGGCGCTAACCGCAACCAAAAAGGGTTCTTTGTAGTGATGCTGTAGAAGAACCATTTTTTGTCCCACAACTAACCTTTTAGAAGGAGGTTCTTTAAGGATCCCCCAAAGGTGCCTGAAAAAAAGAAAAAATGGTTCATTTGGGAACCATAAATGGCAAGACAGCTCTTTATTGACCTACCTGGGTCTATTTTAATAATATGCAGGGGGCTACCTAGACCTGACAGGTCAAGCTCACTCACTAAAACTCCAGCATCAAACTTTCATGAATGAAACTATAGTGTCCGAGTGTAAGTAAAAGCAGCATTAGATGACTATGTGTCCCATTCATGAACATCACAGAGACAAGGAAAAGACACAGTTTGTGACTTTAGTAGACGGAGGTGCACACAGACCTCAAGTGTTAACAGTAGTTGAATATGAGTTTGTTACTTCCAGCTGTTTGTAGGAGTCTTTCCTCTGAGTTTATTAAAATACCTGCAGCATCAGACAGCAACTTGAACCATATGAGCATCTCCAAAGTGAAAGAGGTGCACATATTTTCGCATCTTTTTTGCATCTTTATTAGTTATTTATAACAATAAATTATCCCTGACATGGAGATAGGATTGATTGGGATTTAACAGCACACACTGAGTCACAGTTTATCAGCTGCTGTTGAATCCTGAGCTGCATCACAGCCTCATATTAGTTTACTGTAAAAGTCCGATCTGTTTAATAAAGTTAGAATATTTTTCTGTCACATCAAAGTACTTTATTGAAGTGATTTTGCAGTTTCACAGCAGGATATATGCAGCAGGGGCATTATTGTGAGTATGGATGCATTAGAAAACATAACTTATTTAATCATCACAGTAACCACCAACAGAGGGCAACAGGTAGTCTAGTGATAATTAAAAAAAAAACATTTTATTGTGCTCCTAGATTAATTATTAGCACACATGGATAGAATTTTCAGTGGAACAGTCATAAATACACAATGGCTGCCTTAAGCTAAAGAGTCATTCTGCCTTTAATTCAATTTTAATCTTGATTGAGTTGGCCATGTATAAAATCTGGGGTCAAGGTATTATTAGTTTTAGAGTTAAAAATTCCTAAAGAGGGGGTGGGGTCATGTCCATTTTTGCATTTTTTCTTCACGTCAGTCTGTGGATCAGTGTTTGAAGTGACATGACTTGAGGAATAATGTAGCTGTAGTCCTGAAATTTTGCAGACTCTTCTTAAATAAACAGATTGATTTAAAAGTGTTGAATATTGATTGAGTTGACCATGTGTAAAAATTAGTTTTTGAGTTCAAAATTTCTTAAGAGGGGGTGGGGTCATGTCCATTTTTGCATTTGTTCTTCGCGTCAATCTGTGGATCAATGTTTGAAGTGACATAACTTGAGGAATAATGTAGCTGAAGTCCTGAAATTTGGCAGACTCACTGATATGTACGTATGATTTTCAACTGACTTTCAACACCAGCTCTTCGTGGGCCCCTGGTGCATACTATGTATAGAAATGCATTTTTTTATTATTAGGTTTTATTGTGAAGAATATTCAAAGAGTGTGTTTTTCCAGTCGGAGACATTAAACATCCAGAAACCAGGGAACAGATGTGTACAGGTGGTCCAAACATGATCCGTTCCTACGACGTGTTGCAAGCTGATTTTCGGTGTAAGTCAGATTTTATACCTAAATTAATGACAATGACCTAAATGACGCTTTCTTCTTTGCTGTCACGCCGTGTGACTCAGTGTTCCCCCCGTGACTGTGTTTGTCGCTGTGCACCAGCAACTAGTTCTCACGGGAGTATCGTATTATTTACGAACCAAACTGCTTACGTTGAAACTCGTTTTTTTAAGTAATTTCTGGGAATCGTTCATAATCATGAAACGTCGTAACACGAGACCATCATAAACCGAGGACCTCCTGTACTATTATTAGCCTTTAATGGAAAGATATGTTCAAACACCTAAATGTATCCTTATTTAACACAACTGTTTGAGGTTGATAATGTGGCTTCAGTGAAATAAACAAAGTTGAATCACATTTTATTGCGCAGGTTATTATCATTTCTTTACCATCCGATCTAAGTGCTATAACTTCAGAAATGATGTAGCTAGAGTCCTGAAATCCGGCAGGCTCATTGATATGAACATATAATCTTCAATGGTACAACAGTGGTTTTAAAGAATAATACAAACCAGTTATATGATGGTGCAAATTTGGTTTTAAAAAAATCAGTGTTTCTTGTGGGCCACCCCAAGATTCCAATTTGGCCACCCCTAGGAAAATATCTAGTGACGCCCCTGTTTTTTTTTTTCTACCTCTGGGGCAATTACTTTTATGTTTCATGCATATAATGGAGTTTCTCTTTTGAAAGTCATGGAAGTTAAGAGGCTCACGTGTGGAGGACAAAGCTGCTCTTTCATCAGGATGAGAGCTTGGAAACGACAACAAGGTGGTAAACTGGATGAATGAAACAACATCTGTAAAAAAAAAAGGAAAGCGTGATCACAGTGTGCTTAGGTGTGTGTGTGTGTGTGTGTGTTGCTGAGTCAGTCAGACCACTGCTCTCTCTCTCTCTCTCTCTCTCTCTCTCTCTCTCTCTCTCTCCAGTTGTTCTTCGCCTCTGAGACTTTGTTTTCTCCGCCATCGTCATTCACACGGTGTGGACACGGAGGATCGGAGCTGCCCTCTCCCCCTCTCTCTCTCTCCTCTCTCTCTCTCTCTCCCCTCTCTCTCCTCTCTCTCTCTGCCTCCTCTCCCCGTCGTTATTTCGCGTTTTTCCTGCCGCCTCACAACTTGTTTGTGTGTTAGCGCATTGGGCTGCTGCCGTCCATGGGCGCTGCTGCTGTTGACACACTCGGGTCGGGCTGTCCGGTGCGCCTCTGCGGGTCGGTTCGGGACGGGTTGTGTGGAGGTGGTGGGGTGGGAGCGCCCCTTTGTTTTCTTTTTTCTTTTTCTTTTTTTTTTCAAATTATTTTTTATGAATGAATAACGAGGCGGCGGGGAGGGGGAAATGCGAGTGACTGCGAAACTCCCATGCAGCCGGGCTCCCGGGGGGCCAGCCGCCGATGAGAGGGATTAACGACGGAGCGGAGCCGCGGCTCATTGCGGAAAAAAAAAGCGAGCCTCGAC
The DNA here is from genome assembly GCA_024666655.1 of Dascyllus trimaculatus. Classification (NCBI taxonomy): domain Eukaryota; kingdom Metazoa; phylum Chordata; class Actinopteri; family Pomacentridae; genus Dascyllus; species Dascyllus trimaculatus. The sequence continues at coordinate 22,497,470 of CM045450.1, forward strand.
TGCAGCCTGGCGCGGAGACGCACCGCGAGGGAAACGGGCTCCATAGCGTAGAGCAGCGGAGCGAAAACCCACCGTGACCACAATGTAAGTTCATCTGAAGCTGCAACTCATCACCACCCGCGAGGAGGACCGGGCTCCTGCTTGCATGCTTTATTTATTCCACTAAATCCACCACTGCTTGGAAAAAAAAAAAAACTAAATATATAAATAAATCTCCAACATTTCTATAACAGCTCAGGTATGACAAAGGCCCTGGCTCAGCTTCTTCTCAGTCATTTCCAGTGACATAACAGTGATGCACTGTCTCCGTGATAGACATGAATAATAAGGTGCAAGGGAAAAAAGAAGGTGCATGCGCTCCTTCCTTTGGTGCCACAACAACATCATCATCATCATCTTCCACCTGTCTCCGCTCACTCCTCTGTTGTTCTGGCTTGCAGGTCTATCCACATCGTGGCGCTGGGCAGCGAGTGTCCAGGAGGAGTGGGGCCCGGGGAGGAGATCATGGGCCAGGGGCAGCTGCAGGGAGGCTTGCTGTGGAGCTACCTGGGTCATGGAGCCCTGGTGGGACCCTGCGACCTGGAGAGCAGCCTGCATAACCCAGCCTTCATGGAGTACACCTCCAGGGTGTTTGGGGATGTCACCGTGGTGGTCCGGGATTGTCCCAGCTGGGTAAGAGGTGTGGTGGTGTGTTTGTGGGAGGGAATCCTGCAGGATTTAGTGGTTAGATCAGGGCTTGTGTGTGTTTTCATGCATGTTAACAGAGATCTTTAGGGTGCGGTTAAGGTTTAACATCACAGACGACACAGAAGACACAGTTACCAGGAGCTTAAGCTTAGTTTGTTGCTTCCGGCTGTTTGTAGGAGTCTTTCCTCTGAGTTTAATAAGTCCCTGCAGCATCAGGATCCAAAGAGAGAGCTGCACATAATTGAACAAAACACAGCTGGACCTTTCTGTTATGACTCCTTTTCCCTACATTTCCATATTTATGATTGCCTCAGCTTGTGTGATGCCAGATCAGACACAGAGGAAGCCGTGACTCAGACCGACATGAAAACAGGGATCTTTAGGGTCCTGTTATGGTTTAACATCATGGAGAGCACAAAAGACACCGTTTGTGCCTTTAGTTGACACAAAGTCACCAGGAGCTTAAGTTTAGTTTGTTGCTTCCAGCTGTTTGTAGGAGTCTTTCCTAGTACCTGCAGCATCAGACAGCAGCAGGATCCAAAGAGAGAAAGCTTCACATGTTTAAGCACAGTATAACACAGCTGTAGCTTTCTGTTATTTCCATATTTCGGGAAGATATCATGATTTTTATTGAACAAGTGAGATCACTGTCTGGGTCTTGTGTCCTCTAGCGTGTCCTCCCAGCAATGAAGAGGAAGCTCAAACTCAAAAAAGTGCATACACCCGTGCACAGTCTCCCGCATTTTAAAATCCTTAGTTACTCTCTATATAGTCAAACAGAGAAAGAGTAGAAGAGTTGGGAGTCCACGCCTTGTAACCACATGTGGCTGAGGCATGTGGTTTGTATGTTCTGTTTCATGCAACATGTTTTTCTGCTTTAAACTGATTTCCATATTCATGATCGTCTCAGCCTGTGCGCTGCCAGATCAGACTTGATTCATGGAGGAAAGGCTCTGACACAGGCCAGCATGGCAAAACACGCCATTGAAGAGTGGCGTAATTTCGCCAGAGCATTGTCACTGTGTGAGAGAGAGAGAGAGCGTGCGTCACTTCACTAATATGTTGTTTATTTTTCAATCTGCCACCGTTTTCTCAGAAGACGTACAAAATTTCAAATTCCAAGGGCACTTGCCTTCCAGCACTGATTGCAGGCTTTATAAAAACATCTCTATTCTTAGTTGGCCGCTCTTTTAACATGCACTACACACACAGAGACAGACAGAGAAAAAAAACACAGATGATGAAAGAACTTTTGTTCCTAATAGCATATGAATTTGAAATAAAAGCGCTGTTATGGTTTTGTGGCAGCGCTGTATGCCTCCCATTATAGGGCTGTCGAACCCTGACAGGGGTGTTGCTGATGAAAATCTGTCAGTCTCTGTCTCTTGGTCCTTTATTTTTATTCAGATTGCTCGAAGCTTTCTGCAGTCTTTCTTTCCTGGCTAATGAGTTGAATCAGGTTGGTTTAGAGCAGCTATCCTCACACAAGTCCTTGGGGGTAAAGTCCCAAGAGCCAGCCGCTCTGAGGTATTCATACTTAAAAGGGGAAGGGTTATCTGAGGTAAGGCTCATGATACAGGTTGCGTATGTCGACACTCCGGCATTCCTTACGTGTCTGTCCTCCTCTGACCTCCTACTGTTTACAGCTGTCGTCCTTTTTCTTACCTCTCCAGGACCTGTTGGACAGCGACTGGGCCAGCGTGCGGAAAGTTCTCGAGCAGGCAGACATCCTGGTCATTAAATATTCAGTCACAGACAAGCTGGCCTTCCAGCAGGTGAGGAACGGCTACGCCCCGAGACTCCGCCCGCTCCTCAGGCACTGGGGCGTCCCTGTCATCCTGGTCGCCGTCGGAGCGCGGCTGAATGGTGAGCACGCCTTTGTTCTGTGTTTTTGTTGGACTCGGAGGGTGAGTTTAGTTGTGCCGACAGCGCTTTGCCAGCCGGTGCTTCCATTAGTGAGCAGTGTAGTTTGAAAGCAACCAGATGCAAAATATCCTCATCTTTTGGCCCCTGCACTTGAAACCCTAGTATTTTTTGGGTCGGTCTACTTTTCCTTCGGTTGTTGGTTCATGTTCTGGCATTTGGTTTCGGGACAATATCATGTTCTTCTTGTTGGGCGAGTGAGATCACTGTCTGAGTCCTGTGTCCTCTAGCGTGTCCTCCCAGCAAACCAAGAGGATGCTCGTGATTAAATCTCCTCCAGGCTGCCTCCGGGCGCTCGGCTCACATGTCTGTCTGCAGGGAACGCAGCAAAGCAAAAACATCAAGTTTAGATTTTTCTGCCCAGAGAGAAGCCTTTCTAGTGGACAAGAGTTCATCATTGCGGCTCAAAAGTGCACCACGACGGAAGTATGTCACTTAAATAGTCATAGTCGTCCAGGTCATGGTACTTCTAGGAGCTTCAGTAGAAAGAAGCCACTTGGATAAGAGGTGAAGCATCTTCAAGAACCTGTAGGAGAAATCCGGTTGCTTTCTACTGAAGCTCCAAGGGTCGCTTAAATAGGATTAAGCCACTTAGGCGTAGCTTTACTTGAGGCCACTTTACACAGGCTTTTACATACATGTACGTCGCCACTTCAGTGGGTGTTCACGTGTTTCTGCAGACACACTGACCTCTGTTATAACCAGCTTCTGTAAACAAGCCCATCAAACACTCCAGGTTGTATTTTTAGCTCGTCTGTTCAACATACTTTTGAGATCCTGTCAGAGAGCTGCAGCGGGATGATCACAGTCAAGTCTTTACTGGAAAGAAAAGAGAAAGAAAGGGAGGAGAAGGAGGGAGTGGGTAGCTGTAGACCAGAGCCTTTTGTTTGTGTTTTTTGTTTGTGGCTGCCATGAGTATTTTCATGCTATCCCCTCATGACAGCAGAGAATGACGGCTGAGCTCCGAGCGCTTCCTGCTGCTCGACTCTTAGACCACCTAAGGCACAGCTGTGGCAGAGAGAGAGCTGCCATACGTGCATTAACGCAGCCATTAAACCGACGACGAGCGGAGGAGCACAGACAGATTTATCCAAGGGCGTGCAGCGCGAACATACCACTGATATGCCAAGTCACTGCCCGTCAGACTCACACACACTCTTGCTTTTCCTTATACCTCCCTTATATTCACTCACACACACACATACATTCATCCCAGCTCAGTCTCATGCCTGTAGGATATTAGCAGTATGATTTATCAAATGCACTTGGCTGCTTGTCCCGCTCATTCTCTCTCTCTCTCTCTCTCCTCCTTTGTGCAGTCTTTTTTCCTCCTCCTTCAAGATAATCCCTCTAATTTTCTGTCTTGATTTTGTCTCTCTGATCCCCACGGACACACGCCCCAGTACAGCTGGTCCGAGAACACGTGCCGCTGCAGATTTTACACATTTGTATGACTTTACTAGTGGTACAATAATCCTTTTTTTAAAAAAATCACTTTGGATTTAGTGGATGATGTGAAAACTGTGGCTTGGATGTGCTACGCTTCAAGAAGCGAAAACGGGAAAATTCCACAACAAAAGAGTGCAAAGGACAGTCTCTTATACTTTAAAATCCCCACTGGATGTCTACATGGTCACACAGAGAAAGAGTAGAGGAGTTGGGAAGCAGGGCGAGTCCACGCCATAAAACCACATGTGGCTGAAGCATCTGGTTTGTATGTTCTGTTTTGTGCGGCATGTTTTCTCTTTCAAATTAAATTGCAAAATGTTATATTATGTGCTCTGTACTTTACATCGAGCAAGTTCAAGTTAGCAACACAGGATTTTTGGGAAATACGTTTTGAGACGAAAAACAAGCTTTGTGGATTGCAGACATTTTTTTACTCTTTATCTGTGATGTAGTCGATTCTACTTGATCTGTTGTGATATTTTCTGGACATTTTTATTCTCAATGTTACATACGGGATTACTTGTTGATCAGATAAATGACAACAACCTGAGGGACTGAGTGTGTTTATGACTAAACTGTCTCTTTTGAATTAAAAAAGCTGCTGTTTATCTTATTGAGAGCAATTTAATGCAATAATAATAATTTACAAAGAGCTTTAAAGGCAGGGCAAAAAAGGAAAAGAAGGATACTCAGGGAAGAACAGGGAACAGCAGAAGGCTGGTGAGTCCAAACATGTTAAAAAAATCAAAATAAATGAGTACAACAAGATGAGATAAAATATTAAAATGCCACATCATAGGAAGGGAAGGAACAAGTGGAATAAAAGAAAATCGAGGGTAAAACCTTAAACACAAGGCCGAAAATGATAGTAATAGCAAGTAAGTAATAAGTAATAGTAAGTAAGTAAGTAAAATTATACAAAAATAAGTAAATAAATGAAGGGTAAACTCAACTCAACCCAGCTTTATTGATAAAGCACTTTAAGAACAGCTGAAGCTAAAACTAAGTGCTGTACATTAATACTAAAACATAAACATAAAACAATATACACAGGATAAAAACAATTAAAACAGTAGCAGCAAAAAATAAAAACAACAAACACAAACAGCAGAAACAGTAAAACGATAAAAACACTGAAGCCGAGTCTCATGCTGGATCAAAACCAAGGAATAAAAATAGGTTTTAGGATGAGGTTTAAAAGTGGGCAGTGAAGAGGCCTGTCTAATGTGCAAAGGTAAGTGGCTCCAAAATTTAGGAGCAGAAACAGTAAAGCCTCTGTCCCCTCTGAGCTTCCTCTTAGACCTCGGTACCTCGAGGAGCAGCTGATCAGCTGACCTGAGGGCCCGAGCTGGAGCGTAGGGCTGAAGAAGCTCAGAGAGGTAAGGGGGGGCGAGACCTTTCGCAGATTTAAAAGCAAATAAAAGCATCTTAAAATGGACCTTAAGGTGCGCAGGCAGCCAGCGGAGGGAGGCCAGAACAGGCGTGATGTGTTCCCTCTTTCATACACCAGTTCAACGCCGAGCGGCAGCATTTTGAACCAGCTGGAGACGAGAGAAGGAAGACTGGCTTATTCCCAAATAAAGTGCGTTGCAGTAATCCAGCCGAGATGTAATGAAGGCATGGACCACTGTTTCAAAGTGCTGCTGTGAAAGGATGGATTTTACTTTGGCTAACTAAGCAAAAGGAGAATAAAATGCACAATAAAATAAATACAGTTTAAAAAATCAATTACACAATGAAAAAGTGAGTAAAAATATAGACGATGCACCGTGCAGATTTTTTTGTCCCACATCAGTATTTAATCTGCACTGATGTGTGGCATTTATGGACATTAGTACTGAGGATGTTTTGCATAAAGTTGCACAGTACGTTCGTATTGTAGCTATACGTATAAATAACACTTTAGTCCTTTCTGTTTACTTTTTATATTTCCCCAATGCAGCTACTTCAGTTAATTATGGCACTAGTATTTAGAGTTTTAGTATTTCCAGCATAATCGGTCCATCTGATACCAGGTTCCTGTTTCCTGAAAAGCACAATATCAATAACTGACGTGCTGCTTCTCATCAGCCCTCGTTAAGTATATATCAGATTACGCTGCGTATACAGGATGCATTAATTCATCTCAGAGTTGGACTGTGCTCTGTGTTCAGACGAAGGCCCTCCTTGTACGTGTCCGTTGTGTGCATCAGACTGGAGCAGCTGTGTTCCTCACAGTGAAGGTCTGCAGCTGTCCCGGGACCTGGGGGCCACCTATCTGGAGCTGCCCTCCCTCAACCACGTCTTTGTGGGTCGCTACTTTGGCAGCGTGGTAAGTGATGACGCAACACAGGAATCAAAGGGTCTAGTTTTGAATAAGCCCTTAGATTTAGCATCCCCTGAGGAAGCCAACCTTTTAAAAAAAAACAACAAACTCCTCTACATGTGTTAATGTCGAGTCACAACAAGCATTCTTCATACTCCTCATTTCCGTGAAGCCACATTAGCTCTGCGTTCCCAGATAGCTACAGTACTCAGTAGAGGAGACAGTAACACGTTGGTCTTCCCAGGAAGTTATTTCCAAAGCAAAGAAACCTGATGATGTAACGCCACTATTTTTGTACCCTGCATTTGTACTAACGTGTGTGTATTTCTGTATTGTTCAGCTGGAGTACTTCATGATTCAGTGTCTGAAACACAAAGCCAAAGAAAGGCCAGAGAAGAGGCGAGGAAATAAAGTGAATGAGCTCCGTCCCCCTCACTTAGAACAACCAGGTCAGACGAATACTATGCCTATTAATGAGTAATTCTACGCTCACTCTGGGCTGCATGCGTTTATGTTTTTGTGATTCCTGTCTTTACCTTTTTATTACACCTTTTTTATCAACTTAATTATAGTTTGGTAAATGGTAATTTCATGTTCATGTTATTGTAGTTTCTTTAAACTGCTCCTTTCGTGGTGTTCAGAGGACATTCAGTGGACAGACCGGATTGTTCCTTCTTGAGCTTACATCGCCATAAAAAGAGCTGAGCACAAAGGTTTTATCTAGATCAATATTCTCTGTTCCAAACTGGAAATAAGAAGAGAGACAAAGAGCTAGCTAGACTGCTTTTATTCAATGGCATCTGAATCAATTTTAGACTGAGCTGCTTTCAGCGAAGGATGCAGCACCGACTGTGTTTATTGCTTTTAGCCGAGGCAGCTCAGTGGCTGTTGTTAAAGAATGAGGCAGGATTAATCCTCAGACATGTCTTTAACCACATTTTCTTGATAAGTTTAGAACTTCTGTCTAGTCAATAGCATCCTAGCTAGAGCTTAGTTTTTATATGGTTTTCATTTATGTTTTGTTTCATTTCAGCATTAGAAGATGATGTTTGTGGTTGCAACAAATAATTATCGTCATTATCAGTTGATCTGTTGATCATTTTAATGATTATAATAATTAACATCAAAGAAATTGTCATGTTCTTTACAGTTTCCCTGGATATTTAGTAGAACATTGCACAAAGAAAACTCCCTTTGAGAGGTCAAAACCAGAAAATATTTGTCATTTTCCCTGAAAAGTTACTTATCAACAGTCAGAAACTCCCTTTTAATTATTGACTAATTATTCAAGATGCGATTTGCCTTAATCTGCATATTTAAAATGTTGTATTCTGGATTACATTTTAATTAACCTTTAAAACAATCCCCATGTGGAAGGGGGTTTTTGTTTCCAGCAGCAACATCGAGGCTTTTGCAGTTTTATTGCAAAATTAATCAAACCGCCTCTAAGCCAATCAGATTCCATAAATGCTTAATTACGAGGAGATAAATGACCGTGTTGATCAAAAAAGGCTAAAACTCGCACAATTACAAACATTTCTACGCAGCGAGCAGCCGTTGTAGTGAGGCCTAAAAGAGACAAAGCGAGCTGGAGGGCTGCTTTGTCTTTGTCTTAATGTTCTACTTTTTCAGACTGTGGCACTCCGTCTCCTAATTGGATGAGGGATGGTCTGATTAAACTGGCAACTGACCGCCGGATGTTGTCACAAACTGAAAGTGTTCTATGTGTTCAATTTGGAATTACATAAGTAAAGTTAATGTGGCTCCAAGCACAGCTCTCACCCCACAAGTAGACCCAGTAGCATTGTTTTATTTTAAAAATGGGAGCCCACTGCTGTACTGTGTCAGCCTTGAATTCATAGCTCCGCTCCCGTCTCTTGCTTTACAACCGCTGCTGCCATTTTTTCCTCAAGCATGTTTTTTTTTTTTTTTACAAAATAACACCTGAAAATATTCAACACAAACGCTGCTGTTCAGCTAACATTAAATATTGATCCGAGCTGTTTCCTGCTGGGTGAGTTTAAATCGGATGCGGTGACTGACAGATTTAAGTTCTGCCAACAATGCCGGTGGATTTATTGGTGTCTGTCCAACGCTGCTTAACTCTGCTCACAGTGTAGCTTACATTAAATATGGCATGCAGTGATTCAGGAACAACACAGTGTACATGGAGCAGCCGTAAAACAAGACATGAGGTTCACAGAAGTACAGTGTGTATTCGGCATGAATGGGAATATAATAGGGCGATGATTTGTGAAGCTCCCTCCCCCTGCTCTGTAGTTTTTCCCTTTTATTAATGTGCCTTCATTAATCCGTGAATCACTTCTTTTCTTCCTTTTCCTATGTAATGTTTCTTTACAGGTTGTTCTTGTTGCTTCTGCTCTTTTGTCATTGCATTTTCTGTGTGTTTCCATTCACTGTCGCCACCGTTTCACTGCAAATCATTCATTTGTCTTTTCTGCGTCTTCTTCAAACATTAACCTCATTCAAAATACACTTTTTGACGTGCGCCGCTTTATTGTTTTATCACCAACATGACTTAAAACGTAACTAGTAAACGTCAACTTTTTTATCCCTCAAGGTTAGAATTGGGCAGCTGTCCTCTGTGGACCGAAAACATGAGAATTTCTCTGTTACTTTCGGCGGACTGGAATCCAATGCAGCAGTCTGAGCTTGCATCTTTTCAGGACTGTCATTAGTGCAAAGACAAACATGTCTGGAAGCGCTTTTTTTCTAGCTGGCGCAACAGGACAGAGCACAACATGACATTGGTCTCTCTTTCCTGATCTCACTGCACTACTGCTGTCAACGCTGCTTCCTCTACTTACCTGTATATAACCTATTTCTCTCTGAGTTGTCAAAACCTATTACGGAAAAATGGAGAAATCACAAGTCTAAATAGACAAGGTAGATTGAAGGAAAGTGAAAACACCAAAAATCTTTATTACAACACGCCTGTGAGGCTTTGAACATAACAAATTGGTAGATTTTCTTTTATTCTCTGGCTTAGGGGCAGGCTGAATTTCAGCGGTAACTGCTCGTTATCTCTGCTCATCCTATCTTCCCTTTCTTTCCACCTCCCCCCTCCCTCTGCTCTCGATTTCCCTTAACGTTCAGCTCGTCTTCCCCCCATCCGAGTGGAGGAGTCCAGCTTCTCCCAGGACATGCAGTGGTTGCTGGAGCGTGGCGTGCAGTTCGCCGATGTGGCTTTCTACGCCGGGGATTCTGGGAAAGAGCTGGGGTGGGCTCATGCTGCGGTGCTATGTGCTGTCAGCCCCTACTTCAGACAGCTGCTCCTGGGGCCCAAGACCAGGTAGGAGAGATATTAAGTTGCTCACAGGATAGAGCTTATTAAGCCATTTCACCCCCCGAGCTTGTAACCAGCAGGAGCTCAGCTGTTTTCTAAAAAGAAAAAAAGTCCTCTTTAGTGTGACTGCGAAGCGTTTTGTTCGTCTCTGGTCGGACAGGGAACGCCCACAGTCACGATGTGTTTGCAGAGAGCGAGATGGAGGCCCCCATTCGCTGCTCTCTACCTGGGACGGAGGCATTATTGATGACATGCCCAGATCAGAGGGACACCTGACAGGACGTCTCACTCGTCTCGTGGTGAAGGATCCCCTCCTGTGCATGTGCCTGTGGGAGACTCTCATGTTCATCTACAGAGGTAAAGACCGCTATTTAAACTTTAAGCTCAGATTACACAGACAAACAAACTTCCGTCGTAAACTTGCTGCTCTGTGCCTTTTCTTTCATGTCCAGTAAACCCCTTTAACCCCCATCATTCTGTAGCCCGATGCTAGCACAGTGGAGGACTTCAGTTGAGTGCTAGTGCAGAGAAAACTTACTTGAATATGAACATGTATTTATAATATTAATTATTTCTCACAGTATCACACAAGATATTCAGTTTAGTGTCATAGAAGTAAAAGAAAATCAGAAAATTCTTTTTTTAAACCATGTAAAAGCATGTTAGCTTTTTAAAAGATCACCAAAATAATACCATTTATTAGAACAAGAAAACATAAAATCAGAAAGATTCGTTAGATTTATAACCTTCCAACAGTCCTTGAACTACTCATGTGTGATGGGCTGTTCCATCAAAAACTTAACCAAATCAAAGCTTACAACTGTGATGTCTCCTATCAAAATCACTCTATTCTACATGTCTTAATTAAACATTTGCCAAAAATGAAGCATTTGCAATGGATGACTTTTGTGGAAAAAAGCCTGAAAATTCCGTTTTCCTGGTTGCGGCTGTGAAGCCATTAGCGACTCAGCTGCAACCAACAGCAACAAAAACTTGAGGACTTTTCTACTGAATTGCAGGTTGTGTTTTCACAGAGCGGAGAGGAGACAAACATGGAAACAAATTACAAAGTACTAAACAAATGATAATTTGTGAAGCCACCTTTTTTTCCAGTATGGATAACACCTTGGGACACAAAGATTATACATGTTGATTCTAGGTTTTTCTCAATTTTTGTAAAACGAATAATCAAAAAAAAATCTTCCTTTGCTTTTTCTTTTTTAAGATTTATTTATTATTTTATTTATTTATAATACACAGATGATATTTCTGAGTTCTCTCAACTGCTATCCATGGTCGTGCTGTTTCCATAGAGGTACAGGACTTTATATTGCAGTGAAAAATGAGTCTACGGTGAAAAAAAAGAGCCATGAACTGCTTGAGGTTCAGTAATTAAATGTACTGTTTTGTGCCTCTTCCAGGGTCCGGTAAACCCTTCAAACACCCATTGTTCTGCTTGCAAGATGCACTATGTAGAACCTCAACGAACAGCTAGAATTTCTCTCATCGATATTTCACATAAGACTATTCTAGTAAAAAAGAAAATTCTCATTTAGGAAGTCTGTAGCCATGATAGCAGCCCTGGAAGGCCATGTGCTAACCAAACACCTATAACTGCTCATGAGGACAGTATAAACTTGCTGATGTCGAGCAGGTAAAATGTTCACCATTTGAAAAAAAAAAAGAACTTCCTCTGAGAGTGCAGTTGTGTATAATGTACTGCAAAGTATACAACAAAAAGTCTCACAAGCGGCAAATTAATTACAAGTGAGTTCTAGTGTGAAATAATATCTGTATTCAGAGCTCAGCCACAGAAGAACATCATATCCGCGCTGATTAAAAACCCTGTGATTTCACCGAGATGAAGTCGCCCAAACTGACACTCTGGCAGCAGGATCAGATGCACGTTCAGCGCCAAACAGAATCAGAAATGACAAAAGCTTCTCCAAAACAGTGGCTGTCGTGTACTCCATCCAGAGAAATCCAAACCCAGCCAGGAAGGCTCAGTTACTTCACTGCCATGTAGACTCTATAATCCCACTACAGGAGTTGTTGTGCACGTTGAAAAATTCAGCTGCTCCCTGCTCTTGAATGCCTGCTCAGTGTTTTGTGCTGCTTTCATCCTTTACATTTGCCGCATGTTTAATAAATGCAGCAGTTTTCTGATATGTTTTTTTAATCTAACTGCATCCAGGTCCATCCAGTGGAGTTTAAACGCAGCTACCAGAGCGGGGCTGACATTCACAGGACGGGAACTCCATTCCCAAAAATCAGTTGCTCTTTTTCTAATAATTTCAATGTGATGATTAATGTCCCCTGGCAGCAGAAGGCAGTTTGCCCACTATTGGGTCTTGTCCAATGTTCCATTACAGCGGAACAGAAATCAGTCAAAGTTAAAGTACTTGATAGTAAGCTACTGTAGTATTTTAATTATGGAGCTCATCAGTCATTTTATAACAGTGTGATCTGCTTTCCTAACCTGCATTTGTACTTGCTGGCTGCCTCAGGCCTCTCATGTTTTCTGTGTCTCCTCCCAGCTCGGTTCTATTAAGCATTATGGAAATCAGTGAGGAGGGTCTGCTACAGTGAAGGAAGCCTTTGATGAAGCTGAATCTTCCATTATTTTGACAGCTAATGGGATTAGTTGATGGAATCAGACTCTGTAACCTGTGACAGGAGATTCATATTTACATCAACAGATGATGAGCTTCGCGGTGCAACTGTCTTGTACAATTATCTGTGTCGTATATTAGCCCCGTCGAGCAACAATAGAGGCACATCCAGGCACAAAAGAAAACATTTGCAGATAATGTAAACTGTGGCACTTGAGTCCAAAATGTTCTCCAGTCGTACGTGAAGCCTGGTTAAACAGGCACGTGATACTCTCTGCGACTTTTAGCGCCGTAATGAAAATCTTCTCAGTCTGCGGCTTAGAGTCTGCAGTGCTGTGCTTGCTGCATGTTAGATTACGGTGTCTCTGCACGCCAGCGCTTCATCACAGGCTGTGTGTCATGCACGAAATCCTTATGGCAAAAAGCTGCGCTATCATCTGATTCATGGCTCCCTGTTAACATGTATGTGAGAAGCGTTGATGTTTTGGCACACAAACACAAGAGGCAGGCACACAAATGCATAAGCTGAGAGTGTATGTGCTGAAGGGTTGAGCGGAGAAGAGAAGAAGATTATAGGGTTAGACTGATTCTCTGTGAGCGACTGCATGAATAAGAATAAGAGAGCCAGCGTTTGAAAGACGGAGCAGTTTGTGTTTTCATGCACGCATGTACAATTCAACATTTTTTTTTATTATTTTTGAGTCAGAAAGGAGAAAGATGGGAGTGAAAAGTGGCAGGATGGGATGAGAGTGAGGCTTTTTCTGCAGTTTTTGTGAGATAACGTGATGGCAACTAGCTGGGCACCAGAGCATACTGTGAATGTGTGTGAGGTCTAAAGAGGAATATGTGTGCAGAGTGGAATATGAATGTCACGTTTTTCGCAAATCACTGCAGGGAGACAGTGTTAAGTCAGTGTGAAAAATGTTAACCTTCAGCATGGTGGGTCTGATAGTATGTTTAAAGCAGCTGAATTCATATATGCAGTGTGTGTGTTAGCGTATTTTCTCGCATTGCGTTGCATAATCAGATGTGAATGGACACCGTCTTTGCCCACAGAGACATTTGGAATCAGTGTTTGATGTTCATTTGCAGTAAATCCGCAACAAGCTGTCCTCTGCCTTTCTGAGGGGATGGGACAAATTCCACTCATTTGTCAGTCGTGCCTCATTTTATTGGCTTATCGGAGCAAATTTCCATAACAATATCATGTTTCAGTAAACACACAGCGTGACACCCTGGGTATTATTCCACGCTCTGGGTTTTTTTGTCACTTGAGTGTGTGTGGACAGTCACAGAGGCCATGACTTTGCTTGTGTGATGTTAACACTGTGAGACTCTGTCTCCTTGTGTAGTGTGCTGCTGAATTATTGCATTTGTCACTTGGTTGCTATTGTGTGTGTGTGTGTGTATGCATGTTTAGCACATGTAGTACATGTGTACGCCACAGATGGAAGTGTGTGTGTGTGTGTGTGTGTGGACTCTCAGGTCTTATCCAGGGTCACATTTTAGACAGCAGACCAGTTGTTTTTGGGGTGGACTTGTTGGTGTCCTTGTAACTAAATTGAACAAAAAACAAAACTGGCTTTTGTCTGTGTTTGCAGGGATTTGGTTTAAGGTAGGGTAAATGTTAAAGTCAGGAATGTTAAATTGATGGACAAAGTCCAGTAAAACCTTTAGGAAATTAGTCTTAATCTGCACAAATTATTCCCCCAGTGTTTGTTTTTGTGTGTCTTTGTGTGGGTAGGTGAGGAAAAAACTACACCTACATGGAAACTTACTCGTAGAAATTATTATTTTCCAGCTTTTCCTCTCACCTATCTTCCAGCTATATTCCATGTGATTTGTTTTGCCTTCTATGGTGTATTTTGCTATGTTTTTCTGTGTCTGGCTGCATCGTATATCAGCACCACAGCTCCTGAGCTAATCTCTCCCCCCTGCATTTGAGGTGTCTGCGCTGTGCAGTGTCATTATCCAGCGCGCCGTGTTGAGGTAATCCCTCTATCAGCCCAAATACCGTCATTATGAACTAATGATGAGCTAAATCCTGCCCAGTCCAGCTCCCTTCTCTCCTCGGCACTCTGCTTATGTCCCAGCGAGACAGAGTGCACCACCCCAATCAAGCTGCAGGGATGTGGCGGGTTTATAAAGTGAACCGAAGAGTGGATGTTTTCTCCACATGTTTTCTCATAGACAGAGGAGAAGAAGGGTGTATGTGGTGTGTGTTTAGATTTATCTTTACATGTCAGTGCTGCTCATTATTGGGTTTGCATATTTCACCCTGAACTTCTGTTTGTTTCCTTTATAATTCCTGGTGTGGGTCTGGGGATGATAATTTCAGTCTGTTTGGCTGCTGGTTGGTTGGTTACTTTCAGACTGAAATATCTCTACAGCTGTTTAATGCGTTTCAGTGAAATGTTCTGCTGACATTAATGGCTCCCAGATGTTGACCCATAACAACTTTGGGGATCCAGCTCATTTCCAGTGCCACCATAATGATCACATTTGTGTTTTTTTGGTTACATGCCCCGACAGCTGTTGAATTGTAATCACTTTTGCAATCGTTTCCTTTTTGTTATCACAATTATGCATCATCAAGTCAAAATGTCAAATCCAATTCAGTGCTTTTGTTTATGACCAAATACCTGCAGACTAATGAGATCCCTGCTACACACTTTGTGTTCCTATTAGCAAATGCACGTATGACAACGTTCTGAGCTAAGATGGAAACATTATCTGCTACACATCAGCACATCAGTGAGTCATTGCGAGCCTGTTAGCATGTTGTTGTTTCTATTTAGCTCAAGGCAACACTGTGCAGCCTCAGAGAGCTGCTAGTATCGCTGTAGATTCTCCTTATAGCAGCAGTAAAATGGCATTTGTCAGCTTTAGCAGGTAAAAATGTTCCATATTTTTAATGTAATCCAGTAAGAAACAACTAAAGTGCAGACGTTAAATCTAGAAGTCCTTTCTAAATATGTAAATATACTTGTAATAAAGCTCTGAAATTATCCACTAATGCTGTAAACACCTTTGTACTATATTAGTAGAAAACGCATTTGAAATTTTGGATTTGTATCGACATTTCTTTGCCAGTAACTAAAAGAAAAAATGTGTAAAAGGAATTTTTAAAAATGCCTCAATTAAATTAAAGTAAAAATTTTACAAAATAATAACTACTAACAAGTTTAATAGTTTGTTATAACCATTGGTATGTTTTGCAAAAGGCTATTATTTGTTGTTTCTGACATTTGTGGAATGTGGACTGAGCGTCCCACCCATATCCACCACAGATTACATAAACAGACAAATTTTTAGAACAAGCCAACTTTTACAAAACAGGCCCCGAGTGTTCGATGTAAGGTATGTGGGTGGTCAGAGAACAGTGCCAGCTAGAACAGAGTTTGCCTGTGTGTTTCTGTTAACTGTACTGTTGTGGACCCATAGAATGTGTGTGTTTGTGGATGTTTTGTAGGAGCGTGGGAGTGGGAGCACCTTCAGGAGGCCCTGGAGGAGAAGCTGAAGAATTCGCTCGCTGTGGCTCAGCTTATGGAGCGCATTCGATCGCTCATTGGCAGAGACAGGGTGAGGTCTTCAGAATCACCTGTTTCGAGACAAAGTTGATAGAAAAGAACACCGTCTTGTTTAAGGCTGAAGTATTTTATGATATGTGTATGCAGCCCTCCCTAACAAAAGAGGTTAAATAACTATAATGTGTCAAATCTGCTCTTTGAATATACAAACACGTGTTTTTGTAGTTGCAAACTAAAAGTGCCTTAATTAGCAAGACCTTGTTTAGAAACAGTGCAGTAATAATGTGGCTATAATTAGCATATTTACATAATTACTGCCTGTAATCACCTCTCAGATACTGTGGGAATTTGCACAAAATAAACAAGAGGCGCTCTCCAAGGTGCAAATGCACAACATAAGATCTGGGGGGACTTCACACTTGCATCAGCAAAGTTATGTTAAAAACTGCAGCGTCATATCTGGGATACATGTCTTTTTTATAAAACACACACACACACAAGGGATCTCTGTGTAATAGGCAACAGACTTTTCACATTTAGAGAAGGATCAGAGGATGTGACATGGCTGCGTCTGACAGGCCGTTGGCACCATGCACGGTCTACCAACCCATCTGGATGGAACTAGGTCTTCTACCTGAGGCGCTGCTCAGATGAGCTGACGCACTGAGATGGCTGGGCCGCTTTAACACGATGAGACACCCTAATGTCCTGTCATGATTCAATCTCGCCATCTGCAAACACCTCCGGGCCTTCACCGAAATTAGCTTTCCATAAGTTTTCCACAAGCTTTCCGTTCATTTACAAGAAAAAAGGGTTTAATTCTCTCGCCGTCTCCGCTGAGTGACTGTGTTTGTTGAAGAGTCTCTCTGCAGCAGAGCGGTGGGAGAATATGGAGTTCTTTGTGCTTCAGTTGGCTGAGAAAGGTCACGTAATGGTAATGGGGTGCTTTGACGGCGCTTATTTGTGGGCTTTAACAAAACCAGGTGTGCACATAAAAATACAGACAGCTTTTTCTTGTTCTGCCTCTTTCACCCGCTCTGCTGCACAGAGCACTATATATGCATGTAACGTATTTCGGCATTCATTAAAAAACTGAGAAAAAGAGCATGAATGCGTTGATGATGGACAGTCTGGGTGCTGTTCTCGGCTCCAGTCATATCGTTCTCGGCTTTGCAGCTCAAGTATGTTTGGGTAGCGCTAAGCAAGACTGGCAGAGAGTCCATTGGTATTCCATGAGGGAGGCAGATAGATGCATGGAATGGCAATTGTGCTGGTAACGAGTACCTGACATGCAGCAAAGGAATGTTAACTCTCAGTTCTGTTGGCTTTTTCTCCACTGTTTGTCTTGTATCTGTGTGTGTGTTCAGGGCCCCAGGGACACACCGAGCGCCCGGGCGGCTCAGCTCGGCCCCCAGACTCTCGTCAACCTCTTCAATTCCCCCCTTTACTCTGATGTCATCTTCATGGTGCAAGGTGGGTCCGCGCCGATCTGCCACACATTTACAAATGCATGCGCTGTCATACAGCCGAGGAAGGTCACATTTTATTATCCCTGATTGAATTATGATCTCGGTCCCCCGGCCCGGTCATCCATTTGGAGACGAAATAAGATAAAACGGGCCGACTGATGGGCTCTCTTCCGTTCCTGTCATGTTTCATCCCGACAAAAGCTCCGCCATGAGCTGCATTTAGTATTTCTCTGTTAAACGGAGAAATATAGAGATAATGCCCAAAAGCCCTGTCTAATCAATATTTATCTCGTACGCTTTTCTTGTCCTTGCACTTCAGAGCTTCTAGTTAAACTCTCAGAGGTCATGGAGAAAATTTATAAAAACGCATTTATATTTTTTTCTTGTATGCTAATTTGCCGATTAAGTGCTGCAAGTGACTGTTAATGGTACTTAATGACAGTGATTAAATGAGGACTTGTGCCCAGGCTTTACATGTCATTTGTTTCCTGTTAATTTAAAAGGGCCCATTATGACTGATTATCACTTCTAACAAGCCAAATTGAATCATGTTTGCACTCTGCACTTCTGCGATGAGGCAAAAAAAACCCCAACAAGTTAGTAATATTGGGAACGTCTGACTGAAGTTGAAAAAGATTCAATATTTGCATGTGTTCTCAGTGGCCTTTGAAGTTTTTAATGCCAAAGACATGCTCTGTGACTATCTCTCCAGATCCAGCACATTAATTATAAACACTTCATGTTCTCTGGCACTGCGATTCCTTCTTCTCTGGGACTTTTCCAGACGCTACTTTCAAATTCTAAGCCTCGATGTTAATTTTGTGTTTGCATGTGAATTAGGGAGTGTATTACCAGCTCACCGGGCGGTGCTGGTGGCCCGCTGTGACGTCATGGCGGCCATGTTTAGTGGGAAATACGCAGAGGCTCGGAGTCGAGTGGTGCCCATCCACGGTGTCTCCTCGGACACCTTCCTGTCCTTCCTGGAATATCTCTACACTGACTCCTGCTGTCCTGGTGAGTTCACTACAGTCAATCAGTGATCGACTCTACTACACTGATCAGCCACAACATTATGACCACTGACAGGTGAAGTGAATAACATTGATCATATTGGTACTATGTGGTGTTCTGCTGGAAACCTTGGATTTTAACATCTGTGTTGATGAGATTTAGACACCCAAATAAACGTTGTCACAGAACAAGCACACTCCATCATGCAAATGGAAATCCCAAATGTCACTGGCCTACCCCTGCAGGAAAACGCACCCCACCACATGGAAAAAACATCCAACAGTCAGCAACATGTTGAGGAACATGACAATGGCCCAACATGTTGATCTGACCTCCAAACTTCCTACACCCCATTGTGATCAAGCATCAACAGAATGCAGTGGAACAAGTTTGATTGACAGAGACCCCACTGCACAAACCAGAGTACCCAAAGGATCCAGTGCCAACGTCCTGGATCCAGACCTCATAGGACACCCTGAGAGGTCCTCTTGTCCATCCCCAATGGTTCAGAGCATTTTTGAGCACATAAAGGGGACCAACACAGTATTAGGCAGGTGGTCATATTGTTATGCCTGATTGGTGTATACTAGTATGACCACAGTTTCACTGTATACAATAAGATGATTGGGGGGATGATTCTTGTCTTGTGACAGAGATGAAACCTGCTTTATATAATATGACATGGATCTGACAACATTCTTTCTCAGAGGGACAGAAGACATTTGATTGCCTTTTTTGATTGATTTTAACATATCCTAAAGATAAGTTACGTTACCAAATCTCAGAAACACTTAAAAAGAAGTCAGTGTTTTCCTTCAGGCCTCCTTTAGTCACTAAACGCAGCCTAAAAACAAAAGTGCAGATGACAAGTCCCATCAACCATCTGTGTGACTGCGACATGCTGCCAGTGTCAGTCTCAAGAGGTGCTCGAGGAACAGCGCTGAGCTTAAAATTAAATTAGATTTAGTGATGACAAAATCAACCCGTGGCATCACTGCTTCATCTGCTTTTATTAGTGCCAAATCACAGCCCCAGACATGTTGTTGTTCTTGTTTTTCTGTGTCACTTTGTGACACATTGCGTTCTGTTTTCAAAGTAATTAGCTCTGATAGTGCTCTCTGGTGAGCCAGTGAGCTACAGCACATTACATGCACAAAATCACAGTAAGTTTGAGGGGCTTCCACAACTGTAAAGCTGTAGCTGTGGAGTATTTTTAGAATTGGCTGTTTGTATTGTAATGTGAAAGCTCTGCTAATACTGTTGATTCCGCTGAAAATCAACATCCAGCTGGCAGCTTTTTCCACCTTTCAGGCACATTCTGCTGTTTTTTTTTTCATATTTGTGAATCATTCAGAAGTGAGCTGTTCCCAGTCAGGCTCAGACACACCGATTGTTTACTATCTTAGTGAGAAATGGCAGAGTCATAGTAAAAGACTGATGAACACAATCGAACATTTACAAAGATGTAGTATTTCTGAAGTTAATCTGACTCTAAAATGCCAGTCAAAACTAGTTTTACCACTGTGGCTGACCAGAAACAGGATTGTATGTGGTGTTCATGTTGGCCAGGGCCTTCTGTAAGTTACGTTTGGATAGCAAATCTTTGCATACAGGTTGACCAGGTTGATCAATTTGCATCATAACAATAACTCAAATGAAAAATGGGTTTGAAAATTCCATTATTTCTGAAAGTGATAATTGTCTGTCTGTTGAATATTTAATTGTTAATCTTTAATTGTTGAGTGCCTGCTTTAAAATTACATTTTTGTACAAGAACAACAAATGACTCTAGTAGTCTAATTTTCCTTTTGTGTGCTGTTTGTTGTTGGTAGGACTGTACCATTAGTGCCCCGGGGGAGTGCACAGCCACAGTCAAACAGGCATGTTTAATGTGGCACATCTAACCAAACAGTCATTTATCAGCTACCTTATTTTGGGAGGGTTTGCAGACATATATGAATATTACTCAGATACTGGAGCTGTAGGCCGATGTTTTGTTATCATTTTAAACTTTGAGAAGCAGCCTTCAAGTATATGTTTAGGTTAAAACATGAAAGGATGAATATATAAAAGAATGAATGGCTGAACACATTGAATAAATAAACTAAATGAAAGAAAAGACAAGATTACTATTTTATGTATATTACTGCCCAACATGTAGTGTATTAAATAAATGACTGTGTGGACAGATGTTACTGTATAATACATGACTGTGTGACTGAGTCTGTACACTCCCCTGGGCACTAATGGTACAGTCCAACCGCAAGCCCAACACACAGAGACTGAAAATCTGAAAAATGAGCTAAAATGTTTCTTCAAAACTCTGGTAAATTCTAAAGCAACATCCCAAATGGGAACAATTAAAAATTAAACTGAGAGTCAATTATTCATTTGTGAAGTAATGGGGGGGAAAATGGGCAGTTTTGATTTATTTTGAAGGTGCAAACTGAACAAAGGACTGCAAAGTGCTACACAGACCAAAAACAACTGGATATGCTGAAATATTATTAAGGAACAATTCGTCAGAATGAATTTTTTTATCTTGTTAACATGGGGCTGCATGGATGCTTGCAGCGTTGCTTCATAGCTAGAAGATCCCCGGTTTGCATCTTGGTTAGGATTCCTGGGATCTTTCTGTGTGGAGTTTGCATGTTCTCCCTGTGCAGTGTGGGTTTTCACCAGGTACTCCGGCTTCCTCCCACAGTCCAAAAACATGCGGAGGTTAACTCATGATTCTAAATTGTCTGTAGGTGTGGATAAGAGTGTGCTTGGTTGTTTGTCTCTATATGTGGCCCTGCGATAGGCTGGCAACCTGTTCAGGGTGTCCCCTGCCTTCACTCGAGTTGGCCCCCCACGACCCTACAGAGGATTAAGCGGTGTATAGATAATGGATGGATGCATCTTGTTATTATGTCATATGGCATTTTTATAAGCGGGAATACATCTTAAGTGAAAAATCAGATTAATGACTGCGCATTTCCACATTAAAGTTGCGGTGTAGGTGTGGCGTTCTCTATCATTAGTCATGTGTGTGGTTGAATTACTCCAATAATACATTTTGTCATTGCGCAGTGCAGAGTAGTTTTAAGGTGTGTGTAGGGTTGTAGTTGAGCTGGTGTGCTAGAGCTGTAGGGATTTCACAGATCTATACATTCTAGGGGAAACAAAGATGTAGAGCTACATCTAAGCGATCTTTTATGGCATGAAGGGAGTATTTTAATGGAAGAAAACCCTTTTACTGTGTAGCTTTAATACACACAGATGAGATTTTAGGGGTTTAATCAATGACCAGAGAGGGACTTTGAGATTTTAAGGCTTGTGTGCAGTTTGAGTTTTTTTTAAAGCTCTTAACAGAGCTTTAAATGACAAGCATTTGGAGTGGTGTCTAAAGTGGCTTGGGAAGTTGTGTGTGTGACTGTATTGCAACTCTTTCCTCCTCTTCAAATGAGCCCTTTTAACTACAGTTGATTACAGATTAAGAAAACGAAAACAATGTGCCATGTCCATTAATGATAAATATTACAACTGTTACTCACAGTTGCAGAGCGAGTGACAAACAACACTGACTGTCACCCTCCTTTGCAGTATTATATAACAAAGCTGCTGAACAGACAATGCAAGGCGTCATAAATAATCACTTCTGAAAAACCCAGCTCCCAGCAGCTGATGATCCCATTATTTAGTGGCATGAGCTCGCTTGATGAAAAAATGATGAAAACACTTGAGTCCTTAAGATCCAGCTTAGGTACAGGTAGGATAAGCAAGCTGTTCCCAGAGATACTGCTTCAGGTCGAGTCAAGGGAACAGGAAATTAAAGCCATGAAACAGCTTCAGAGGCTGCAGCCGCTGTACCGTTATGTAAGAGCTCAGCACTCAAGGTCAAAACAAGGTAACTCCACCAGCAGGAACAAAAGCCAAGGGTGTGAAATCAAAGCAGGAGGGCTATCAGAGCATTTCATTCCGATAAATAATGTATATGTGACAGAAAACATTGTTAATGCTCATTTGTGCAGTCGGATACTCCGTGCTGCTGCTGCTGCTGCTGCTGCTCAGCTCACGGTGCAGCAGCCTGTCGGAGACGCATGAGGAAACTGTGTGTGTCTGAGAGGCAGTGAATGATGCTGAGGGTGGCGTTTGACATAAATGACGGGATTCAAGTTGCATCTGGGGTAATTTGGTTTGACATTTTGCTGTTACGTAACAGGATTGGCAGCGCTTGTCTGACATTTGTTGCACGTAAGGATGTAATTTGACAGCATAGAAAGAGCAATGGTCAATTATTTATGTTTTATGCAGTTTGACTATTGGCCTCTATTTAAAATCACAGGCAGCACAGATTTAGCCCGTCTGATGATGTGTTATATGCCATGAAGAGATTTCCATTAAATCTACAAACTACTTCAGAATTGAGGTCATTTAGGCTGCAGTCAGCATTTTATGTTTTAAAGGAAGCACAAAGAATTCTAATGGAGTGTGTCCATGTTGCGTTTAAGTGCTCGATTTGAATTTATCCTGTCTATTTGTTACAAAGCACTTTATCATCAGCAATTTAAGAAACACATAACCTTGACATTTGACACTGTGAACATTATTTTGCACTTCAGTTCCTTCAGCCATGTTCTAACATAATTACTTTCTACTTAAAACTGCATTAATTGTGAAAAACCTGCCAAAACTCAACACGGTGACAACACCTTAGAGAGTCGATAAGGTTAACTTGCATCATTAGGATTCTTATTGGTGTCCACCTGAAGAATTTAGTTAGTATTCACTTTGTTTGTAGCTTTGTTTTTCACCAAGAAAGTAACTCCTAAAAGCATTTGGGGGAATGTGGTCCATGAGAGGTGCAACAGCGAACCAAAACAATAAAACTGCAAGAGCAAAGCGATGTCCTGAAAGACACTAAAATGCTTCACATCGATGAGTTGGGTGATCATTATGTAAGTTGTGTGCAGCTCTAACAATGTTTTGCAGAGTTTTTAATCTCACTTTCATCTTATACAACTTTGTTACTCCCGTAGGCGGCTGAGCATTTAACCATACCGCTCCTGTGCATGCTGTGCAAATCCAACTTGAATTTAAATGGAAAATAATGTCAATTTTTAAATTCTGGTAAAAGTACTCTGAACCAGGAGCACTGAAGTCTTCGAGTTTGTACACTAAATTTAAATAATGTGTTTAAAAAAAAAAACACAGAAAATGCTTTTATTGTTACCATATGTGTTTGTTTTCAGCTTCCTAGTATAGCACTTTTCCAAATTCAGTTTGGACCATTAAATATAAAAACACTCGAATTTCTGATAAGTTTTTAAAGCCTATCTGTTATGGAATCCTACACGCTTAAATTGTCTCCAGCTGTTGTCCACATCCTAAATATGTTGCTATGTACACCGATCAGCTACAGCATTATGACCACTGATGGGTGAAGTGAATAACATTGATCATATTGGTACTATGTGGTGTTCTGATGGAAAACCTTGGATTTTAACATCCGTGTTGATGAGACTTAGACAACCAAATAAACATTGTTCCACAACAAGCACACTCCCTCATTGAAATGGAAATCCTAAATGTCACTGGTCTACCCCTGCAGGTAAATGCACCCCACCACATGGAAAAAAATCAGGAACATGTTGAGGAACATGACAATGACCCAACATGTTGATTTGACCTCCAAACTTCCTACACCCCATTCTGATCAAGCATCAACAGGATGCAGTGGAACAAGTTTGATTGACAGAGGCCCCACTGCACAAGTCAGAGCACCCAAAGGATCCAGTGCCAACGTCCTGGTTCCAGACCCCATAGGACACCCTGAGAGGTCCTCTTGTCCATGCCCAATAGTTCAGAGCATTTTTGAGCACATAAGGGACCAAAACAATATTAGGCAGGTGGTCATAATGTTATGCCTGATAGGTGTACTTTGTTTTACTATATTGCTATAGTATGTGTTTTTCATACTTATTTCTATATTAATGAGTGAGACAGAAAATTATACAGTGTTGTGTGCATTTGTGTGTCCAGCAAGTGTGCTGCAGGCCATGGCCGTGCTGGTTTGTGCCGAGATGTACCAGGTGAAGCGACTGCAGCATCTGTGTGAGGTCTGTGTGTGCGCTTACCTTCAGAGCATGCCCAGCAGAGAGCTGGCATCGACAGGCATCAGCGTGGTCCGACTACTCCGCAGAGCAAAGGTCAGTGAAACTTTTGAGCAGTTGTGGGTAAACTAGGACGAGAGAGGCGAACTCAGAACAGACCTGCAAGGGATGGCTCGTCTGTGCAGAGCGATTTCATTATAACATCACATTTCCTTTAGCCAACGAAATGCAATTTCATTCTATTGAATAGAGCTGCCTGGCTGTCAAATTCTAGTCAAATGAATCGTTTGAGTAGGACTCACTCTCGGGCCTCCATCTGCAGCTGATATTCATGGTAGTCTTTAGAGAATCATTGTTGTTTCACAAAGCATCTGTTTCTATTGATTCTCAGTGCCACAATGCAGAGCAGCTGTATGTCTGGCTCCTCCACTTCATCGCCAACAACTACCTAATCTTCAGTCATAAACCCGACTTCCTGGAGCTCTCAGGTCAGTGTCAACTTTTTACAGAATCTTAAATATGCCTTATAATTGCTATTTAAACCAAAACTGATGCATACCGTGATATTATAATTACACTGTCGAGTTGAACAGTGTAGTCTGAGAAATAGAAATAAGCGCTGTAGGAAAAAGGCTGCAAATGCCAGGTGTGTTTGCATCTTTTTCAACAAGCCAACCAGGTTGTAAAATACATGAGAGTGACATCAAGGTGCCCTTAAGGTGGCTGTGAAGTGAAATTAAACCATACTGTCTTTTTTTACTTCATTAATTTGGGAGAATAATTTTTATTGCGGGTAATTTTCAGAATCAGTCAAGACACCTGTGTAAACCTCTGTATTTTACAATTTACTGCCATATAGCACAGTATGACAGTATTTATGTACATTATACTGTGGGTTGTAAGGCCCTCAGAATAATAGCTTCCTTATAGTATGCTTAATACTATAAGTTTATGTTTGGATTCTTTGTAATACTTCCACTTATTAAGGGTTTTGTGTGTTTAACAGGCCACATGAAAGCGGAGAAAGGCAGATTAACGATAAAAATTAGCAGCAAAATTGCATAGCAGTAGCATGTTTTATTGTCCACATTATTCATACACACACATGCACGACTCATTTAAGGTCACTGGACGGATAATGAAGGGCACAAGCAAAGTCAAAGGCCAGAAAGAGGAGAAAGCACACAACTGATTACCATTGGTCTTCAGTTGCTTGTTGGTAGAAATGAAATCACATCAGATATTTTAGCCCTGCTGAGGGTGTTCATGGCAGCAAGCCAAGGAGTTGTAACAGTACATGTATGTGAGTGTGTCTGCCAAGTACAGTAAATCTTGGTGTAATGGTTTTATCAGCAAAACATATGATAGTTACACTTGCAGTGGATTACAGTTGTATGTCTTTGTGTTTATGTGTTCCAGAGGAGGAGCGTGAGCAGGTGGAGAGGCTACGCTGGCCATCCAGAGGCTACCTGCAGGAGCTCAGCGAGTACCAGCAGCGACGACGCAAACTACGGAAGTCCCGCTGTATAGTCATGTGACCACATCTGGATGCCGAAACTCTGTGGAAGAAGGGATGGGGGAGCAGAGGAGGGAATCCAAAGAGAAAATAAAGGATGAGAGCTGTCATCAACATGCGTGGAAGCAGACAGAAGGAGCGTTTCTTTCAATTTGTGCTGCTGGATGAAGCGCTAACGGAGGGACAGTGTTGCAGTGGATAAAGATGTGTGACTCCTTAACCAATCAGACATTGTCAAGCAGTGACACGCACACACTGCAACAGTATGCCTCTCCTCCCCCACAGGAATGACTGGTGCATCCTTTGCATAAAGACTTCTTTATCGTTGGGCAATACAATACGACCTATCCTTAAAAACCAACATGACTTTGAAGTGACTGTCTGGCCACTGTCCAGAAGCTCTGTGAAAGATTATATTTCTACTGGCTGGAGCGAAATAGTGGAGTTCAAAGATGAACAGTGACACAAAATGTCTCCATTCTGAGTACAGATAGATCAAATGCCCACACATCGTTTGGAAAAATAACCAGGATCATGTGCAGACTGTTTCAAACTACATTAACGGGTAATGTGACGTCAGGTTGGCTAACCAGGAAGAAAACAGCGCTGAGGGGTTTTCTTCTCTTCGTGATACCCGATCATGTCTGTGTCTCTTGTGTATACCGAACACGGGACTTCTCCATCATAAATTAAACCATGTTGGCTCATGTTACATCTGTGTCCCACTGGATCTAAAACTTGTGAACATGTGCAAATGCAGCATTTCTTCAGCTGGAGTAACTCTTTCAGCAGAGCGGTGACCGACAATAACACAGAGAGCAACTAGTGATGCTGCTGGTCACACCGTCATACTCATTACCATCTGTAATATATCAGAAACTCAGTTTAGCATATGAGCAGGACCAATTTAATTACAATTCTTTTATTAGATTCTTTCACATCTATAATGCAACATCAGTGAGTGGCCTGACTGATTTTATTACCACGCGAGATGGAATACATTTTGATCGCAGTCTGTGTCAAATGAGGCCATTTCACTTTGACAAAAAAATGGCTTAAAATTAAACGCTCAAATTAAATGACACCTTGCTCTGTACACCAAATTCGGAACAATCATAACTGTATTTTAAAATTTCATTTGAAGTCTGTTGAGCTGGACTTTTACACCTTTTGTTTTGCAGGTTCATATGAAATCATGTAGAAATGAGTCCTTATCTGTTTGCAATAACAAATAATAATGATCTGTCTCTGTCACAAAAAGGCAAAAGCCTTTTGTAGCATTTACAGAAGTGGTGTAAAGATATGAGAGAAATAACATATCTTGAACATACGTTAGTAAATTAAAAACCTCAATGCCTCTGGGTGGGGATACACAATATTTATTTTATCCTTTTTTTAATTTCAGAGGTTGTTTTTAATCATAATGAGATTATGGTTTATTGGTGCTGCAATTATTTTTGTAAACAATACTGTATGTGGACATTTATGATTTTTTTTTACATTTGGAGTAGAAACTACAGGGTCGCACTACTTTACAGTCTAATGTTTCACTGCTATTTACTTGAAAGGTGTAAAAAAAATCTTGTTTAAAAAAAAAATGGGTACAGGATGACTTAACCTGTCTGATTCATTCAACAAAATAAAAACAAATAAAGATCAATAGTGACTTTTTGCAGTTATTTTTTATTTGGTAGATCACCATCAACCTACAGTATTCAGCAAACAGTATGTAACTATATTTGTATTCAATCCTTGCAGTATTCTTGCAGAAAAGTAGCAGAAGTCTGTGCATATCGTACAGGAAAGCTACCGCTGTCAGATTTTAACAGTGTGCAGGTCATATCAGTTGGTATCTTCAACCTGTAGGTGTATATTAAATCTGCTGCTGCACAACAGTAATCTAAGTTTGTGTCTGGTATGAAGTCCTCAGATAAATCTTAATCTCCTAATCAAAACAGTAAATAGCAGGTGAAACTGTGGACTGTGAAACAAAGTGTACCCCAGTGCTGCACCCACACACACAAGGCTCCACTGGGCCAGTGCTGTACAGACTGTAGATAACATGGTGTCTGACTTTAAATAAAGACATGTTTTAGAATGAACATATCACCGACTCCATCAATGTCTACACTGTGCTGGGTTTTTTTTGTTGTTGCTTGATTTATTCATCTCTAGACTATTAAGAGCTCACTGAGATTCCAGATCTCCTGAGGAGCAACGTCCACTTCCTTAACTTGCTGAATATTTCAAATGCTTTCATAAGGCAGGCAGGCTTTACCTCCTAGGAGTGTTTGTGTACATCAGGGTAAAGGTAAGATGCATCATGAGAGTGTGCGCAGTGTGTGCTGTACCTGCAGGTCTGAGGCAAATCACTGCAGGGCCCCAATAGACTGCAGCATGCCCTCCAGTTTACCGCTCTTATGCAGGGCCGCTACATCACTTCCTCCTCCAATACACTCCTCACCGATGAACACCCGAGGGACCTGCATTTAAATCAATACAAAAAATAGGCACCAAACCAGTAAATGTGCAGCCACAGATTTTCAATTTCATACACAGGTTGATTAAAAAGTTGAATCAGACATACATGAGCCTGAATTTTTCTCTTTACGAGTTGACATCCGAATAGCAGCAGAATATTAAAACCTTATCTGCCTCGTTTTCACAGCCATATTATTTTGCACAATGTAAACCTTTAAATGTAGTTTCCAAAAGGATCTCTATATCATTCACCAAGTGTATTAATTAGATATGCTAAATAAATATTTAAACACATATTTAATTAGTCATAGCTTATGTTATTCTTGTGAGCTTTATTGAGAGTGTTTTTCAAATAGTTATGTAATGTTCTCATTCCATAGAATATTTAGAAATGTCTTTTGTGCCTTGAGGCTTTTGGTTTCTGCTAAATTCGGGCGGTGCTCCTAGGAAATGAAATGTTTTGTTTGTGGGTCATTTTAATGTATTAGCTGTTTTCATAGTTATCTTACCCTATTGAGAGAGGAATAATAGGACAAAAAAGCTGAACAATCCATCAAATATATAATATAAAACAATTTGTGTAAACCCTGACAACCCATGTTATCCCTGCATAATCAGACAATGTTCCAAAGAGCCACTTGAGACGTCAGGGACCTTTCACTTTCTCATTTTTCTAAGTGTCCACTTAAATATTCAGTGGGAACTGAGATCAGGAGACTGTGGAGAAAGTCCATGACAGCCAGAGCTCTTTGCTCTTTTTGGTCAAAGCTTTGAGGTTTGTTTGAGATTAATATTCAGCTGCAGTATGAATCATTCGATCAGGAGGCAAACCAGAGGGAGGAGCACTTTTTCTGAAGAATGCAGTGCTGCTACTTTCTGGTAGAGGTGGAGTCGACTGAGTGCAGTAGTTCAGCTTCCAAAGAAGAAAGACAACCCCAAACTTCCCAGCAGCATGATTCACACAGTCAGTTTTCTGTTGGCGTCCGTACATACACATTTCTGTTACTACCATAGACTTCAAATAATCAGTAAATAGACCCCCACCTCCAACCATCCTTTGTAAAATACTGGTATGTTTGGCCTTGTTGTTTCCTCCTCTGACAGGCAGTTAAAAGGACGCACTTGTCCTCTGAAATCACTACAAGACAGCCTTCTATGGATTTGCTCAAATTTGATTTTAGACTTTCTTCATTTTAAATCGCATAGTTTCTTGTATTTTAATTTGTTTGAAATATTTCTAGGTTTGCATGAAGGATTTTTTTCTACATGATCTCTTGAGGACTCTTCGGGCACATTTATTCTGTTATTCAAGTACAATTTGGAGGACCTGAACTTAAGTCTCCAGAATCAGAAATACTGAGGGGAAATTGCTAACATTAGAGTTGCTTTATTTCAAAGCCGTACAAAAAATATATAAGTAGAAACATAAGTAGAAAAATATGCCCTAATATATAAGTAGGAAAAGCACAAAATGTAA
This sequence comes from Dascyllus trimaculatus, assembly GCA_024666655.1. Classification (NCBI taxonomy): domain Eukaryota; kingdom Metazoa; phylum Chordata; class Actinopteri; family Pomacentridae; genus Dascyllus; species Dascyllus trimaculatus. The sequence continues at coordinate 22,527,332 of CM045450.1, forward strand.
ATAAAAATGTTTAAAAAAAAACAAAAATGTAAGCATATAGTGTAATAAATAGCAATGGAGTTAGATTTCTATTATTGCAGATAGTTAAAGTAGTTATTGTACAATTAAAGTCTTCTACACCACTTAATATGTTTGACAGTTTCAGGCACAGTTGTAGTTTTGTAGTATTCGCCCTTACAACAGTAAAATGTTGCTTTTACATTACTGTAAGCAGAATAATAATCTAGTTTTATAATATATAGTAGGACATATTCAATCAAGGACTACTTAATTCATTTTACAGTGCTGAACTGGAGTTAATTAGGGAAAATTCTCAAAAAGGGATTATCACAGAAAAAACATAAGCTAGCTGACACTGTAAACTAGGTGAAACTAAAAACGTTTTTAAGCTAGCTAACACTGTTAGCTAGTTAGCTTGAAATGTTGTTTTAGTTTCACACAGGCGTTAAAGCTAAACCTGTGGCGGTTCATGAAAATGTGGTATGAGAGCTGTATGGGGTTAAAATTACATAAATTATGTTTCTCTACACATAAATTAATTAGACAAACACGTGTCTCTGCGTTGTTAACGGTAAAACTCGTAGTCAGGTGTGACAACATCTTCTTTACCGTGCGGGCTCCGGTCAGCTCCAGGAAGTAGTCCTGCAGGCTGCCCATGTCGCTCCGTTGGCTGATGTCAATAATTTCCAGGTGTCCAGGCTTGAACTTGTATTTGGACATCACGTCTTTGGCCGTGATGCAGTACGAACATGTGGGCTTCGTGAACAGCACCACTTTGTCGCCTTTAATATGAGCCTTCACGAACTCCTGCGCCATTTTGACTCGCCTTGTATGAAACGGTCGTTAATAGAAAGTAATATTAAAAGGAAGAGAAGAAGAAAGACGACGCCCCGCCCCGCCTTCCGATCAATTATGTTAATGACGGTGACGACACGTGACGTAACCCTCTTAAAGAGACAGTGCACATGTTAGAGTCAGGAAAACAAATCGAGTTGGAAGAAGAACTAAATTAAGGTGCAAGAAAAAAAACAGATGTTGCTGGTACAACAACAACAACAAAACAATATTAAAAAGTAGAAATACAGTATAAAAATCAAAATACAGTGTATACTGTGCTCACAGCTTAGTTGTTATAATAATACCAAGCAGCAATATGAATGTTTTGAAAAATCTGCTAAAGTCACAACATTCAGACATAAATCACAGTGACTGAAATGTAAGATTTGTCATTCATGCAAGATTGACAGTACAGGTGATGTATAATACATAATAAGGAACTAATAAACAAAATACTAAGTCTTAACTAATAGCAGTTTATCAAACTTTCCAAAAAATGTATAGCCTAGTTTATTTATGATTTAATTTTGACCAAAAATAATGTCCATGTGTGAAGACAATTTAACTAATGCTTTACCAACAGTAAAATTAAAATCTTGTGACAGCTGTGATGAAGCTCAGGACTCAACCTGAGGACAGCTGCTTTATAACAAATCCTTTCACTGGGGCTGATAAACTGTGACCGTGTAACAGCTCACCTTCCTGAGCTGAACAAAAGTACATAGTGTGACTTACCAATATATCATAATTGATCCAGACTCCGTGTTTGGGATAATTTATAATTTCTATGGACCCTGGTGGCTGGATGCCCTCTGTTTTTGTAGTGGAGCCTTTGTGGCCTCTATGTGGGGAGATAGTTTGCATGGACTCGATTACAGCTGGCTGAAGACCATGTTCCAGACCCCAATTGTCTGACATCAGGGATAACTGGCCTGGAGACCCTAACCTGCTCTCCAGTCCTCATCCTTCTCCAAGCCTAACATACTGGCTGATTGGTCCACCACCCTGTTTCCTCCTCCAACCAGACTGCAGCAATTACCACACCAGGCTTAAATCAGCAGCCAACCTCGTAGTCAGGGCGGCTGTGATTTAGTGTGAGCAGCTGGCCTTGGTGCATCTTGCCTTTGTATTTCATGTAGATATGTAACTTCTGTTAGCATAAATTGCTGTCTAATTTAGATAGACGTTAGAAGTTACTCATTGTCCCTTGTGTTCTGTGTGTTTTTTGTTTTTTTTTTGTAGTATCATCACCTTGTTTTTTCTGTTATTTAGGTCACTAAGCGATAAAATGTGTTGCGCCACACTTCCCATATTTGAAAGGCCCTGGCTCAGACTGGAAAAGTCCTCCTCTAGGCATCAGTAGGCTCTTATGCCTTCTGGATGTACACAACATGAGAGAGAAAATGTTAAATAAGGTCAAATAGTTGTTCAGCACGTACATTTGATAAAAGTGCTGGAGCACACAATGACTGGCACGGCTGAATGAACTTGTAAGGAAGCCCGGGGGGGAGAAAACACTGTTTGACCCTGACACGTTCATCCTCCCTCACCCTGAGGCTTCACATCCCCACTGCATCCACAGCATAGTTATTATTTCCACAGAGGTCTCCACTCATATAAACTGCAGGAAAATGTCAAGATGCAACGTTATTGGTTGAAACTGGGGAGAGACTCTGGTATAAGGACATCGTTATATATTCCACAACTGCCAGTTCATGAGGGTCCACATAACATAAATTTTGTCATCTCCTCAAGATGTGTGTCGAGCCTTCGCCACACTTCCGTGTCCTTAGAATCATAAAAGCATTGAAGCTAGATTTTGACACAGGGCAATTGTAGATCAGATAATGCAGATGAGATAATGCAGAACTCACTTTCTCTGATATTGTACTTAACTGGAACAAATTTTACAACAAGTCTTTGAATAATCCAATGAACAGAACCAGTTGACATTGAGGGAACTGACTGGGCACCTGGTGGCCCTTTTCCAGGTTGATAAACCAGCACTGATTAGGATGGGTAAGGTTTGTAGACTGCTACTGGTCAGGTTTGTTCCCAGCAACAAGGAAATGTACACCGATCAGCCACAACATTATGACCACTGACAGGTGAAGTGAATAACATTGATCATATTGGTACTATGTGGTGTTCTGATGGAAAACCTTGGATTTTGCCATCTGTGTTGATGAGACTTAGACACCCAAATAAACATTGTCCCACAACAAACACACTCCCTCATGCAAATGAAAATCCCAAATGTCACTGGCCTACCCCCGCAGGAAAATGCACCCCACCACATGGAAAAAACATCAAACAATCAGGAACATGTTGAGGAACAAGACAATGGCCCAACATGTTGATTTGACCTCCAAACTTCCTACACCTCATTCTGATCAAGCATCAACAGGATGCAGTAGAACAAGTCTGATTGACAGAGGCCCCACTGGACAAGCCAGAGTACCCAAAGCATTTATGAGCACATAAGGGGGACCAACACAATATTAGGCAGGTGGTCCTAATGTTATGCTTGATGAATATAAATATTTTTGAATAAAATAAAGGCCGGGCTGCACGGTGGCTCGGTGGTTAGCAGCGTTGCCTCACAGCTAGAAGATCCCTGGTTCGCATCCTGGTTAGGACGCCCGGGATCTTTCTGTGTGGAGTTTGCATGTTCTCCCTGTGCATGCGTGGGTTCTCACCGGGTACTCCGGCTTCCTCCCACAGTCCAAAAACATGCTGAGGTTAATTGATGATTCTAAATTGTCCGTAGGTGTGAATGAGAGTGTGCTTGTTTGTCTCTATATGTAGCCCTGTGATAGGCTGGCGACCTGTTCAGGGTGTCCCCTGCCTTCGCCCGAGTCGGCTGGGATAGGCTCCAGCCCCCCCCGCGACCCTACAGAGGAATAAGCGGTGTACAGATAATGGATGGATGGATGGAAAATAAAGGCCTACCAGGACCTTAAAACATGATTGCCTTTTCTTCCTCATTTTTGCCAACTTATAGTAGCTAGGAGCAAAAGAATCAGGGTTACTGCAAGATCACCAATAGAGTAGGGAAGGTAGCACTTCTTTGGTTAGTATATAGGTATGTATCAGTTTATATATGGAGTCAAAGTGCTTGGATTCAAAAATATGCACCAGCGAACCAAAATAATGTCCTGAAAGTAACTTAAAAGAGAAAAAAGGTGGTCAGTGGTGTTGATTTCTAGTGGGTACAGTGATACTTACAAACCATTCCCCTTATAGTTAGTAATTCTATTTAAAAATATGGGACTTTTTTTGTTGGGGATTTTTGATGTCGAGTTCTCTCAGGGCATTAAAAACACAGAAACTTAAATTAATTTAATCTGCTGCACTAGAACTTCTCTGTTGTCAGAGTTGATTGGTTTTGCAGATTGCATTAGGATTGGGGCTGGTTCAATGCAAACAATTCACAGCTCAAGTCAGGTGGTTTTGAAAGGCAGGAACACTGTAGTTGCCCATGTAAACCAGTCTGACCAGCTTTTTTTCAGCCACTGAGACAAACATCATAGAACCCGGAGGCATATTTTGCACACAGCTGTCTGGTCACACTTTCTGGTGCAGGGAAAGCTTCCAGGCATATGAGAGACTCCAGGGATCACATGAATCTTTCAGTGAAACAGGGGAAGCTAAATCAGAACAGGTATCTTAAATTTCATGTTCAGATATGGTTTGTACAAATTTGACAGTTTGCATTTTGGTTAAATTCCCAAGCAATTCATCTGTAACAATAACAACAATATTTTAAACCACAGTGTGTTTCTGTAAGAAAATTAAATCAACAATCTAATGTTGGACAAGTGTGTTATTCTGCACCATGGAGGCCTAACAGACAAAGGATGGAAGCAAGCCTGTGTTGACTATGAATGTAAAACCATTTATAAATGTGAATGCATGTACCTAACTAGAAATCTGTATAACAGTAGTCTGAAAATAATGAAGTGGGGCTGATGGACATTTTGAAGAACACTACATTAAACCTCACCTTTCCAAAAGGATAAACCATGCAAGCAGAAATGCTATTACATTATTTGGTGCTGTAACATTTCAACATTATCTACAAAATACTTGATTCCCTTTCAGAACATCCATTTTAGATATAAATTACGCTAATATTTACTGATAACTTGTGTGAATCATGCGTTTATGGGAGAGCTTAGATATCATCTGCTATTAAGTTAGAAAAGCGATGCCTAAAACATGCAACTTAACCAGCTTTAACCAGGTTATAGTTTGTCATTTTCTGAGTACTAGGTAAACCATAGAGGACACAAAAGAGATGACAACCAATCATGTTCCAGGTAAAACTAAGTTTATTTTTATTGAAATGTCTTGTACATTTTCAGGTGGGCAGGATCAGATTTCACTCAAAAATTCATTTGATTTTCTTGTGGTTTCTTGTACTGCTGGAGCATTAACAACTTCCTCATTAAGACTCTGAATCAAGCCCCTTCCCTCCCTCCTCCCACCACACTGAGTCACAGATTAATAATCCATGTTGCTCTGACCTAACTAAACAATATCTCGCTGATAAGGACAGAAATATTTGGAAGTCTGAGAGGAGGACACCGATGAGTGGCTACACCATGAAGGCCTTAAGTAAAGCCCTGTTCAACATCAGTTTGTTGAAGTGGTCTTCTGTAACTCTGAAATCAGGGAAATGACCATTTCAACGTAAAACAGGACAAAATGAACCAAAACACCGACCCTGTAGCCCCCAGCTCTGTGGACATTTATCTACTGTTGTGACACCTCCAATATAAAAGTGCTGATTTTCTGTCTTAACAAATTGAGAGACAACAAAGCCAAGTTTGTAGTTATGCTAAATCAATTCTGACAGCCAACCAAAACAGCCAGTCTACTGCAGAGACTGACTATTTGATGGAATGCCAAAATCTAGAGATAAGGAAAAAAGAACAGGGCCATAATTACTTTAATGTCTGTTTTTCAGGGGGCAAAAAAAAAAACTGTGCCACATTTTTACAACACAATATTTTCAATAGGACTTTTGCAGTGGTCAGGGGCTGACCACTGCAAAAGTACAGTTAACACCAAGTTCCTCTTCAGATCCCCAAACGTAAGAATGCTTTACTTATTGTTCATTAGAAGAGACACCTTCCAGTATTTATGTCTCCTCAAATTCAGCCCCAATCAGAATTTTTTTACTCCATGGAAGCAGTACCAGAAAGGCATTTATTTTTTGGCAAACATTCTAACACAAGTTTGTAAACAATTTTTCCCTTATTGAAATAAAGAATTTCATAGAAGCCATTCATCCGTCCATGAAACTAAATCTATATCAATGTTGAAAAAGAAAAATGCTACTCTGAAACCTGCTCTCTGGAACTCAAACTGAGCATCAACACATTTGACACCATCATACAGGTGATATTTCTGGAGGATGATACGTTTTTGCTTCATTTTTAAAAACGGAAACAGACCATTTGCCGCTGGATAAAGCTCGAGAGGTGGGCGCAGTCCTTTGTAGGGTCTAGAGAGGAAGTGTTCTGGAAAATAAAGATCTTCTGTATCTCTTCAATTAGGATCAGGTACTTTTACTCCAGCCAGGTTGATCCTGAGTGCTCTGGCTGGTTAAACACTATAGCAGCTTTTTTTGTTTGTTTTTCATAATTCTCACTTCTTCTCCACGTTTCTATTTTTCGTTCACCAGTCATGCCACAAAATGCACAACCATACGAACACACACACACAGTTTGTAACACTCCTTCCAGACGTCACATCCCTTCCTTCCTCCACCACTCATGTGCTCTGACACACACACACAATCACTCACACACCAACACACACCTGTTTCCAGGCAGTTGTAGTTCCTTTGTGTAGCCTTTGGGCCCTACAGGTTCGGCCCAACTCGACATTTCCGAATGTAAACACCTTAAGGCACCCATAATGCACTGTGAACGTTTGATGCAGGGAATACTGCCCCCTACTGACAGAGGATCATACTCCTTTAGTTACCCCAACCTCACCACCCCGTGTGGTCATTACAACTAAATTTACAACCCATGCACACATACTGTTGCTTCTCCATCAGCTTAAGTGATCTCTCCTCCCTGTCTCATTTCCTTCCCCTTCAGCTTCAAACTCCGCATCAGAGCAATTTGTTGAAGCAAAGTTATCCAGTACAGTCTTGTTTGAAAAGAGAGGAAGCTAGGCAGGAAAGACCTCTTCGCCAGATGAGATGACATATTAATCTTGCGTGCAAAATGGCTTCACAAAGTCAAAAACACATAAGGCCCGCGGTAATTTTTTTTGCATTGTTTTCAAGGAAAATTAAACAATATATCATCTGCTGACTCTGGTTTTGCACTACGAGTCTTAAAATAAATAGATCTCCCTCTTTTTCTTTTTTTTTTTTTACTTAAATACATGTTAATATTTTCTCTGATGCTCAAAAATACTTATTTGTCTGAAGAGAAAGTCCTTCAAAGGTTAGAAGAGTTTAAGTTTATCCGCAAACCCTTCACACATGCAGGCGACCCCTTCCACTAGTCCAGTGGTATCAAATTCCACAGGAGCTAATTAAGAAAAAAAATATTGAGAAAGCAAAAAGGATGGGGGTAAAAGTCAAAGGGAGATTTTCAAGGTTGCAGGCAACAATGAAGCCTGTGGAATCAAAAATCAGAAAAGAAGGAAGGAATGAAGGATGATAGGAGAAAGAAAAAGGTAGGAGAAGAAGGAGGATGGGTTGGATGAGGGTGTTAATAAATAAGAGCCAGTTGGACACCCCCTCCTGGTTTGACACTCCATTCTCAATACTGAGCAGTGTGTGCTGTGCTCTCAGCACCAAGCCTGGGCTCTACGCTGGTCAAAATCAGCTATTAGCCGCTTGATGTGAGCCAACTTGTTGTGCAGGTACTCGCAGCGCAGTTTCTCCTCATGGTAGTTGGGGCTGTGCTGTAAGAAAAACACACATCCACAACATCAGACTACAGATGTCAGTTCCACCTGCAGTGCTCAAGTTTGAGCTGTACTACATAAATTACATATTTTGCTTATTTCTGAAGAGAAATAAAGGAAATTTACCCCCTGCAGTCAACAGATGAAAAAATGAGCCTGCTAATGTTGTGTAAAAAAACTACAACAAAACAACTGTATATGATATGTGGCATGAACTCTTCCTGCCAGATCACTTCAAGTTCTGAGAAATTTAAGGCTTAGATTGTGCAGCATGTTCATCGAGAGTTTCAGTGTACATGGCGGAGTTTGCTTTGAGTCACTGTCCTGTTGTAGAAACCAGCCTCTTCTCAGTTTCACATTCAGAATATGCAGATTTTTTTGTAGAATTTATTCTTCCCTCAATCTGTGCACTATTTACTCTACCACTGGCTCCCACACAGCCACAGAACAGAATACTTCCACCTCCATGCTGAACTGTTGGCAAGGTGTTGTCTTTCATCAAATGCTCATAATTTCTCCAAACACACTTCTGGTGAGTTCAATTTTATGTCTTTACTGCACTATTTTGTTCAAAATGACTGCCATATCCAGATGTTGCTTTGCATATTTCAAAAACTGACTTTTGTGATGAGGTGGCAGGTAGGGTTTTCTTCTCATACCTCCACATATAGACCCTCTTTGTGCTTCAACACTGTACAGTTAGACCACCGTCTGGTGCACCACCATTCTCGTGTCTGCTAACATTTCCTGCAGCTCCTTTACAGCTGGAGGATGGGCTTTGCCTTTGTCCCAGATGTGATGTCTTATCTGAAAGTTTTATTAGCTTCCTTTTGTGACTTCCACATTTCCCCTCTGCTGTCATTACATAACGGCATAATGTTGGCACAGTGGTAGCTACAAGTTTAAAGTGCTTTAATGTGCTTTTATAGCCTTCCTCTGTTTCATTTGCATCATTTAGCTTCATCTTAGATACTGATTCAGTAGCTTAAAAAGGGCCTAACATTGTTAAATGATTCCACAAAGTTTGAAGAATCTGAAAATGTATCAGGCTTAGAATTAAAATCAGTTGGGAGTTCCTAATGACCTTCCTTATAAGTTGTAATGATTCAATTAAGTTCTGCGATTTCACAAGTAGCACAAACCTTTGCACATGCCACAACTGTGTACTTGTTTTCTATTTAAGTTAATTAAATAAAAAAGTAACACTGCAATAATATTTGAACACAGGCACATCTTTAATGGCTGTTTAGTGTCTGTTATTTACTTCTTTTCACTTTAATTAGGAAAATGTGTCATCTGGACAGGGGGTCTTACACTTCTCCTTACCCCTCTACCTCCTTCTCTCTCTGTGAATACATATGTGGTGTACACTTCTGTCTTTGTAAGGACTAATTTGACATTTAGATCTTGGGAAAGAGAACTTTTTTAGCGAGTCCTAACTTTCTGACACATTTTCAAAAGGCTGTTTAAGGGTTATGACATAGCTTTAAGGTTTATATTATAATTAGGTTTAGGTTGGGTTTGGTGTTTGATGGCATGTAGTCATGATGGTTAGAGTGAGGGGGTCCACAAAAATAGAAGTACATTTATAGATGAGTGTATATATATAAAATCAAGTATACTTACTTGTTTCATCTTTTTGTACTCTTTCAAGACTTCTTCTTGCACCTTCTGTAAAAATCAAATAAACTGTCACTTAAACGAAAAGTACACTTTTTGTCAATGTAACAAATAAAATTTTCTGCCATGACTAACTTGATATAAAGAAAAGCGTTGAGCTATTTATAATTAATGTATTAAGTGAATGAAAAATGTAAACATAGTGTGTTTTGGTACAAAAGCACCCTGAACATAAGCACAGAATTTCACAGAAGGAAATTATTTCTAAACTAATGTGCGCTGCCTGGTGGTTGCAGATCTCACTGGAATGAGGAACAGATGTGGAAGGTTGATAACACTATAAATTTTTGTTGATTATAAGCAAGCACTTCCAGCAGTCCTGCCTTCTGTGTGGCACCATAGTTTGACAGCAGAGTACTAACAGGCAGTTCTTACATTCTGTAACAGCCTACTAGACAAAATTTATAAAGGTTCATATAAAAAGCTGCAGTGCATAATTTCTGGATGTACTATTGTCATTTACACACCAGAAATGTAGAAAATGATCAGAACACATGAACAGACACTAAACAAGATGATCGATTTCATCATTTTACAATCATTTAACAGTTGTCGTCATCAGCTGCAGCTAACACAATCACCTGAACTAAGACTTCATGTTAATGATAAAATATACTTTGTTAAGATGTCAGATGTGAAAAATGTTTTACTAAGATAATACAGAGGGTGGCTGTAGAGAAGGAACCATCATTTAACTGTGGAGGTAAGCAAAGTGTTTCAACGTGACCTGGTATTCTTTGGTGCCAGGAACCAGCTTCCGACACCGAGTATCCAGCTGGGTGAAGCGGCGGGTGATGTTCTCTACACGAGCATGCAACAGGCGGTACTCATCATACTCTGCATTGAAATCATCTTTGTAGCTTTGACGCTGATCATTGGACACCAACGGTGTGTACTTCCTATTAATACAGAGGGAAATTTCACTGAATGACTCCTTTGAAGTGATGAAACACAAAATTATCAATTCAGAAAAATACTGTTGCTGCATTCAAGACTAAAGCTGGAATTTCTTCATGAACAAACTTTTTCAGAACTTTGCTTATTGTCAATACACCTTCCTAAAAGCTCACAACATTTAAAGACACATGGGAAGCTTAACATCTGTTACGGTTCTCTTTATCAGATGTGCCAGAGATAACATGCTCCCTGAACTCATTACCAATGATGTGGAAAGTACAAAACAGTCCAAGTGCAGCAATGAAACATGGAATACTAGAAAGCACAGAGGAAGCACATCTGTGTTTAAGCATGCATTTCATGTGTCCTAATTCTCTGCTTTCTCTAATTTGCTTGTGTTTGTTTGCAACATCACTTTTCAACAGTATCATAATCTGTGTTGTCACTGATGTTAAGGGAAAAAAAGAGATATGAAAGATACACAGGGACACACTCTGAGAATGTGGTAGTACTCACACTACATAGTCAGGCGTCACAATTTTGGATGAGAATTCAGTAGGCTGAACGGGCTTCTCTTTATCTGAAGAGTCTGAGGAGACAGAACAAAGAAAAGGATTGTAAATACTGCACTGATAATCCATAATGCATGTATTCAAAACTCCTGCAAGGACTAAAAATACAAAACCAAAAGCTCTCTATATTAGATCCATGTAGGACGAGTCTTGTTTTTGGTGAGTATTTGTGAATTCAACACAAAAACAAAGACAAAAAAAAACAGCGTATTTGTTTGCACTTTGGACTCTGACCATATTTTAACTTTTACATAAACAGCAGGCTTCAGGTCAAACAAATCAGACAATGGCACAATATCAAAATTATATCAGTACAGGGCCTGTTGTTTTCACCTCCTCATTTTAATTTGAGCATAAAATTGAAAGTACAAAAAACAAGCTCTTTTTTGTTTTGTATTTATAAAAGAATGACGGTAAACTAAATTGCTTTTGAAATTGTTGTTTCATTTTCTAAATTTGGATTCTCTATTAAATAAGAAAAAAGAAAGGTGCATAGACCGATTTATTTTTATCTATCGTCCATCTTGTTTGTTAGTGCAGACATTTAGATAAGTCTGCCCTCTTCTAAAGAAATTCTGGTACACCAGACAGTGTAGTTAATTATACTGCTGCCAGTCAATGACAGAGATGACTGCAGTTTTTTTTTTGAGTAAAACTCAATCAACCATCATCAATCAACCAGATGTCCATCAAAACAGTACAATCTGCAAAAATGGCAGCATAATATGTGAAACTCAAAGGCGATACTGACTACGAAGGAGCAGTCTCTACAAAACAACACTTAGAATATCAGGTCAGCTGAACTAAAGACCAAAAACTGAAGAGGTCAGATCAATTCAGGCAAGTATCAGAGTATCAGTGTAATTAAAGATCAAACTGTATGAAGCTAAATGGGCTGTAAGGTTCAGGACTGAGATAAACACTGAAACAGTATGAGTGTAATCCAAAGTCTGAAAGATAAACTGACTGGAAACTTTGATAGAAAAGGCATGCGAGTCACAAGATCTGCCACTGCTTCCTGAATTAGTCACACTTCTTTGCCCATCATAAATTATATAAGGAAAGTTCTGAAAGTTGGAAACCAATCGGATTTATATGCATTTTGCTTTGTCATCATTTTCACTAGTCCTGTATTACGTACAGACTTTTTCATTAAATGTCTGATGGACTTTGAATTTATTTATTATGCACTAAGAGATTATTAATAAATGTTGTTGTAAATTATCAATAACAATAAAGAAATTCTATTCTATGTGTCTATGGTACCTAATAGATTTTTTCTTTAAAAGACATGTTGGATGTGAAGAACATTAACATCTTTCTCTTAGCCTACCCCTGAGCTCAAATCTCAATAGTAGTAAACACATGATGAGGCTAACCCATAGCACAGTGTTTTTATTCAACATAATTAGGTAGATAAGATATAGATAACCAGATGAGCATTGCTTTTGAAAATAAACATGAGGCAAACCCATGTCACCTGGTTTGATTGTTACATAAAAGAAATGCACTGCACTGCATTATCATTACTATTGTTATTATTATTATGATTAACATTAAAGCTACTTTATACAGAGTTTGGTCAGCAGGGGGCAGAAGGACTCCAAAACAAAGTGACAGGCCCTGACATGCCATTAACCGTTTAAAATATTTTTATATCTATATTTTTTCTGGCTAATATGTTGGCCGAACATTCCCCTATTGAAGCAATAAGGGATCCAGAAGGGGCCCAAATGAGTTACTATGAAATAAAATCATGCAGTGCACTACAGATTATTAATGTCACTTAAAAACTGATTCTGATCAATGCTTTTTGTCTGTGTGCTTCTATTTCCTCTGACTGATCGCAGATACGTACACAGCAGGGAAACTGAAATTAACTTGAGGTTTTTACATGTGTCTGCAACAATTCTTGTTATCCAAACATGCAAATAAACCAGCCAGTAATGGAGAGAGAACAGGCAATTGAACAAGCAGTGCATAAACACATACATCTATGAATCCGTATGCTTACATACCCATATGGTGCCCATTGTATTTTACCTAAACAAGCTAAAAACAAACACTAATGTGTGTAATGTGATAGTTGAGTGTAATTATCAATGTACGTGAGTATTAGTTGAGTTCTTGTAAACTAAGGCTGAGACTCCTCTCTCCATCAATTCAGAATTTGTTCACATCATCAGCAGAGGAAGGAAGGCCAGTGAGGAGGATGAAGCCAAGAATGTTAAGCAGTGCAATGTAAAAGACCTGTCCTCTGTCAAACTACATTTTTAAACTGCTGACTGTAGCCCTCCTTAACTCAGTCTGTACATGCAGACAGAGTTTTGGAAATGAGGAAAGCACAAGTGGATCAAAATTTTGTTAAAGATGTCTCAGTTCCTTCAATTGTCTCTGTAAGCCAGGTCAGTGAGCCAGCACCCACAGCACCAGAACCCTGGAATTAGCTCACCTAAATGCAATGAATTCATATTTAATATTATAAATTCCACCCAACATATCTGCTATGAATAAGGTCTATACTAGGTCCCTAACACTGTTGCAGTTAAATGGACTTCCCTTCATTATTTAACCCTGGGCATTTCCTACAGTGACATGACAAATACTATGTGAAAATACTTTTAGTACTAATTGTGCTAATTAATTCAATTCATTAAACTGGTATGGTCATTTAAAAGTCAGACATTTGGCTCAGCAATGCAGAGAATAATCGAGACGGAAACACACCTTGATCTTTGTGAGAATTTTTGTTGATAACGTCTCCGTGTTCTTCCCCAGCACTGCGCCGCTTTTTGGCTCTACGGCTCTCCTCAGCCGGCTCTGCTACACTCTGAGGTATACTGCTGCCTCTTTCTGTTCGTTTCCCTTTGTCCCTCTCTCGATCCTTGTCTTTGTGCTTCTTGGATTTCTTTTTAAATTTCTTATTGGTACTGCTGGACAAGGGAGGGCTGGTGATGACAGTAGAGGTAACTGTGAGTGAGGTGCAAGGAGGAGTAGGGCTGGGGGAGGCGGCTGGTCTGGGAACAGGGTGTCGATAGCGGTCCTGCAGGGTCCTATCGGAGGAAAAGGGACTGGGTGAAGGGTCTCTGCAGGAGGAACTCTGGTCCATGGGCAGGTCCTGGGTGCCGCAGCCCTCTGGGGTGCTGGGTGAGTTGGAGTTGGAGGCTGGGCTGGGCTGCTGGTGAGAGGGTGCAGGGGGGTGGGATGAGATGGGGAGATGGGTGGGAGGGCCCGAGGCGGCATTGGGGGGTAGGGACCAGCGTTTAGAGCTGGGGCTGCCCTCGTCCTCGCGGCGGTCAGAGGAAGAGGAGGAGGAAGATGAGACTGGCCCTCGGTTGCTGAGGTGGGAGATGCGGGCTTTCTTGGGAGCCAAAGGATCGATGAAGTCAAAGTCTGGCTGGCGCTTCTGCAACAAAACCCCCAAAAACTTAGCCCAAAACTGAAACCAGTGTAAGTATTTATGTGTGTGTGTGTGTGTTTGTTCATCTACCTGGGGGGATGTGGGGACACTGTCTTTGGGAGAACTGCTTGTTGAAATTGCTTCAGTAGGAAGACCTAATTTGCTATTTAAAAAAAAAAGGCAAGAATGTAAAGAGTCAAGAAAGAACATATTATGGGCATTCAAATATCGATACACTAAGACCTACTGTAGATACCACACTTTTATTAAACCAACTGTAAACAATTCCAAAGTGTTCTTTAACATCACAGCTCATGTGAACAATAAGTTGTTATTTTCACAGTCATCTATACTTTCCACCTGGTGGACAATAGCTGTCACTTGCCATGTGCCAACAAAGGCAAAGACTGCAAGCTGGCAAGTGTGTATGTAAAAACTGACTGTTAATTTAAAAAGAATATGCTTCCCAAACGTTTTAATTGGATGGGAAATGCATTCAAGACTTGCCAAGACTTTTGTCTGGACTTATCACTTAAAAACTGTGTTGAACTATTAAACTGTATCCATTATTTTTGCCATATCGTTTCTTGGCCAGAAGGAGAGAAAGGGCAAAAATAATGTAAATATAAAACCTACTTGGTTACAATGTGAGCTTTTTATAGTAATTCATCCCTCCTGTAAGATTATTAATGTCAGGAACTCTGTGCTCCAAGCATGGCAGATATTCAATGCACAAGAATAAGAAATGCATTATTATTACATAATACATTATTTATCAATTCTTAAAACCACTCCTGCAGCAAATTCCAATATCCCATTGTCTGTTCATTAGCTGGCAGTATGTCCAGCAGTATACTCAATAAAAATTGTGTTCTCACTAAGGAGGTTTTGTGAACAAAAACTAGTACATACTCATAACTGCAGTGACATACTATAACATATATATCCGTCATCTGTTTAAGTAATATGTCTTTAAGCTCAGAGTATAACTCAAAAGCCCAATTGAGGACTTCTGATGGCCATTTGGTAGAAACACGTACCTCAAAAGTGCCACATCCATGATTCAATTGCACCCTAAGGATCTTTGCTCTGTGCTGTGGCCCTGTCTCTCCCTGCATTTCCTACTGGCAACATCAAATTAATGCAAAACTGCACAAAAAATAATTGAAAAGAGACGGATAGGCGGTTTCTGTACCGAGTCAGGATCCGGTCAACCTGGGACTTCTCATCCTCAGAGTAGCCAGGCCAGTCTCGCTGGACATCACGGTATATAAAGTCCTTCAGTGAGTATGTATTGTCTTTGGGATTCAAGTTTGCCACCTGTTTTGTATTGAAACATACACACAGAGTTTCAAAGTTTAACTATTACAGCACTAAAACTACACAACACAAAACAGAAACTTCATATTTCCTGTGCTGGTCAAACATCTGTGGATGCAAATACAGTTTAACACTTAAGTCATGCATCTCTTGTAAATGAGGCCTTTACACAGTGGAAAGAAATTCCTCAGGCAGATCTGCATACCTCAGTCTAAGGGTTTAGGGGTCTCTACGATCAAATTAGATACTTGAAAGAAAGTCATGCAGTACCTGTTGCAGGGTGGTCCCCAATGAGTTTCTGTCCTTCTGATTGATACCATCCCGCTGCAAACGGGCAAGCACTTCCAACTTCTTGTAGGCCCTCAGCGCCAGCAGGTGGACAATTCGGTCCCTAAACGGCCGCTGGGAAACAGGGTTATTGGAAAGGCACTTGCGAATAGTGTTGGCTGGGTTGATGGGTGTGGAGCGTTTGCGCTCTGGGACGACCTCTGGGGCTGACAGTGCAGGCTTACGAATATGCACTTGCTTTCCTAGAAACAGAAGGTAGAGACAACATTACACCGCTTCTCCACTGATAGGTTCACCATCATAAATCATTGTCATGTTGACAGATAACTGCAGAACCTCTCCTCCTAATCATCATCAACCCACTTATTAAATTCTATCTCAGTTGGACCTACATAAATTACTGTCCATCCATAACAATAACAAAGGCAGTATAAAGACATGTGGAGTCATTTGTCCCCCATCAACGCTATCACACTAAAATCAAAAAGAGAAAAACAAATCTACCATTACATACAAATGGCTGCAAATATACATCTTTAAAAAAGAGGTTTTAGTAGTTTCAAGAACAGATTAAATGAGGTATAACAAAGGAGCTCCAATTAAGGATACCAGGAACATTTGATCGACTGAGGACGTTAAAATGGTCAAGTCAAACCCAATTTCAGCTAAACTTTGGGAACAGTATCTAAATGTTACAGGAGGCATAATTAGGAGTGGTTCCTCATATCTCATTTTTCACATTACAGAAATAAACTACCTGCTTTTGTAATGCCAGTCATGTCATACTTCTTTAGTTTTTGTAGCAAGGTAGTTACAAAATAATGTTATGGTCAACTATAATCAAAGAGTCAGTCATAAGAACGGAAGCCACCACTACAGTACATTATACACTGAACTGCAGTTCTCTTACTAACTCAAAGTAGTTTGGAAAACTGCTGGGAAATGTTGAGGTGATTACAATCCAAGACACTGTTCTGTATTGCTGAGCAATGTGCTTAACCAGGGAGCTTGCACTTTCCCTTATACCTGTTCATGGCCATTATGAAATTCTAAAGCTCTTTAAGAGATTAAGGTTAAAGAAAGGAAGCGGAAACTCCCCTCCTCCCTCCTTGTCAAAAAGCAGACTAGAAGTAATGTTAGCTCACATACTTTGCGTAACAGGCAATGACAGCGTGTGGCAAGTGAAAGCTTTTGCCATCTAGTTTGACTTCTTCAGAAATATTAATTCTGTACAGACCAACAGTACCAACTATTTTTGCAACAGTGAAATGCCACTGCATTCGTCATGGCATGGATTGTACTGTTCATTCAAAGATAGAGTCTACAAAGATAAGGATAAAAATACAAGTTACAGACTGCTACCTCAAATTAACACCTGTGAAAACTACAAACTAAAGGCCCCTTTTGCATTAGTAACTATGGTGCTAACTCCAAACCAGGTGCAGCGAGCTCCTGACCCACCCCTTTTCTCAGTAGTTCCTCTCGTTTCCCAGTTTCTATCTGGGCCAGTGCATGCAAATCTATTCCCAGGGCCCAGAAAAACAGGCCTGAGGAAGTTTTAACTTGCTTATACAACATCTACATTAAGCCATTTAATATTAAAATGCTGTTTTTGTGCTCAATTAATTTGCGGCCACATTGCCAGGTGGTTTTGTAGAGATCTTTATTCCACAGTGAAACGCTCAAACAACATTAAAAATGACTAGACCTCTTCTTCTTTGCCCTATTCATCAAAAATGCAACATGAAAAATGCATTACAATTAAAACGAACAACTTAAGTGATTCAATTTTTCATGGCCAGGACATTGTCTAGCAAAATTGGCAAAAATAGAGGCTCATTGCAACACTGGTGTATAATTGGTTATACTGGTATTTAAAATCTAAACAGAAAAAGCTAAGGACAACAGAAAGCTGACTTTTGCTTTGCTGCTACATACACCTGATCTGTGACTGCAGCCTTTACAGCTGGTTACACTGTCAGTATCAGTCTGTTTCACCTCCACTCAGTGTCCTCCAGCTGTCTGTGGTCACCTCTACTATGTTTTGATGTTACCAAATTAATAATACAGTTGCTCTCATTTGCCTTATTGTCAGACAACTAAACCAGTATGAAATTACATAACTGTAGGCTCACAATTGCTGCATTTTAACTAGCAGTCACTAAAGATACTGCACTGCTGATCAAAAATTCATATTTAATAATTTCTGTATTCTCTGATTAAATCAGTGGGATATTGGAACAGCTACTAAAGTTAGTTCCTCAAACATCAAGGCAGTGTTTTTCGATTTAGATACTCGGGTGATCGTTTAGTAAAAGCTTCCTTCTGGGGAAAGATTATGTTATTTTTTATTTTTATTCTGAATATAGGGCTCAAACAGAGAGAAAAACATCCATTCCTACTTAATGTAGCCTAATGTGGGTATTCTCCCAGTTTTGTGGAACAAGTAAGCCTAATGGCATGCTTATTTTTTCCCAATTTATGATATTTGAGCTTTACTATATTACCTTCATCTGACACTGAAAGAGCATGATAAAATCATCATTCAGCCTTCATTTGAGCAATGTGTCTCAGCTCGTCTTTCCTGTCCTGACCCGTGTCTGCTGTTGGTGATAAGTTTACATCTTGAGCCTGTATTTATTTTGTAAGTGGGACGTTACAGCATCAGTTTTTTCTGTTGGAAATCCTTTGCCCTACTTGTGCTAAGTTGGATAAGACATATAAGTGAGAGTAGGGACAGGGACGAGCCTAAATTAGATTACCAAAGATGATTATACTGGGTGTGGCAGTCAAAATAAAACTGATCTATGTGTGTTTATGTTCATCAGGTGTAGGAAAAACATGTACAGTCAGTTTTAATTTGCTGCAAAAGATAAGTGTTTACTTCAAGATGAACTTAATGTGTATAATATGATACTCCACCTTTACTATATAATTTTGTCAAAATATGGGTAAATAAAAAAGAATGCCATTTTTTGCCCTTATCAGTCAGACTCCTAATCTGGAAAAAACTGAGACGGCAAAATGGCTTAGTCAGTCGCAATAATGGCTTTGAATAGAGCTAGGCTTTCAGCTTTCACCTATTCAGTCTCTCAAAAAAAGGCAGAGTTAAAAAGAGTTGAAAAGAGAGGTGTTGATAGGATGTAAAGCCATGGTGGTGTGTGGGGATCCAACCTGCCACCTGGCTGTGACAGTTGCAGATAAGCCAGACTGCTGTGACGGTCTTACCTCTGTATTGACCACCAGGCTTGATGACTTTGGTCCCACGTTCACGTGTATCCTCCACGGCCTGGGTCATACGCTCCCGGGTCACCTGGTAGGAGTCATTAGTAGCGCACACTGTGACCTTGTCCTGTACTGCTGCCAACAATGCCAGGTGTGAGGCCCCTGAGCTGGAGACAAAGAGGGAGTATGAGAGAGAAATGTGAGGCAGAGGGGGATTACCTTCCAGCAAAGTGTGGTAAGACAGTAACAGTTGATTCAGCTGACCAGTGATTACCATTACCTCGACACATACTGATGGATGCACTCAAAGCTTCCCTGAGGATTGTCCTTGCCCACATTAGACAGGTAGAAATCAAAACTATGGAAGGTTTCTGAGGAGGAGTCAGTCTTGGGAATTTTAATGCGCTGTAAAATAATTAACACAAAAATAAACACAAGTTATACAATCTATTTACATCTGAGCTTTGGAGTTTGACATGAACAACATGAGCGCATGCATGAGACAGTAAGGTCATGAGAGAAACAGTTTTAAAATTAAATATCTACTTTAATATAATAACTAATAATTTTGAAAGCAATGTATATCTTGGTTCTATTTGGTGGAAGGAATGAAGTGCCCTGGCAAGTGAAAACACATTGTTATTTTTATTAAATTATACAGAACACTATATAATTTGGGAGAAAAAATGCTACTGTTTTAAAAGTGTAATAAAAATCTTCTGTTTCTGAAGGAACTCTGAAAAAACAAATACAAAGACTACGAGTTGATGCCTTTTTTATAATAAGTCTACTATCTCGTCATTTAAAAGATAAACAACTCATGCACTTGTGATCATGTGATAACGTTGGTGAATTTGATATGTAGTGAGCAGTACCTGAGTAGCACAATATCCTAAAGCCCACCAGAAAAAGCCGTGTTTCTGTTTTCATAATGTATTCTTATGCACTTTTTTGAAGTATCACATTAGGCAAAGTTAATCCAAACAGCAAAACTGGAAAAAACTTGCCCAATTTTCCCAATAAAGTTTTTATGCTTGCCTTAAGGTGTAAGTTAAGGTAAGTTTTTAATTTTTTGAAGTATTTCAAAAGCTTTGTTTAAAATTTGCTTGATAATTAATGGAAAGACGGCTAGTGGTTTCATTTCGAGACACTTGTGTCGGGCGGTCTCAATAGATAAATACAACTCAATACATGCCATCATAAACATAATGGGTCATTAACTAATGCAAAACTAAAGTTGCCACTAACAGCTTAAAACAGAACTAGTATTGATTCTACATTATGAGTTCACAATATGGGATGAGATCACATATTTGACTCATATCTTGAAGAGGAAAATGCACTTACCCCTTGGAGTCCCTTAAATTGTATTGTTGGCAGCAAAGAAGGTACATTCTGTAAAAGAAGGGAAACATCATACTTTAACCCCTTGTCAGCAACATGGACAGTAAAGGATCAGTTGGAGAGTAAAACCAGATGGGTGGGTAACATAGTGCAGCTATGCAAAGTCAAATAAAAAATTGGTTTAGAACCTGCAAAATGCATTAAACTATTTGACAGACACTTCTGAGTTCAAAACATCTGATCATAGAGACCGCAAAGCCAGTCCTATTACATAAGCATACCTTAGAACTAGCACAGACAAAGGCTGACTGCTGAAACACTTGCCTAACATATTTTGCAAAAACTTGCAGTAAAACATGGTGGCAAGACTACAGCTGACAGCAAGCTGATGTCTTACATGCACATGCCTCTGCCTGTGTGAGCGAGAATAACTAAGCCATAACTGTATTCATTATGCAAAAGAGAAGAACTGAAGAACCTGTACTGCAGAAAGCCCAACTATCCTTCATATTTTCATGCGAACGTGAATTGGTTTAACAGCATTAACTGATTGTGTGGTCCACAAAATATCAGAAAAATTTTTATCAAAAGGACATCAAAATTTTGTAAAGCTGAAAATAACATCAGATTGCTAGTTTTGTCTGACCACCAGTTGAAAACCTAAAACGTGTTGAATTTACAGCAATCACATAAAACAAAACAGCAAATCCTCAAAATTCTGATGCCAGAGCTTGGGAACATTTGGCATTTTTGCCTGAAAATTAACTTAATCAATTGCATTTTGAATTGTTTGTGTTTTTATCCCTTTTTTTCTTCAGCTGATTATCTGGCACGTGTTTCAGCAACCATCGGCCACAACATTCAGCCCAGTGCCACAGAACCGCAAGTCAGGATCTACAGAGAAACTATATGAATCAGTTTTACCTGTGTCTTCTTTTTAATTGGCAGGTAAAATTATTTGCTTTAACATAAACGGTGGGACTTGGACAGCACTCAAATATGGCAGATATTTGATATTTCTAAAGCGTCTTTGTTTTGTGAAAGTTTGCGTTGGTGGCTCCTTGAAATGGAGATGACAGCCACAAATATGCAGTGGCCGCTCTGGAGCAGTACACAGGAGGTTAGGATAGGAAAGCACAGGACTCCCAGTATCTTAACACGGCTTAAAGACACAGAAGAACCAGTTGGCTAGACTTTTAAAAGGCTGCATCAACTGGTTTGCGTGGAATGTTTATTGTATTAACAACAGTTTCTCCACATTGCTCAAAATAATGCATGCTTATTAAGCCATGCATGCCAGACATGCAGACATTCAAGGACAAAATATAAACTTCTAATCAGACTGAAAGAAATGTGTCATGGTTGTTAAAGCTAAGCTACTCCAAGCCACAGACTCCCTCCCCCACTCTCACACAGTTCTGATCACATTTCACATCACCACAGAAAGACAAAGATAGCCAGCTTCCATAGTTCGATGACTGGTTCAGCTACAACACACATTACTGAGAGGGAGAGAGAGAAACAAAAAGCAGGCAGTTTTGGCTGCTCAGTCAGCAAGAGATGGCAGGCTGTCGTTCAGTGCAGTGAACAGACCAACATTACCACATCCAATAAGGTTGTAGCATGGGCTGTCACAAAAGAATTCCTTCAACTTAGTGATAATGCAGTCTGCCAGTTGTCAGAAACGGAAAAAATAATTGCCTAAAATTGTGCTTTATATCCACATTTGGGCTAGATGGGCTGACAGGGGAACAAGGTTTTACATACAGAGGTGTGTGTAGTGTCAAGCATACACACACAGGCACACACTATGTACCATAAAAAGCAATCTCTGAGACCTCTGGACACTGTAGCACCCATGGTTAGCTACAGTACATCGGCCCAGAGTGGAGACCTAGGCCCAGTCAGTGTGTTATGTAATACCGTTGTTGTTGGCAGAGTTAAGGTCAGGTAACTTGGCGTCAGGCCTCCGCAACTAAAGAGTGCACAGGTTTCCCCAGATTAGATCACCTGTGTTCACCTCAACAAGATTACACTATTTGTGCAGTCTAAGATTACCAAGTTATATTTAATCTGCACAGGTATGCAGTGCCCTACAGCAAACTCTGTTTCAAAAGAGCTTGCTGGTGTCAATCTCTTGGGTGAAAGACAGTATGTCTACTGAAGTAGTTCCTATAAAGTACGTATACATATTGTATTGTGCAGAAAGTGTCAGATTGCATGAACTTTTATCTTAATATCTTTAAAAGAAATATGTGCTTACTTTGTTATAAGATAACTGTTGGTAAGTGAGGTAACTCCTGGTTTACTCTTTTCATGCTGCATGTAAATTAGTATGTGAAAAAATATATTTATCAGCACCTGGCAAACAAGAAAAAATAAATACATATAGGCCTACCCTAGAAGTAGTGGCATATATTGTGTGAGCTAATGTAGAAGCTAGTTTGACTGCAACATGTTATAATTAAGTTCAGTAGCTTTAAAGGAGTGATCCTGGCTAGCAGCTTCAAATCCCTGCCAGGTTATGATGTTAGGTTTTCCAGCTAGCTAAAAACTTCAAACCATATGGTAAACTGACTAGTCAGCGACACGCTTCAAACACCACTAACTTGTACTGAAGTTGTACTATCCCTGATTTATCTGTACATTTCCTTTCTGCTCCTGACATAAAAACAACTTCGTCGGATTAAAAATTCATGCAAGTTAACTAAACTTAAACATTAAATATTAAACCTTCAGCTCATGAAACTTGTCTGTCGATGGGTGTATTCGTCGACATGAAATTACAACTTTCCTAATTTGGTAAGTATCGTTAGTTTGGCTAGAAAAAAATGGGACTTGGTTGGCCAGCACAGCAAAGTGAGCTCAAGCTAACAGCGGCTAATCGGAGTCTAACTTAACCAACAGGTTTTCCTAGCTTAAATAACATTTGTCAGTTCGTAAAACCTGGTCAGAACATTAGTCCAAAGCCTCGTTTATCTTCTACGGTTGGTTAAGTTGTTGACACGAGAGTAATTTAATAAAGAATACAAGCAGAAAGTCGCTCTGTCAACAGCTTAGCTAACTTTGTAGCGTTAGCTGTGCGTGGCAGTTGGGCTTCCTAGCAAGAGACGAGCCGTGTCAGCTCGACAGTAATGGCTGATTTTAAGTGGAATAAAAGGTCCGTTTCACTCACCATACAGTTTTCATAGCTCTCTATTGCTCTCAGCGCTGTCTCGGTCAATTTGACGTGTAGTACGGTGACTCTGTCGGCGCTCTGTTGGCCACAATTTAATCCGTACCTCCCATCCTCGGAGAGTGCCGCCATCTTTACCAGCCCTCCACCATCGTCCCTCTGAGGCTGGAGCATTTAGCAGCCCAGGTTCCCTGCGCTCTCTCTCTGGTCCGGGGAGGGATTACAGCTGCTGCTGCCTACAGGGCTCACGGTTGGATTGGTCTTGACTTGCTAGCTCGTTACTTTTTCACTTTCCAACCAAAGAGAACTTCAGCTGTCGCAGGTATTATTGTGCTGTCGAAGTTGTTGCACTGCAAGAAGTACTTTCAACTATGCCAATATGCATTTAGACTGCACGGGGTCATGCTTGGCCCTTTAAACCCTTAATAGAATAAAACTTGTAGTTCCTCTTTCTCTGTAAGCCTATAGCTTCTCTGTGTGTAGTTAACTCTTGGCTACACTGCCTGTGCCTGCTGTGTTTTGCTGACATGGTAGAACTAATTCTGGCCCACTGCAACTGTTAAAGGTAGCTTTTGTAGACTATGCTGCAGTGTAACCTCACTTTATTGCAAATAAGGTGTGGGAGACATTGTAGTGAGGGTTTTATATACATATTTATGTATTTATTTTCAATTTCTGGATCCAAAAGTTCATTAGGGTGTTTAAAGTTTAGCCACAAAACCACATTTTTTACTTTAGTAAATCCACACTGGAGGCACTACATCTGATTATGTTTGAACATATAGTGGTAGCTGCTCCAAAGCTTTGTAATGGTTTTACATTTGTAAGAAAAAATCAAGATGTACACCATTTCAATGGCTTTTGGTAGTTCTTGATGGTAATAATGGTAATAACTACATCAGATTATGTTTGAATATATAGTGGTAGCTGCTCCAAAGCTTTGGAATAAGCTTCCCCTCACAATGAAATGACATTTTAAAGAAGACTGACATGTTTTTGATGGCTTTTTGCACTTCTTAATAGTTCTAATTTTTAGTATTTTATCCTTATTTTTTTCCATAAACTTTGATCTTCTAACTTATGATCCTGTTTGACTTTGTTTTTAGGTTTTACAGTTTGATTCTCTTTTACAAATTGATCACTTTTTGCACGTATTTTTGTCACTGCTGGACTAACCTAGTTAGTAGTTCTCTTTTAGGCTACTTCACCTACTTTTAGTACTATACGCATCCATATAATTCTATTTTATGAGCTTCCTTTATTGATATGGCATTTAAGGTGACATCAGCACAATGGGCACCAGTGTATCCCACTGTGAGCTAGACTATCTCCCAGTGTCAGTCCCCTTGACCTGGTGATTAGTGGCGTAGCCCCGGGCAGGGTGGGGAAAGGCCTGCATGAATCCTGCAGATTACTGTAGCTCTTCACCCCACCCATCCCCCTGACTTGTCACGCACACACACAGCCGCCCACACCTACGTACAGATGTTATATGTTTAGAAACTTCTTACACCTTAACCCATTCACAGCTTAGTTCTTTCTGTTTCTCAGAATAAACTGACCTGCACAGATGTGAAGTCAGTTTAAAGATGCGCAACATGCAAAATCTGAAACGTCATTCAATGCTGTTATCATTAATGACATTCACTGTACCTTTATCTGATTGACAAAAGAGAAACACAACCCCAGCTCGCTTGGCAGCTTTGTTTCAAAGCATTACATTTCCTGCACTGTGCCTCGTAAATACATGCAAAGTTTAGGTGCTAAGTCTGTTTAATTCCAGAGCTGCTCCGGTTTGTCTGACAGGTTGCCTGCTGTGCAAACAAAACCACAAAGCCTTTGGGGTGGTTAGGACTCATTGATTTTGGAGCTTCTGTGTTTGCAGAGGCCCCGAAGGTGTCCTCTTATGGAAGCTTAAGAATGCTTTAAAATTACACACCCCTTGTGTCAGGCTAAACATTAAACACAGGAGGCTTAAGTCTGTTACAAGGAACACAATGGCAACTTCTTAAAATGTGCCTAAATAATGGCTCTGTCATGATGTTGCTTGCTTTTGTTTCTGAATTACTTTTTCTTTGCAGTTCTGTGTAAAACCAGGAATATCCTTCTATCTTACCAGCGTTTCTACAGACGTTAATCATTGATAGATGTATTATTTGGCCGGGCTCCAGGTTTTGATGCTAATCAGAGGTACATGTTGAGCGACTGGAGCCTCGAGCCATCAATCAGTAACAATGCTTCTGCCCTGCTTCTTGATTGAACATTTAAAGGTGTTGTTTTCTTTTTTTAGAATAGGATTAATCTGTCTCATGTGATCTTTCACTGTGCTGAAGTCAGTTCCAACAAGTAGTGCTAACACCAACTCAAATCCTTTCAGGGCACAGTCTTTACAATCAGTGTAGATATTTAAAGATTTTTAAAATGCAAATAATGAAAAAAAAGCCATCTGTTGTCAAAGTTTGCCACTGTTTCTGTTGGGATTGGTCAAGGAGTAACTGGTACAGATATTGCTAATGACTGGAGCTAATTACTGCATTTTCTATCAACATCAGCCTGTTAAATAGTTTGTTGGATCTGTGCACGTGAAGTTGGCTTTAAAACACTGTGTACAAAGTATGAATAACTTTTGTAACAGAGATAAAGACTGTACATGTAATGCAATTAATGGCAGCATCATGCATCAGAGGGTAGGCTGTAAACTGAGAGGCTTCCTGACATAATTTTTGTGTTATTCATGTTGGTCTATTGGGTTTTTAAATTAAACTAAATGTAGTGTCTATGCAGCAAGATGTGGGATACATGCAACAGATAACAAACCAATAATAAACATTTGCGTAACTGGACAATTAAACAATACCCCCCGGCGTGCGCTTTGATTGGGAATGTAAAGGATTTAAAATAGTTGGAAATTCATATACTTTGTCTTTGTGTCCATATGAACATTTTCCCAGTTTGTTTCTATGTTATTCAGTTTAAATATACAGGCTAGATTTACAGCAACGCACATTTCATTGTTTACCACTATAATAACTTCTACATCTGTTAGACAATTAAACCTGCTTTGCATTTAGTCAACCACCAATGTCATTGCAGGGATAACTGACTGAAAACTGCTTTACAGTAGGGTCGAGTAAGGCTGAAGAAATACGAGCGTCAATATTTAAATGTCTGTTTTTCCAGAGGTCATTCTTTATTTGTTTAAACGGTTAAACATACCTCAGGAAAAACATGCTGATGAACCCTACTTTGCATTAGAATTTCACGCGTGATCTCTTCTGTGTCGCCTCTGTTCTCTTTGGTCCGCACAGCAGATATGTCTTTCAACGCAGTGAGATTTGATATGTTGATAAAAAATATATGCAAATCTTTTCTTGTTAAGGATTTCTATGCTGCCTCTTTGTCTGCTTATAGGGTCCCTGATCACCAGTAAACCACATGACATGGATTAAACAAATAATTCTTTAAACTGCTTTGCATTACGGAAGGAAAAGGGATACTCAGCATGGATCTGACCGGTGGAATGAAGGTATATATAGGTAACAGATTGTTTAAGCATTTCGCTGAAGTTTGATGAGTTAGATCTAACCATAGTTAAATTCTATCTTTGCGAATCTGGCCTCAGATGTCATGTGGACATCTGCAGATGGGAATCATATTTATCATATATTTCTTTATGCATATGTTGAACTGTGAAAGATCAGTATTATGAGACATCGTGTTCAAATCTGAATAGAGTTTATTAAGTTTAGTTTCCATAATGAGCCTCCATAAGCACACGTCATGAGCAAGGAGGATTCAGAATTTGGTAATAAAAAAAAAAAAAAAGAAAAAATCTAGCAAATCACAATGGAAAATTAGGTTCATAGGATTATTTCAAGTGCACGTCCACCTTCGCTCCACGTGGCGATCTGGCCCCGAGGACAGATTCTGTTGGCAGTGAGAAAAAAACCATCTGCTGCTGTTTAACCCTCCCATTAAAACACACCGCACGAGGAAGAGAAAGCAACGCGTGATTGTGGGAGCGCGTTTGTATGTGTGGGAGAGAGGGAGGCCGACTCACAGACAGCATAACCACCACTGTCAGGTCTTTTGAGTTAACCTTTATCTCCAACTCGTGGCAACAGTCTGTAATATAATTCAATACATCTTCAATCTTTTTAAAACACTTTTTTCTCTTGCTGAAGCTCAGACTCCTTGACACATGGAGAGGCAGCATCCCGTCGGGTCCATTTTTACCCACCTGGTCTTTAAAAACCTTGAAACAGCAGCTCTACCAGTTAATGATTGGCCACTGTGGGGAAAGTGTGCACTTACACTGTTGACTCTTATCGCTGCTGACCACAAAGCCACTGGAGCAGTATCTCTGAGGCTGACATTAATGGAGAGGACCGTGCTTTGTTTAAAGAGACAGGTCAATTTCTTTTTTTTTTTTGTCTGCTGTGGAAGAGATAGCAGGCACACAGAGACGCACTCTTCACACAAATGGATCTTTAATTCAGTGCAGATTGTTGGTGTGCTTCTGCGTGACTGTAGGCTGCATTCTTTGACTAACAGGAGAGAAAATGTAGAATTTCATGAGTGAGACAGCAATATGTGCTTTTTCTTTATCATTTCTCTTCATCTACTGGCCCCGCATAACATTACCTGCTAATGTTTGACCCTCTCCAAATGAAATGCACTAGAAACAGTTGTCCTTTGTGCAGGAGTAAGATCTATATTCATACTTAAATGCGTTTGCTGAGCAGAACTCTCCTGTCGCTCTTTTTACATGAACTCAACATCTGTGCTCCTCTCTCTTCTGCTTATCGTAAGCCTCACATTGCCTTCCCCAGGAGACTATTCTTTCTACAGGCACGTGAGCAGCCAACGCTGAATTCCACCAGCTGTACTCTGGCGACAGCACACAGGTTGGCCTGTGGTCAATCAGATAGCGGTTCAGGTAGCTCTCCTCCAGGCCCCTGGCTCTGACCCCGTTAGACTGGTCCTGCAGAATTAGCAAGGAACAAGCACGAGCCAGTTTGTGCATCTCAGATACCAAGCCACCAAACAGCTCAGAGGTGTAGTAGTAATCTCCTTCATCTTCCTCCACACAAGCTGATGAGACTTCTTCAGATTCATAAGGGAAAGCCTTTCGTGGCATCCCATAGAGTTCTGGGTGCAGCGTAGCCACCAGGTCTCCGAGGATTTCCTCTCCAACAGGGGCCACAAACTCCTGGTCAATGTCGGCACAGAAGATGTACTCAACCTCATGGCCGACTGGGTTCCTGATGGCATCAGCAAGCAGAACCATCCGCCGCTGAGCCAACCTCTCCCACCCAGGCATTTCTGCAATGGGGAGCACCTTCATCTGTCGGTCAGGCCCCAGCTCCATAGGGGGATCCAGAGAACGGGGGTTGTCTGTGAGGATGTAATAGGTGACCGTCTGACCGGGGAGAAAGTGGGTTTCAGCTGAGGAGAGGAAACGTCGGATGAACTGGGCATAAGTTCCCACCACGAGGGCCAACAGACCTATGCGGATTTCCGTAAATTTTGCAAATTTCGCCCTGCGCCACGCTGAGTTGCGGGTGTCACCCCACACTAAAGGAGCCCCCCATGGTGTCTCCACAGGGGTTTGTTGTTCTGCCGGCTTGACCACTGTCATGTCTGCCTTCATTCTTCCCCTTTCCATCCCAAAGGCATGAAAGATGGGATGAGCTGACTCCACACTGACTGCAGCTTTACGTCCGTGAAGGAAATCTGAGGAGGCAAAATTTGGTTTACAGTTTTAACACCAAAACTATTTAAATGAAAGACGCTTTTTGTGAAATGCACATGTAACTGATGACACTTTAGGGAGGATACCGTTACTGATATACAAATGTATCACAAGTGAGACACATTTTTTTTGCTTAGTTCACAGCTCAGTTGAGGTCACCAGACCACAAAGTTCTGTTTTACATTTTCCATGTGCATAGTGTCCTGACACAAAGCTTAGAGTAGAACAGACTCTTCTGTACACTTACATATGATAAGAGAAAGGAGAAGACAGCACAGGACCAGCTGCATTCTGGACATTCTCACTGGACCTGTTTGGAAGACAAACAGAGATGCACACATCATTTAATGAAACCAATACAAGTTGCTATACAACTACATTAATATACAAAAAGTCTCTTTAAAACCTGACAAATAAAAAAGCTTGGGCTCATAGAAATGATAAGAATGTGAAAGTAATAAAGAAATGTTTCCAGTGTGGCAACCTGAAATTGCACAAGTAATGTTATCGCCAAGGCATATGCAGTAGTTGTACAGTTACACCGATCAGCCACAACATTAATACCACTGGTAGGGGAAGTGATTATCATTGATCATGTTGGTACTATGTGGGGTTCTGCTGGAAAATCTTGGATTTTGACATCCGTGTTGATGAGACTCAGACATCCAAATGAACATTGTCCCACAACAAGCACACTCCCTCATGCAATTGGAAATCCCAAATGTCACTGGCCTATACCCCTGCAGGAAAATGCACCCCACCACATGGAAAAACATCAAACAATCAGGAACATGTTGAGGAACATGGCAATGGCCCAACATGTTGATTTGACCTCCAAACTTTCTACATCGCATTGTGATCAAGCATCAACAGGATACAGTGGAACAAGTTTGATTGGCAGAGACCCCACTGCACAAGCCAGAGTACCCAAAGGATCCACTACAAATGTCCTGGTTCCAGACCCCATAGGACACCCTGAGAGGTCGTCTTGTCCATGTCCAATGGTTCAGAGCATTTTTGAGCACATAAGAGGGGCCCACACAATATTAGGCAGGTGGTCATAATGTTATCCCTGATCGGTGCATATAATAACTTCACGGTAATATTTTACTTTATATGCATCATAATTAACAAAAAGTCCTGTTCCGATTTTGAGGAATTATAGTACAAAGACATGATAAGAAACAAATGATTCCCAAATGAATAAGCTGTGAGAGCAGTTGTATAAAACATAGTAAAAAACATGTCATCCACAAGTTAACTATGCATGTGATGCTGAAGACAAGTACACCGGAAGGCCGACTGGTCTGATAGGTGTCAGACTTTTATGAAGACAGTCTGGTTGTTACACAGAATCGCGTGAGATGAACCCCGTATGTTCTTCTATCAGCCTAGAGGATTAGGACAAATGCAAAACAAAGGTTCTTGAATTAATCACGGTCTTATTTTGCCTTCCTGGACATATTTTCAGGATCAGATCGTTCACCTCTGAGAAAACCTCCGCAAAGCTTTGATGTTTGCATTTCATTCTGCCTGGCTTAATTCAAATCTGCTTGGCTTAAAAGCAACTGAGCTTTAGCATGTACGAATGCGGCAGTTGCAAATCAGTGACAAGTGAGGGGAAAAGAACCAGATGTTACGCGAGCAGAAGAGGTGGAGCAGTGGCCGTGGAGATTGTACTAACCTGTGGGCGTCTTGCAGAACGGGAACAGTGCCATACTGTGACCTGCTGGTGGATAAACACGCAGACCTTTTTCTGTGGACACTACTTTTTGCCTTTTACTGTTGCTCACTCTGCCTCTTCCTGGAAATGTGCTGCTTAACTCGAAGTTTTCCGTCACTGATTATTTTCTTACCTTTCCTCCTTCTGTCTCGTCCTCTCTCATAGCTTTTATATTATTTTCCACTCCCTTTTCTTCACATGCCTTGTTTCCCACTCCCCCCCTTCTCATGTTCCCTCTCTGGCTTTTGCAGTATTCACTTTTGGAGGAAAACCAAAGCAACCAGATGTGTGGGGAACAGGGGCAGATGGGAGGAGTTGAGAAACAGAGAATAGGACACAAACAGGGAAAGAATAACATTGAAATTATACATACAGTGAAGAAAGAACCAGATCATCATTCTTTCCCTCTACTCATACTGGAAATGTCAATTCACAGCACATTGTACTCAGCATCAAAAATCTCTAAATGCTCATGTTTTCTTCATCATCATTTCCCATACAGAAAACATAAAGAATGCATCTTACGTGCTTCATGATGTTGTGTAACTGAGAAAAAGTAGGAAACAGACAGATGTAGTACATGCAAGCTCCTATAAAGCAGGCCTCAGTCTGTGTAAGCAGAGTGTTGCACCCTTTTTGTCCACAAGGTGGTGAAATTCAATAGGAAATACAATCAAAGAAGCTGCAGCATGCCATTAGAAAAAGAGACAACACACAATTCAAACATACATTTTTATAAATTTGAATGATTGTAAAGGAGCTTACAGACAGAGGCTGTGCATCAGTTATATATTAACTGATGCACTTTTTGTCAAGACATCCACCATAACACCTGTACAAATAACTGAATCACCTAGTAAATATGAGATATTTGTGGTATTTATCAGCATAATAAACATATTCAATGTACTGATGAAATGCTGTACATTTCAGACCCTGAAAATGTGAAATCTCAGCTTATTTCAGATCTCTTTTCCTAATATATTTTCATTAGTGGACAGACATCTTACTCTGGTCTCTACACTGAGAAATGACCACTGTACTTTGAAAAAAAAAAAAAGACAAACAAATGTGACTTTGCTTTCATCATTCTACTTCCAGAATTAGTGAAGAAATGTGAATTAGATTCCAGCAAGTGCCAACCCCTTTCTGTTGCAACACAGAAGAGGTATAATAAAGCTTAAAGGCATAAGCCGAATTTAAAGGCCCATTATTAAAACTGAAAACACATGATGAATATTTTCGAAGAAATGCTAAATATTAACACAATCAAAGTTTCCAAGTGTTTCTGTTGCTGGTGAAAATGTGTTTTATTTGCAATAAAATTGCCCTAAACACAAATGAGCTCAGGAAAATGGGAGTGCCAGTTATTTGCAGGTAGTAAAAAGTGCATCACCAGCCATGGATTCATTCTCTCTGCACCACGGATGTGATGCAATTGATCTAATAATTGTGGAGAAATTAAACAGAACCCCATGATGTTGCAAAAATCATGAGTCAGGAGATCTTTGCAACTCAGTAGGATTATTCTGTCTGTACTAAATGTAGTAGCCCACTAATCCTTCTAATACTTGCTGAGATATTTCAGTCTTGACCAAAGCGGTGAACCGACGCTGCCATTTATAGAGCCTTTCTGTTGTAATGGCTAAATATATGGTTTATTCCGTGGAGCCATGAACTGTCTGTACCACTTACTTCCATTAGGGAGGACATGAGCATTCACTTTAAGCTTCAGAAGAGAATGAAAATCCAAAGTCCACTCTCCGATTCATTTGCAACAGCTGGTTGTATTTCTTGACAACGTATGCAAACGTTTTGAAATCAGATGAATTGGATTTTTTTTCTCGCTGTCAGTTGTTACATTAACTGCAGTTCATGTAAAGCCATGGTATTACCTTTTACTGACAGAGACTCAAACAGACTCAAGAGGTCACTTTGCAGTTTATTACGATAAATCTCTTTTTTTTTTGTACATCCATACAGAAATTGCAACATAATATTGGTTTGTGTAAACAACTGTGGACTGACGTTATCAGTCAAAAACATAAAGAAAACAGCACAGGCTACTCTAAAGGATGGATAAATTACAGGGAGCACGTAAAGCATTTTTTTCCCAAACATTATCTTTTTCCTGACACCTTTGTTGGCAGAGAAGTGGGGCAGGTTGGTTCCAAGCTGCAGAACAGGGACTCTGCATGGAGGCTTCAAGGCAGTTCATGTCATAAACACATACACTAGCATCTGTAAATAGATCTACACCACGTGGATATAAGTATGCACATTTATTACAGCAGATATTAAGGCGTTTAACATGAATGTGCTTGAAGGGTTGCAGTGCAGAGCCTCTGTTCTGTAGAGCTTCTGGTCAGGTCCGGTAATACCAAATAAACTACACCAGAGAAGTGGTTCAGTTGCGAATATTGATGCAAAAATATGTCTTCACAGAAACTGTTTGTAGTTGGAATATGTTGGTAAATAACATTTTAGCCATTTACACAATCACTGAATACTGAGAAGCTTGCGAGATTTTGGCAGTGTTTGCTTGTAGTTATGACAACTACACTGACTTTGCGGTTGCTGAGTGAACTGTGCCACAAGAAAATAAACTGCCGATGGGTTTTGATACTGTATATATTATTTCATAAGCTACGAGGATCCTTAGAAAAATATTTCATTTAATGCAGCATTGTACTCATACAAAATTAAACAAATTACACAAGAAGATTGATGATATTTTTCCTCAACTGAAAGATTTTTCCGGTGCTCTTTGTGTCAAGGTTTTTTTTATATTTTCTCTTAGCTTTTTTCATAGTTAGTACATCTGTATAGTCTCATCTGCATACTTTTATAATAAATAATCTATCACATTAAATATATTTCTCTTAATACTTTGAGGAGTCCCGAAAGCAACTTGGTTACTCTTGAGCTTTGTTGACACCCTGAGAATATGTATATATTTTTTGTGAGCATGTTTAAACTTTTCAAACAGCTGATCGAGTTAAAATTTGGTCAAATTTTCAATGTAATTTCATTAATTCCGCTTTTTTTCCAGATCAGTTTATCCTCTATGGTGAACAAAGTGAGTAAGTGTCCTATTGGAGTGTGAAACATTCTGACAAAAACTATGTAGGACACATGAGAAATGCCAAAATAGAACTAGAAAGTGGAGATTTTGGATGTCAAGTGTTTTCAAAAACATATTACAATCATTGTCTCTCTATAATGTATAGATAATATATATATAGATACTAATACAAAACTTAGATTCTAAAGGTGACATGCTTGAGCAGGCAGTAGAGAAGAGAGACAAGGCCACCATCGATCCCCGCCCTCACTTTATATCCTAATTTAAATGCTTTTATACTTTCAACACATGGAGATATAGGTAACAGCAGATAGGCTGTAAATAAGCCCACGTTTTGAATTACATTTGGAAATTTCGCATGACTGAACGAGGAAATAAAAGAATCAGTTAAAAATGGTGATTGGCAAATGAAAGTAAATAGATAAGATATGCAGCATTTTGGGGGAAAACTGAGGGGAAGAGTTCTCTTTTCTGTGTTTCTTCTCTTGTGCCCAGTGTCATTCCTTTGCTTTCTCTTCTTCGCCTTGTTCCTCTGCTCCCAAACCTACGCCACGCTTCATCTCTTCCTCTGGGATCATCTCCTCTGCTAACTCCACGCTCTCACTTGCGATCGTCATCGAGCATCTCAAACAGGGCCTGCAGCAGTCGGTCGTCTCTGTGCCTGTACGGCTTCGTGCTGTAAAAGCCGTCGCTGTAGTCGCTGTAGACGCTGTCCTCGGCGCCTCGGTACTTGTTGATCATGTCCAGAGCCTGGTACAGCTTCTGGGGTGGGAGTCTTGTAGCAGGAGGAGGGAGGCTCTGGTCCGACTGCTGCTGCTTCCTCCGGGCAGAGGAGGCCCTGGTAAAGGTCTGGGGCTGCTGCAGGGACGGGGTCTGCCGGTTGAAGGCCGTCTGCAGGAGACGCAGCAAGGCCAGAGAGGGGGAGAAGGGCGAGTTGGAGGGCTTTTTGGACTCCTTCTCTGGGTTGGAAGTAGAGGAGGCTTGTGCAGGCTGAGCTTTCTGAGGTGGAAGAGCTTGTGTTGACTCCTGTAACACCACACAAACAGACAGGAGACATTGGTTCATGAAGGCCCCTGTGAGACAAAAATGAATCCAGAGTGTGCACCTGAAGATAAACAACATTATTGTGTTGTGTTTTATGTAATGCCAAGATAAATTATGTACGATGCTGGAATTACAGTTTCATAAGATCAGTGTAGTCTTCAAGTACATGGATGAGAAAGTACAACAGTGGATCCAAATTATACACCAACTTCCACTTTACTCTCTTGTTTTCCTTTTTTTTATGGCTGGACACGATAAAAACAACTTCAAATGCAATCATGAATATTACAAGATTTTGCTTATTCCTTTTCCTATGAGCTACTGGAGTTTGATGAGAAAAATGATGGCCCTCTCATATCTGTTCACACAGTATGTAGCTGGAGGCTGCAGTGCGTTAGCTTAAGTTAGCATTTTCTTTATTAACTTATTCAGATTTGCATTTGTCAGAACAAAGACAGTGATAGCACACATAGTGAGGCTAGCTGTTTCTCCTGCTTCCATTATAAGTGGCTGCAAACAGACATAAAGGTTGTACCAATCATCACATCTAATTCTTGACAAGAAAGTGAGGAAGCCGGCCTTCTCCACTATAACTCACAGCACAAATACTTAAACTGTACTTTGACATTTCATCAATATTCTAATAAATGTGGATAATGTAATAAATGTACTCTGTTTTATATTCATTTTTTGTTTGCCTTGTTTGTCTCTTCGTCCAGGGTACCAGTGTCGGCCTCAACAACCAGTAGGGATTTCCATTAAATTCTGAATAGACATTCATGGTACTGAGCAGATAAATCCTAATCTTTTCGTCATCCTCTGTCTTTATCTTTAGCACCAGCATGAGGTTCACATTTGTGTTGTGATGTGTCTCGCCAACTGCTGGATGGATTGTCAAGAGATTTGCTACTCACAGTACTTTCCAATACTTTGTTTTATGACCAAATAGCAACTAGAACTAAGGCGGTGAATGGGGTTGAACACTACAACCCCATTCAGACCCAAACAAAGTTCCTGTCATGTTTTTATTATTTAATTTATCATATTTGCAGCATTTAATTTGAAGTTTGTGTCATTAGGGGCCACTGGGAGTCACCCTTTTACCATAGCTTACCCTTTCATGTTCATTGTGTCTCCTCTGTCACCTTTGCATCACCGCAGTTAGTTTACATTGTGCTATCAAGAGCAAGTTCAGTGTTACAACATTAAGCCTTTGTTGTTAAGGCTTAATACTCTCCCTCATCCATTTCTTTCTAACATCCAAACCGCTGGTCGATTTTAAGGTAGTCACCTGAAGTTTCAAATGACGTTAGATTTGTACTCACCTCCATCATGTCATCCATATGTTCTACACCACGGCGGTCGTTCTGCACAGCGTTGTAAGGAATGTACACTCGAGGCTTCTTCATGTGCTCTGGCTTCTCTGACGTTCCATGAAGAATCAGCTTCCAGCTCAAAATCCGACCCTCGTTCTCCATACGGCCCGACTGCAAAAGGAATAAAGTTGGATTCATCTCAAGAAGAAAGAAGGATGAGGCAAAAATAACGAATAAAATAAATGAATGAAATAGAACAAGTAACCTAAAATAAGACTAGAACAGAAAAGTGCAAAATAATGCTGGCAATTATAATTAGGTGATGAAATATTGCACCTGAAAAATGACATATTGCTCATTACATTGGCTATCTTGTACATGAAAGTAAAATATTACACGTGTAATAAAAATGTTGCACATGAAAATGAAATGTTACACATAATACTGAAACAGCAGAAACTTAGCTATTACTCAAACCACTCAATTTTGGTTAGAGTAGCAGGCTGTCCACTTTTTAAGAAACATTTCTGCACTATTTTGGGCACTCTTAATTGCTTACTTTAGATGTTCCTTACTGCTTTTTGCATCTAATGCTAGAATTGTTGTTTGGACTGCATGTAGAAATGGTTAACTGACTGCTCAGAAAGAGTGCTTTATCCCCAAACATATGTGCAACTCACAGTATCAGTGATCTTCAGGGTCCATGTACCAGCAGGATCTTCTCCCCACGTATGGACGGACATGAAGTCCCAGTTTCTGAAGCCGTTGGAGGACGTGTCCCTCTCTCGCTCTGCCAGCAGCACTGTACTGGTGCCTGAGAGAAAATCCAAAGGGGGCGGATTATTTGAGAGCTTTTTTATTTTGCACGCACATGTGTTTATGTGTGTTTGTGTGCGTGTCTCTAACCAGCTGGGGAGGTGAGTGTGATGTGCAGGTCTCCTCTCCTGGTGTATTCGATGCTGGCCTCCACCTGCACGTGCTCCAAAGAGCGAACAGCGTTCTCCTGCCCAGCACAGGCTTTGGTTGGAATCTCTATAGTGATCTCCCCTGCTGCTTTTAGCTCCCTGTGGGATGCATTAAAATAGCAGTGAATGAGACACAAACAGCTCCCCGTGACAACAGGAGTCTATCATGTGTGCCTTGATATGTTCTCCTTATTGCAGTCAGGTCTGGTAAAAAGACACCTGCACACATTACATATCACTGCATAGCTTGTTCATTGACAGTCACAACCATACATGTGCATATGCAGATTTGGAAACCTTTGGTATTCATTTGCAAAAACAGCTAATCCCCATCTCTCCCAGACATGAGTGAAAGGATTTCCATGTTCAAGCTGGCATAAAGCTGGAGGGGGTTGTAGACCTCTAAGCATTGACGGAAATGTAGAGCCAAATCCTCGGGATTAAACACGGATGTAGCAAGGTAATGGGGAAACTGGGTGTCGCTGCTATTGAGTCTCATAATCCAAAGCAAACTGCAGAAGGGACACTTAAAAGAACACAGAGCTCAGCTGACCTTAACAGCTGTTGGTGGTACAACGTGATACCAAAAGTTTCAAGGACATGGCACGGCGGCTTAGCTTTCTCTTGAGAGTTTTCTTGGAATGTTGATCCAAATAATGAATGCAACCGAAACATCTGGTGACACAGCAGAAAGTGGAATGACTCCTCTTAGTTTCTGTCCATGGTTGGCAGCTTCAGGATTTGGATATTTAATCCCACTATTTAATAATTAGTAATTATCAAAGTGCTTGTAGTTCATGACTGACATCAAATTTAAATGATCGCAGCTGTTGCAATTCAAAAAACACTTTAATTCATTTTTATGGCACAGAGAGCCCCGCCAGGCTTAAGACTTGATATTGTCATGACTCCACTCGAAAACCAACAGATGCGTCTTTAATAACACAGATGGTTTTATCGGTTTGCTTTGTTGGACCCAAAATGTCAGGACAAGAGGAAATAAAGCTCTCCCTCTCTCAATCTTTAGATTCAGACACTTTGTTAAATTGTTGTGTAGAATTAATATTGAAAGGGAACAATAATAGTTTTGGATTGTGTCTCAGACATAACCATGATCAAGCACACTAGGGTCATATGAGATAACCAAATGTGCACATGGGTAATGTGCACTTAGAGCTATCAAATAAAAGCAGCTGCTCCAGAGTCCTCCCATACCTTGGCTGAAAGGAATCATCACGGACGATACACTGCTTCTTCTCCGGCACATGTTTCCATGTGGTCGGGTCAGCAAGGTCCACCAGGGCTTTGGCATTGAGAAGACCAAACCCAAAGCGGCTGTTGACCATCAGTCCTGCTCCGTTCCTCTTCCAGCCTGGATTATTGGCCAAAGGATCGAACTCTGAGGTCCAGACTACAATGTGCTGCAAGTCTCTCCATGTAAGATCAGGACTGGCGTGAGATGGACAGAGAGGCAGATTAGTCATCATTTACACAGTCGTGTGAATGAATCTGCCGTAAAATATACTAAATAATATTGTTTTTAGATTGTGTGCATAGGAAGTGTTCAAATAGCATAATATCATACTTTTGTTCCAGAGCCAGTGCAAATATTCCAGCAGCCAGTGGGGCAGAAGCCGACGTTCCAGTGTGAGTCTGGGTGCACTCATTGTGCAGATCCGCACTCGTCTGAGAGCAACCAAGTAAAGAATAGAATAACAAATAAATTCATGGATTAAAATAACCTTGAATAACTTGACATGTCCACTGTACAAAACAACCATGACGTTGCACCCCATAAACAGGTGTAGCTACTTACAATCCTCTGGTCGGTGTAGTCTCCGCTGCTGTACGCTGTAGCCAGAGTGGAGGAGCACTTCTCAGCGTACCATGGGGACAAACCCTGCTGGGAGGCACTGCTGATTGAGATTGTGTAGATGCTGTCTGTGTAGCCATCACAGTCACAGTTATCGCCCTGTCGGCCACCATTACCTGATGCCCAAACAAAGATAGAGCCTTTCCCACCACGGCCCTGCAGAAGGCATGACAGAGGAAAAGGAAAAGCAAAGTGTTACTGAATCAGATACGGCACTGCAGCTTGAACTACATATATATTCTATGGAATGGACGTTTTATGATACATAGCAGCACTGTCATGATTTTATATAGAAAAGAATAAAAGGAAAGTGTAAGAAGTATGAAGCACATGCATTTAATCAACGCTGTCCAATGCAAATCCTCGCCAACAACTGATGGCATTTTGTCATTAGAAGCTTTATTCTTCTCAGCTAAACACATGGGCCTTATTGATTCTGTTCTATCTGATTCCACCACTGCTGCAGATAAAAGCTCCCATTAGGAACCCTCAGTCTAATCGCACCAACTTAATATGAGTAAAAACTGCCGGTCCTATAATTTACCTTCTGAATACCGTATTCAAAAGCCTTCTGGGCCAGACGACCGGGGCCTTCCACCGTCTTGCCATCATCGTTGGGTCCCCAGCTGGCACTGTAGATGTCCACGTGGTCTGGATTGAACCCGATGGAGCTCGCCTCGATGGCATCGGTCACAATCCCATCCAGCATACGAATCCCTGAGCAGAGAGAGAAAGGAGTATTAATGCTCAGGTGTTCTGCATTTACTTGTATTAACACTCATAGAAACCCTGGCAACTTCTGGTGGTCGTGAAGAAAGAGAGAGAGAAAAGCCCTGCTGCAGCCCTAATGTACAAACCATTGTAGAGTTGGAGATCAGTAATTTTGGAGAGTGACATTATGCAATCATCTGGTGTCAAAATCAGGCCTCCATCAGGAAATCTGTCTTTCCTACATGCTTAAAATAAATTTAAAAAAACCCTGGACGTACAGCCAGGATTTCTAAAAGCTGTGTTTAGAACCGTGCACCTGATGAATTTGTATCCTGAGAGATGTACTGACTCTACGAAGACAGACTTCAGAATTCATGCCTTTGATCTTTTTTATAACCACCTCAATCTCCACAGTAGTTACAGTGACAAGTATTGGTTTTACAACTACAGCTTACACAAAGATAAAGATGCTGTGTGATGTGAACTCATAGATAAAAACAAAGTTCTTACCTCCAACCTTAGAGTTGTAGGCCACTCCAACCCCACATTTATTGTTGTCTGCCTGCATGGCAATCTCCCCAGCACATCTAGTGCCATGCCTGAGAAGATATGACATATGTAACTGTAAACCTTTTAAGAAAACAGAAAAACAAAACATGTCGCTGTTGGCAGGAATTTCCCTGCGCTGTTTCCTTAATGGTTATTTGCAACTATTTAAATGCCCGTATTACTCCAAATAATGCAAAACTCATTATAAGAAGCTACTATCTTGCTTAGTTACATGATTTGTCTCATAATATTTCATGTTTAGAGCAGAAGAATAATGATGGTGGTGACAGGGTCATCTGTATCATTTTAATGTGGATGTTCTGTAGTTGATTGGCTCTGCAATTATACATCGGGGAGGCTCTGAACTGTGAGAGTATTCTGATAACAAAGGAGTGCAGGGTTGTTGTGCAGCAGGTAGCAGAAGATGGATCATTAAAATCTCTCTCCGGTTGCTGATTTAACCCCTAAAATGTATCTTTGTGCATCAAAATTACATATTCAGAGTTTTTTTTCCAGTCCCTTCCTGCCTCAAAATGACTTAAATATCACTCTACACTGTTGCTTCCTCTAGAATGTGCAGATCTATATTCCTTCCCCTCTATCTACATCCACGCTATTCGTTGCAGCTCAGGCCCATCAGCTAACGTACAACTACACACTGTAAAACTACTCATGTAAGTAAGGTGTAATATTCCGTTCGGAAACTGATTCTATAGAAACAAGTTGACAGGATTAGCTCTGGAGGTTTGTTAGGTGTGAAATCCTAAAGGTCTGAGTCATCGGTACACTGCTGCTTCAAGGTGGAAAATCTTATCTATTGTGTTGACTGCTTATGTCACGCAATACATAGCGATCAGGCATAACATTATGACCACCTGAATGACATTGTGTTGGTCACTCTTATGTGCTCAAAAATGCTTTGAACCACTGGGCATGGACAAGAGGACCTCTCAGGGTGTCCAATAGTACCAATATGACCAATGCTATTCACTTTACAGTGGTCATAATGTTGTGGCTGATCGGTGTGTGAAAAAAAACTCACTGGAGTGGCATTTTAACTGACACAGTAGTGACCAGAGTCCACTGAAATGACCATTTTCAAATCAACTTGCAGAATTTGATCTTATCATTGTCATTAAATTTTACTATAGAGACTGTCCTTATTTATTGTTACAACTGGTTGCCAAAAGAAATATTATGTTGATGAAAAGGTTCCAATTTTCTAAGTCAGTTTCATAACAAAGCAAAGTCAGTCCTTATAGTTTCAATCTGATGCTACGACCGAAGGATGCGAGGATGACTATGACCTGGATGACTGAGAATCTTCACAGACAAAGAAAAGTCAGGTAACGTTCTCAGTTGACTTACTTGTTTTCATTGGTAGAATCATATCTGGGGAAGGGGTCTGGGTCATTGTCGTTGAAATCATAGCTTGCTGCTGCGTCCTATAGAAAGCAAAAAAAGGGAAAACAGTTGAATCTTTTTGAAAATCTGCAATGACGTCAGCAGTTGTCACTAACAAAGGCGACAAACACAGTTTTTGTCAGGGCCGGCCTGCTGTCATGGTGACACATGCAACTGGTGTTGAGAGAAGAGACTGATGCGACCGACTAGTTGAACCACACATACTGAAGGTCTCTGAGGATGAAGGATTGCTTGTCAACGGCTATCTGCTGAA
Source organism: Dascyllus trimaculatus (assembly GCA_024666655.1). Taxonomy (NCBI): domain Eukaryota; kingdom Metazoa; phylum Chordata; class Actinopteri; family Pomacentridae; genus Dascyllus; species Dascyllus trimaculatus. The sequence goes on from CM045450.1 coordinate 22,569,708, forward strand.
ACACTGGGACTGCTTGAAAATGCTGTTTTTTGCCGGAGGGTTGTGTCATGGGTTGACAAACAACATTGTTTATGTCACTACACTGTGCTCTGTTTTTGTCATTCCCATCACTGCCCTGCACTAAAAATCTAATCAAATAATAAATTTATGTTCTTCTCAAATAGCAAATTAAAAGCACCTATTTAACTTTAGTTTCTGGTGCACTATAACAGATTTAATACCAGTTTAAATCAGACACCTGTCAGTGTCATTTCAGAATTACTGCTGTTAAGTTATGCAAATTCATGCCGCTCATACGCCTTGATTGTTAAGGATGAGCGTCTCGGTTGATTGATCTTCCTTGATTAATCAGCGTTAACTTAATTACAGTGGGAGTTATTTCCATCAGAGCTGTTGTCACACATTATTCCTCCTCTTCCCTCCCCCAATCTCTGTCTCTTTCTCTTTCGTTCTTTCTGACTTCTGAGAGCAGCAGCACTGTTTGAAACCACACCACAGATGGGGCTTTTGCAGGGTTTTAGAATTCCTCTCAACAAGAGCGACTGTGCCAAAAAGAAAACCTCGTTGAGCTCCCATTCAGTCGTGCCCCCTCTAATTATCTGCATCTCCTTTCAGACTGTCAAAACATAACTGGCAGAATGAGATATATTTACAAAATTCTGCGTCCCCTAAACACAAGGAGTGCAGTCATCAAAATAATCGTTACGGAACAATTTGGCGTTTAGAAAATTCACAACCGTAAAGCTCCCGAGAGACGGTGCATTATCATACAGAAGATTTATTACTGTCTTTATGAATCTCCTTGTAAGGTGTCACCAGTAGTGTTGCTATGACAACCGCAGGCCCAGACGACGGAGGCTGTCTCCATGGAAACGGTGTCTTACGTAGTTGGAGTAAATGTCTGTGTGGTTCCACTCCAGCCCGTCATCGAGCACGGTGATGACCACTCCTTTCCCCGTGATGCCTTTCTGCCACACAGGGATCACATGCAGGTCGAGCTTCGGCAGCGATGATGACGTCCGAGTGTCTTGCTGGAGGACAACAACAACAAGCAAATTACACATCTGTAAAACTAAACTGTGTCTCGGTTATCTCTGACCACTTCATCTAAACAGGCTGGTAAAGTGTTATGTTCAAAGGGTCAACCCAAGTGGAGTCTTCTAGCTTACCAAGTCTGCTGGTTTGACCTTTACAGAAATAATTACTGGACTGTCACATTTGCCTTTGTCAGGGTTTGACTCCACTCCTACTGTATGGCCACTTGCAGGTAGATTGCTGCTAGAAGGTCACCACAATTCAGGCTTTTGTGTCGCCCAGCACAGCGACTCTACTGATTAATTTAACCTTCGGGATGCCTTACAGCGCCCAGAGATGCGCCGTGTTTCAAACCAGTTTTTCTGGCTCAACTCACGTTCAATCCCCCTGTCGGATTATTTAGAAATCCATCTCCGAGGCTATATAATATTACACGGTCTGGGGCGCACCAAGCGTGTTTTAAAAGGAAAATCAGCAAGGAGCGGGGCGACTGAGTAGGGCCGATGCCTTCCTGACTGCCTGCCTTGGGAAGAGTATGATTCAGAGCTGGAGACAGCTAAGACTAAAAAAAGAACTCCGCTCTTTCGCTCTTTGTGCATTATGCACAGACACTGCAGAACGCCACCCCAAGATGTGACTCATCCCTGTGATGTATTGCCTCTTCCCCCCCCACCTCCTTGCTTCCACTCTGATTCCCTGTTTTCATCCCATCCTCTCAGTTATTGCACCTCTCTTTCTCGTTGGACTGTACCAGCTCAGGCTGATAGCAAACAGAGCACAAATCTGAAAATAAATGCACAACAGATGCCACACTTTCACACAATGTGCTTTAATAGCAATTTGCCAGAGATGTTTTTAAGCCCGGCCAGCTCATATCTACAGTTTGCTAGTTTTGGTGTAACACCAAATGAGTCACTTGTTGATGCTGAAAGGAGCTGAGGGGGCCCTCAGTGACCTGCCATGCATTGATTTTAATGGTACCCAGCAAACACAAACGGCAGCTTATGCAAGTCTCTCAGCACTGACTGCATATATAAATGAGCGAGTGGACACAAAGAGATCCCTCGATGCACAATTAACACTGACTGACACTTGTACAGCCAAATACGCACACATAAACACACTATGCACACACACACACACACACACACACAAACACACCATACACACAAACATACCACACACACACACACACACACAGTCATGCAGGCAGGAGGAATTTCAAGCTACCAGTATGAGTCACTCCCTGAATAAATTCAGACGGTCACCCACTCGTGGTAGATAAAGACACTCATCCAGTTCCTGCCCCCGTCACACAGTTCCACCCAAACTCTAATATCAGTGATCATCAGGTCTGCCAGCGTCACCGTCTTGTAAGTTGTCACATCTCTCTCCAGTCCCTACACACTGCAATCCTTCAGCAACTCTTCAGTCTCTGTATCATTTACTCCCTGCTTTACCTTCTCATTGTATCTGTGCCCTTGTTTTTGTAAATACCAGCGGTATAAAAACAACATTATACCACAGTGACTGATGTAAAAAGGTGACATCGGAGGCCTGGTTTCTCTCCCAGGTATTATCCATCTCTGCATTTCGTCCTCGCTGAGTGGAGAAGGAGAATAAATCAGGATGCTTCAGATGAACCATAACGTGGCCCATGCAGTGACACAGACATGGGATGATGTGGAAATACACTAAGCGGCACTTTAAGGCCAATTCCATTAGTGTCATCATCCCTCATCGGCAAAAATGATTCATCTCAATTTGTTTTCTTATTCCCCACAAGCGTGTGACTCATGTTCGGTTAGTGCAGGTGCAAAGAAGCCGAGGCTGAGCGAGCGTAATACGACTCTTGTCTTTATTTCCCTCTCTCTCTCCCTTAAAAGCACACACAGAACACTGATGCAGCACACATTTACATACGCTTCCTCACTTTTTAAATTCTTGTTTGCTTTGCTTCAAAAAATGTCATCAGTTAAATAACCGATCACCTGACTAGCCCAGTAATCCAAGTGATCTGAAATGATTTCGCCCACAGCAAAGATCACGTCTGTTCCAGCTTCACAGCTCGCGGTGAACATAATGGGATTTCTGTCTTAGGCCTAATTAAAGTCTCATTAATTATTTCTTAAACACTTCTTTTTCCTGAGATTTTGCTCTCTCTATTTTTGTTTTACATTTTCCTGATTCACAATCAAATCTAATAAATTTACCTGTTAGTTGTAGTTGTTTGTTAAATATTACATTACCAACACACTATATCACATGATCTGAATTGCATTTCATTATTGAGTTTGATGCTAAAACAGCTGCTTGATTAATTAATCATTTAACAGAAAATTAATCAGCAAAGTCATGTTTTAAGTTTAAAAAAAGGCCAAACACAGGTCACTTGTGAAGATAAGCTGCTTCTGTTGAATTAAAATGATTAAACGCTGGAGGAAATAATCAGTATTAATTGATAAACATAATTATCAGTTGCAGTATTTATGGATTAACTCGTGGTTTTAATGTATTTGGTGGCTGAATCTGGTTTGCTAACTACTTTGCATTCAACCGCATTTAGATGATATACTGTATGTTTGAGTGTCGTCGATGAGCTGAGTTCATTTGAAAGCTTAAAAATCAAAATCGGCAAAGAAGTCGGGGTCATATCGGGGTAAAGTGGACGTGTCAGTGATGGATCTGGAAGGGGATGCACAGCTGTGACAACCTACTGCTCCCTGCTGATACTTGGCCTCGACGGGCTAAAACATCCGATTCGGGGTAAATTGGGACTTAATGCACGGTGCTCCACTCCACTCCATCCTGCTGGATTATAGTCTCTCCACCCCTCTCATCTCCACAAGGGACTGTATAACCAATTAAGCAAATGGCTCTTTTGGCTAGAACTGCTTGATAGCATGCTATTGTTTCATTGTTGTCATGTTGTCATGTGACGGCGGTTATGGAAGAGTGGCTGTTTTGTTTGTTGCATCCATGATAGCTGCATTTGTGCACACATAACACGCAGGTGCTTGCCGATACGCCTTTGTGTGCACAGTTTGCAGACAAAGGTTGCATTGAGGATGGAGCAGTGAGCATGCGGAGCTGTCCAGCACTTGTAATGTCTCAGGGGAGGACAGACTGAACAGACAGAAGGCCAAACCAGACCCAAAGTACACAACATATGACCAGCAGTGTGGATATAAACCCAGATTATGCTCTCTAATATGTCCTGTGAGCTTATGAGATCGATGGAAAAACTTGTTTTTTAAGTGATGCTCAAGACTCACCAGGTACCACTGCTGGTTCCACATCGGATCATCAAACAGCTTGTCAGCCGGACAGTCCCTGCACTCCCTTAGAGACGCCCGCTTGCTCCGCCGTTTCTCGTACTGCTGCTCCGCCCACAGCACCTGCACGGACAGATGAAGACGTTCAGTTTCTTCGGCCCTCCAAGGTGGGACAAGAAGCCTCTAGTGGAAAGAGACCACTCACCCGATCGTCCTCCGACAGCTGCCTGGTGATGTGGGTGGCGCTGCGTTTCATTCTGCTAGGATGGTTGCGGTGTTTGAACAGAAAATGGTCTTCCAGGGCCCCAATCTGCAAAAAAAAAAGGAAAAGATGTGGGGATATTTTACAGGAAATGGCAAAACATGAGGCTAATAGTTTTTTGTCCCTTTTTTTTACCTTTAATACAATATGTGGCTTCTTAATGCTAAGTAAATTTAAAAACTCCACAGCTAAAAATAAATGTGTCAGCAGACATCCAGCATTTACAGTTTTTATTTACATTAATTCCCGTTGAAGATATGCAAGGCTGCTTCATCTTCAATCTGACTGCGTTACGTCAATATTTAGCAATGCTACAGCTTGCATTGACCATATTGACCACTTTATTAGCAGACATCCAAGATTTACAGCTTTTATTTACATTATTTCCAGCTGAAGATAAACAAGGCACAGGGCTCACGGACGCTTAAGCCTTAATCTGACTGCATTGCATCAATATTTAGGGATTTTACATCCTGCATTGACCACATCAGTGCTGTGAATGGTAAAATAAAGTGATCATATAAAAATGATGTCCATTTTTGACAGTTAAAAAAGCACATTTAGTAGTTATTTCTTGTTTACTGTAAATGCATTCTACTGTTACGTTCAGAAGACCAGTTAATCATTGACCACTGCTGCCTCGGAGCCACAGGTTTCACAGGAATCAATGGACGGATCTTGTGTTTTCAGGTGACGTGTTAGACGAGTCCGCATTAGTCAGTCTGAGAATATTAGGTGATGTACAGAACAAGGGGGGGGGAGGCAAACAATAACCCGAGCTCCTGTTATGTTATGGGTCATCAGAAGTGTGTAAACAGTGAGTCATGGCTTGATTAAATCCTCTCCCTGTAATTGAGCAGGGTGCTGGAAATGCATTTTGGGCTCTCACAGTAAGTTTCCAGTGTATTGGCCTTTCATCAAAGCAAAACAGAATAACTGATACCTCTATAGACGACACAGCTCATACTGCAGGCTCTATTAACATTTCATGATTCACTTTGGACGCTCTGGTGTCTGTTAAATGACATGTTTTGATGTTAAAATGAGGTTGCAGCTTGTGCCAAAATTAATAATCAGTGGATGAGATCTGGTTTTTTTGTTGTTGTTGTTGTTGTTTTTGGTCTCCAGGGCGTGGGGGGTTCTCCTACCTGTCGGACCAGCTCGTAGTCCAGCTCCCTGGCGATCCCCTCCGCAGCGGACAGTCCACCGGGGATCTCCACCGCCCACTCGTTCAGGTACTGTCGGTCCCGGTAAGGAGACTCCAGCGAGCGGGGAAGCACGGAGCAGAGGACGGCAAGAACACAGCACATCACCGCTGGACGACATCTCACTTCCATGTCAGAGGGAATTCAACCAGATGAGAAAAAGACAGATATGTACAAGCTGCTCAGATGCCTCCTGTGTAGAGATGATGATAAGAACAAATCTCCTTTGTGTGGTTGTTTTGCTGTTCCGGTTGTATCCCTGAAGAAACCGCTGGCTGAGATGGAGGGAAACGTGAAAACTGCGCGTTACTGATCTGCCAAGGAGAGGAAATAGTGGAGATGGGGAGGGCTGGACGGTGTGTGGTCGCGATGGGAGGCGGTCACACGTCAAATTACTGCTGCTCTGACGTCAGTTTGGCGTCTACCTTTTTTTTTTTTTTTTTTTTTGTGCTTAGATGCGAGTTCGAGTCCCGGAGGGGGGAAAGTCTGAACGGGAGGAGGGAGGATGACTAAAAATATCCAAGTGTGAGTCCCTGGAGGAAGACAAGGAGGAGGAAGAGGAGGAGACGCCGGGAAGAAACAGAACAGTAGAATGATATGATCCCGTAAGATTGCTTAGAATTAAAGATGCTTATCATGAGATGGATGTGGTGCAGCATCTTTTTTTTTCTTCCAGATTTAAAATGAGGCAGTCAGTGGAGTATTAGCACCAGAACAGGATAGGAAACGTGTCCTCGGGCTGCGCTCCGGTCTCCAGCACCGCGGACAGCTCCTCAGTCACACCACTGACTCACAGCAGGAGGAGAGATGGAAAAACAAACACAGGGATCATGGAAAAACAGTTTAGCAGTCAGTTATATTCAGAATAAAGCAACAGATGTTCATTAGGTGTTATTTCTTTAATGTTGGACTCAGATTCCAAATTAATTCCAAGAGGATCAAATGTAAAATAGGTTATTAGGCTGAGAGTGAAAGGCTCATGAGAGAGGTACATTCTCTTATATTATGTAAGTGGGGTGTTATCACTGATGCATAAACATGCATCAACCAGAAGGTGAAACTACATTTACATTTCACATACAGTTGTGTGTTAATGCATAATGCATCTTATTTTTAAAAATCCATTGGTGGTTTTGAGAAATTTTAATCTATGAGGTATATGCTATTGTCAAGAAGAGGAGCTTAAAAAATGCTAAATAAATAAATCTGGACTGTGTAGATGAGTAAAATGGAAGACATGAATAAATAGACCCATGTTATGAATACATTCCTGTATTAAAATCTCTACGTTACCTCATGTGGAGCTAAAAATATACATATATACACTGATCAGGCATAACATTATGACCACCTGCCTAATATTGTGTTGGTCCCACTTATGTGCTCAAAAATGCTCTGAACCATTGGGCATGGACCAGAGGACCTCTCAGGGTGTCCTATGGGGTCTGGAACCAGGACATTGGCACTGGATCCTTTGAGTACTCTGGCTTGTGCACTGGGGCCTCTGTCAATCAAACTTGTTCCACTGCATCCTGTTGATGCTTGATCAGAATGGGGTGTAGGAAGTTTGGAGGTCAAATCAACATGTTGGACCATTGTCATGTTCCTCAACATGTTCCTGATTGTTTGATGTTTTTTCCATGTGGTGGGGTGCATTTTCCTGCAGGGGTAATGCCAGTGACATTTGAGATTTCCATTTGCATGAGGGAGTGTTCTTGTTGTGGGACAATGTTTATTTGGGTGTCTAAGTCTCATCAACACGGATGTCAAAATCCAAGGTTTTCCATCAGAACAGCACATAGTACCAATATGATCAATGTTATTCACTTCACCTGTCAGTGGTCATAATGCTGTGGCTGATCAGTTTATAATAGTAGTGGTAACCTTATTTGCATTTAATGTGTAATTTAAGGCAAAATAAGACACACTGATAGTGTCTTGTGATATTTATCAATTTTATATTTATATTCATGTTAATACATATAAATGTTTTTATGCTATATATTTGCAATAGCATACACACTATGTGCAGTGTTTTAAATAGTTTTCCCTTTCTGTGTTTTTATTATTTCATTTAAAGTTGTTGTGTTTTTTTCTTGCTTAATGCCTGATGGCTAACGCCTAAAGTTTTGACAAGTGAAACTGACAGAAAACACTGAATTGTGAAGCTGAACTGTTAAACTTGCAAATAAAAGAAGGAAAAAAGAAAAAGCTTTTCGGTCATTAAATAAAACTAGTTTAAACCTCTGAGTAGAAGAAAAATCTTTATGTAGTGGAGAAGCTGCACAGAATCTTTAAGATATTACTTGACAGGTATAATAGAGTTTAAAACACCTCAGAAATGCACTTATAATAATGGAATACTTGAGTGAATATATCATAAGCATAAAAGGAAGAATTTGCTTTATTTTGCCTCTTTACAAAACAGCATGATTGTTCTTGTAAAGTTGTCAGTATCAGTGTTTTTAATGAGACAAATGCACATCTGTGATACCTCCTCACTCTAAAGGCTTACAGTATATAGAAATGACCGCCTGTAAACATTTATTATGGTTTATGTTGAGGTTGTGATCTGTTTTATTACAGGAAAGACGCACAAAAACACACAGCAAGAGTTATGAGAATTAACTCACATACAATTAGCATTTTTAAGGCACGGAGATAAAGTTTCTAAGGTGCTTTATAATTAATTACACTTATCAGCTACCTGAAAGGTAAAATTATGTGTAATGTACCTCAGAATTACTCTAACATCAGTACAATGTTTGAGTAAATATACTTCATGTGTAGGGATTTTCATTTTTCCTGATCCTTAGTTGGCAGTACGAGTGCTTTAACCGAGACACACATACATCCGTGGCACCTTCTTACTATAAGGGTTTACTGAAACGATGGGCTGTAAATGTTCATTATGTTTATTGTCTCGGTCATTGTTATCACAGGAAAGACCCATGACTCACACATGCACAATACACACAAAGTAAATGTCCTTTACTTAAATGAGTGGAAAGATGAGCTATGATAGTGTGCTTGTCGGTTTGCCTATAAGCTGCTGCTACTGTCATGTACTAAGATTTTTTTTTGTACTAAAGATTTTTCTACTGTGTCACATGTAATATAAGGTACTCAGTACATGTAGTTTTTAAAGGGAAGTAATGCAGCATTTGTTGTGACAGATCATTTTCTTGGTGTGTTTTGGACCGTTTCCACTCATTAAGCCATAAAACTCATCTAAGCTGCACAGATTTCACATTGAACAATGAATTGTGTACAAGAGAATTAATTTTTAAAAAAGCAGCACAGGCCGACTCCAAACTCAAATATTTGCTGAGTGACATGGCATCCGAGTTGCTTGATTTATAGGTAGAATAAATGCCACAGTTTTAATTTTTAATTAAATTACCCTTCTCATTGTAGTGGAACATAAATCATGCCAGTAAACAGAGACGAAACTGAATGTAAGACAGCATATAGTACGTTTTTTTCCACTTTAGAATGTAAATTGTAACAATGATTGCAGGCAGTTATTTATGGTACTGAGGTGCTGTTTAAGTTGTTTACCAATGGAAACAGTGTGTCAGTGTGTTCATGTGTGTACAGTGATCCAAAGATAAAGGTGTTGACAGATCGAGACAAAATGGAGGTTCTGTAGTTCATGTGCAACAAACTCTATAAATCAAGAACAAAGAAATACAACAATAAAAGCAAAAAACTCTTCAAGTCCTTCCGATGAACAGTGTTTTTCTAACAGAGGGAGTTTGCTGGTCGTTGGGAGTGAAACTAGTCAGAGCCGATAAAAACTGATACCTCTGGTCATCTGGCCGTGTGCAAACAGGTCTGCACCCGATCTGCTGTATAATCCATCTTTACCTAGCAACAACTGTTTGCTCTGACCACAGCAATCAGTCAAGCACACAGAAACAAGCAGCTGAAGAGCCGCAGAATTATTAGCAAGCCGGGCAGTTTATTCCAGGAGATGCTGGTTTCATTACAGCTCACTGCATCTTTGACTTTGCCGTCATTGATTCCCCGCGTCCTCAGTCCTTATCTCTGAGCTGTGTGTGGGTGTGCATTTCACTATAGTGGCGTGACATCACTCATCCTGCCTTCTTTATTCCACTGAGAGAACTCTCACACCAACATACAAACACATCAGCTTCATCCAATGAGGTCAGAGGTCTGACCGTGTGTCGTCAGCTGATTATTTTTCCAGCTTCTCGGTGAAGAAAAGCGGTGGCTTTTAGCAGGAGGTTGACGCAGATGAGGCCGTGGGGAGCAGGGAGTCATCTTAATACACAATTATTCAACCAAGATCAATTAGGTGTGGCAAATAGATGGGAAGACTTCACTTGTACTTCCTGCTCATCTCACGGTTCATTGGCAGCTACAACATTCTGCATCTAACTCTCTCAGATTTCACTGCTGTTTACTGAAATCAGGTTTTATGAGCATTTTTTTATACCCTTTAAAAAAAAAAAAACTCAAATAAATTCAAAGTACAAGACTATAATAGAATGGTTTAACAACAAATATCAAATGTGAATTAAACTGAAGTCTGTCATGCAGCAACACACTATAGATAAATACAATCACAGTGATGTAACGAGACACCAGTAAACAGCATGGATAAAACTCCCATGTCACCTACCAACCCTGTAAATCTGCCGGCCGTGACACTCAGCAAGGACGCATGGTTGCTATGCCAACCCACTTCTTTTTGCCATCTTTATTGTGACTGCAGCTGTTAGAGTACGACTGAGTACACATCTTCACCCACAAGTCACAGTATCTGGCAAGAAGAAGAGTCTACATGAAATGAGCTCACAAACATCACAGGTATATTTGATAATGTTTGTTATCCAATTGGTGTCACACTGAAATAAAACTTGCATTATTGTGACTTTTTAACAAAAGCATGCTGCGTGAGCACTGATCAAATTAACTATATTGTGCTTTAAATGTTTGTTAACATCCTACAAAGATATGACACATTTGAGCTGAACTTTGTGGAAACATAATTAACATTCTGCATAAATTCTGTTGGATGTGAAACTGTTACCATTGAAACATCAAATTTTGTATTTTAGACCTTTATTTAGTTTAAATCACTGATGTTACACTGTGGAAATACTCAACCACAAGTAAAATTACTGCTTTCAAAACCTGATTAAGTAAAAGTAAGCAAGTAGCATATGAGGTTTTGAGAAATATTATTGCTGCATACACCGATCAGGCATAACAATATGACCACCTGCCTAATATTGTGTTGGTCCCCCTTATGTGCTCCAAAATGCTCTGAGCCATTGGACATGGACAAGAGGACCTCTCAGGGTGTCCTATGGGGTCTGGAACCAGGACGTTGGCAGTGGATCCTTTGGGTACTTTGGCTTGTGCAGTGGGGCCTCTGTCAATCAAACTTGTTCCACTGCATCCTGTTGATGCTTGATCACAATGGGGTGTAGGAAGTTTGGAGGTCAAATCAACATATTGGGCCATTGTCATGTTCCTCAACATGTTCCTGATTGGTTGATGTTTTTTCCATGTGGTGGGGTGTATTTTCCTGTGGGGGTAGGCCAGTGACATTTATGATTTCCATTTGCATGAGGGAGTGTGCTTGTTGTGGGACAATGTTTATTTGGATGTCTAAGTCTCATCAACACGGATGTTAAAATCCAAGGTTTTCCATCAGAACACCACATAGTACCAATATGATCGATGTTATTCACTTCACCTGTCAGTGGTCAGAATGTTGTGGCTGACTGCTGTATGTTTTATTTTACTGCTGTAGCGATTTAGTGCAGTACGAGTAGTTTAGATTTGTACTTCAGTGCAGTACTTGTACATGTACTTGCAGTCCATTACTGGATGTAAACATCAGCACTCTGCCATTTCAAAGATGTACTAGATCAAGTGGAGAGAGTGAAAAAGCAATCCAAGTATTCAAAAACAAAACAAAAAAATCTTTCATCCCACTATCTCTACAATATTACATGTATTTCTCTTTTTTTTCTCCAAACACGTCTGTTGAATGTGGCAAAAGAGCTCAGTTTTACCTCGATTTCTCTACAGCTCTGAATGTTGCTTGACAGATGTTTCTTTGCATTCTTCAGCTTTTTTTTGAGGACCTTTTGTGACTTTAAAGACGAGGTTTATGAGTGATGATTCGTCATCTCGTCGCTGGACATTTTTTAAGCTGAGATTTGCTCCTGACCGCCTCTGAAGTTTTCTTGCTTTAATTTACAATAAACTAATAAATACCACCAATCGCCACATATTTATTGCTGTTCTAGTGATAGATGAGTTAGAACACCAACAGATCTGGCTCTCCACCAGCACTGATTAAAAATTCAGTTATTACAACAGCAGAAGCTAAAACACTTTATCTAGTAACCCACTCTATGACGTTTCAGCTGTTATAAGCAATACTGGAAACAAAAATCAAATCTTAAGAATCCGTCTCGCTCATTCATGTCCCCAAATGTCATCTGTTATCAGAGGAAGCTGTGAAAATGTGGTTCTGGTGTCAGACAGATTGGAATCACTCTGCAGGTGACACACAATAACAGAGAGGTTGTTCAGTCATGCGAGGATGTGGCAGGTTTGTACTGATACCAGGGAGCGTGGGGGTCAGATGGCCTTTGACTCTGTAGAGCATCGGACACTGTAGAAAGTCATTACTCAACTCACCCTGAACCACAGAGATCAAGACTGCTCCTACTGAAAAACACATACAGAAAAAGAATATGGAAATGCTTTAGTGTACAGAGGAAGCAGATTAGACAGAGTAAAACCCAGGGTGGGTTTTGTTTTAGTGCCTCTTTTTTATTTTCTCTTCTAGGATCTTTGTTGGAGTGACATCACAATACGATATTGTATCCACATGTCAGTCAAATCCCTTGTTCTCATAGTTTCTCGGTATTTTGCAAGGTACAGATTCATACACACATCATTATTCCTCGTGCACAAAACCAAATAAATATCCTTCGCAGATCAATGGTATAAATAAATAGTGTACAAGCTGGTGGAAATTATCACTGTATGTATATCCTGATCGGGTATTACATTATAACCACCTGAATGATATTGTGTTAGTCCTCCTTATGTACTCAAAAATACCCTGAACCATTGGGCATGGACAAGAGGACCTCTCAGGGTGTCCTATGGGGTCTGGAACCAGGACGTTGGCAATGGATCCTTTGCATTCTTTCGGCTTGTGCAGTGGGGCCTCTACCAGTCAAACTTGTTCCACTGCATCCTGTTGATGCTTGATCACAATGGGGTGTATGAAGTTTGGAGGTCAAATCAACATGTTGGGCCGTTGTCATGTTCCTCAACATGTTACTGATTGTTTGATGTTTTTTCCATGTGGTGGGGTGCATTTTCCTGCCGGGGTAGTCCAGTGACATTTGGGATTTCCATTTGCATGAGGGAGTGTGGTTGTTGTGGGACAATGTTTATTTGGGTGTCTAAGTCTCATCAACATGGATGTTAAAACCCAAGGTTTTCCAGCAGAACAGCACATAGTACCAATATGATCAGTGTTATTCACTTCACCTCTCAGTGGTCAATGTTGTGGCTGATTAGTGTATATATTTTTAGAATTTCATATTCTGCACAGAAATAATGAAAAGGCTGAAATAATGTGACAGACATAAACATGCCACAATGAACAAAATCAGTCCGTTATTGTAATTTGTGCGTTTGAAATAAATCCAGTCATTATGCAAGAAAATTCAATTAACTGTAGAATCAGTTTTACCACAAAGTAGATGAGACTGCAATAGAGTATTTATACATCCATGTTCACTTAATATCTTGTAACCTACTTTATCTGAATGCTGATGTTGTCTTGCTTTCATTGGCTCTATTAATTTGAAATTTAATTATTGCTTATCATCTAAGCCAACTGTCAAACATATTTACTTGTAGTGAAACCTAAAAAGAGGGACAACACAATCAGAAGTCAGCTGTGCAGCTTTAAAAACCCTGTGTATAAAAGATCCTCTCATCTTTTCATTTATCCAAACATAAAATAGCTTGTAAAGTGCTGTTAGATGCAGGGACACATCTAAGACTGTGATCAGCTGGTAGTTTCTGGGGCATTGAAGTATTTTTTTTTCACTCCTCAATGTCCCAGTGTTCTAAAAGTTTGATGTGAGAGCACCCTGGAGGCTGAATTGTTATGGTGCATACACAACAATAGCAATGTCCCTGATTCGATTCCAGTCAGTAAGTCATACCCCTGTCTTTTTAACCACATATTTTGTGTTTGTCTCTTCACAATTAATTGTAACGAGGACATTTTCCATTAAACTAATCTAATTCCATCGGGAGAGAAGTATCTTACAGAGAAACATAGACTACCTGGTGCGGTGTCTCATACCGCAGCTGTGACAGTGAAGCCCAAAGTTACTCAAAGCCATGTCACATTAGGATTTAGAATGATTTTTTATTTGCTCACTATGTTTCTTCTGGCTGGAAATTATCTAAACAAGTGACAAAAGATGGTAAGATCTTGCATTAAACATGTTAATGATACATTTTCCACAGTTTCTTTCTTCTTTTTTTACTAGAAATCCCCTCATGTCCAAAATTATTCATACCCTGCAAAGATTGTCACAAATTTAAATACAGCCTCGATACATTTCCAACTGCTCCAGGCAAATTCTGTCTTGTTCTGTGGCATTCTAATACAAGTGTTGGTATGAAGCCAAAAGTGGCCCCTGTACTGGCAAGAATGGTAACCTGAGAGGTCAAGAAGAATCCAGGGATCAGCACTAAGTCTGTCCTTGTGAAACTGAGACACTCCAGCAGGCCCAAAAGACCAACAATGGTCTCCATGGATGATTATCTTCTCCAAGATAGGCACACCCAACTCACTTAACCTTTGCAAAAGCTCACCATGGCAAAGAAGAAAGCTTTTGGTTATTTTGTGGTTGGAAGGGATGGAAATGGAGTCATTTGGAGACAGGGACGCTGCTTGTGTTTGGTAAAAGGAAGGAGAAACATTCAACCTCAAGCTCATCCGCTCAGTAAAGCACTGAAGCGAACATGAATAATGTATTTAATGTTGTTTATTTGTGTGATTAAAGCAAACTACCTAACAATTACATTAAGAAGTCCTGACCTGAGCTTTTTCCTTGTGGAGACCATCTAGTCCTAAAGGTTAAAGAGAGGTTTTATTGGTTCACTGAGTAGGTGGGATCTCATATGATTGGATTACAGATGTGTCCTGATTGGCCAGTTTAAAATGGGAAGGCAAGCACCCTGCCTCGGTTTAAAAAAAAAAAAAAGCACGGGAAAAGTTTGTTCAGGAGTTTTTCCTCTTGTCATTGCTTTTTAGAGACATTTGTTTAAAAGTTGCACATAAACAGCCTCCAATTTCCAAGCACTTTTTTGCCAGCTTGATGTTTGTCCTCCACATGCCTCACGAGGCTTCCTACACTCCTCCTTGCAACAGTGTTTTTTAGCCAACAAGCCAGTGAAACACGTCCAAGATAAAGCATAATGAGAAACGAGGATTACATTAAAATTCTGGAGAAAAAAACATTGAGTAGTCTGCAGAAAAAACAGTGTTGCACAGCACTAGACCTTCCAACAAGACAATGATCTGGAACATGAAGCCGAAGTGATGGAGGAATAATCAACAGAAAACAGAAAAAAACATGAACATTTTGGAATCCAAACCAGACTATCAGGCCCACAAAGATGTCAAAGATGCCTTCCATCCTCAAAGATCTGTAGATCATCACAAAAAGGAGTGGGACTAAATCCCAGTGGAGACATGCAGAAAGCCTTTTAGCAAGTAGAAGAACTGTTTGATCAGAAAATCAAGGATTGCAGCTGATTACTGAGAAATAATATGAATAATTTTAGATATGGCATTTGTGCTATTTTTATTGATTCTTGCAGCTATTCAACCATAAAAGTCTGCAACCCCATAAAGTGCTTTAAGTTGCAGCATCTCTAACACTCATATTACACAAACACATAAATAACACAAATTTTCATTTAGTTAACTTTTGTATGCTCAACATTATGTTTAAGTTATGCTAATCTCTTCTTCATTTTACCTGTTCTTGGGTTCTTCTATTGCTGTGGCCATCTGGGTGGATTTGGGCAAAACATGGCACTAGAGGAGCACCGAGCTTTTATACCAGAGCTGCCACTCAGACCATACCAAGTGGCTGCTACTTCAAGGGATGGACTGAGTTTATGTGATTTAAATGTAACATTATTCATTTGACTTGCGGTGAGTATTTAGATATATTTCGGGTTTGTTTAATGCTGGTCCTTTTGATTAAATAGACAAACAGTGCTGTTTTGTGGTTTTTGTAGTTAGTTTAGGTTTTAGGGTTTTGTGTTTCCCCTATTGTCTTCATTTGGTCTGATCAGTAAGTATATATTTCCCCTTTGGTTCCATTGTTTGTCAGGTCAGCTGTGAGTTTGGTTTGTTGCCGAAGTCCTAGTTAAGTTCTGTTCATTTGACCTCTTTTCTGGGCCCAGAAATTAGTGTTTATTTTTGCAAGTTTGTCATTTTTGCTTTTTTAAACTGATTAGCTTCACTTGATGCTGCTAGTTACTGTGACGTAAATGTAAAGCAGGTCCCAGATGTTACCGATGCTGAGGTGATGGTGGTTTTGTGTTATTGCTGATTTTAGGACGTGGCGCTGATGTTTGCTACAGGTTCGCAGTTCAGTCCAGCAGGTTTGTTTTCAGCAGTGAGCCACACAAAGCCTGTTTTAAATCCACCTGCAAGTCCTTTTGCTTTGCAGGTCTGTCCCTCACAAGCTTTATTTCCGGCTCGTTTCAAAACTCAGCTGAAAGATTACTCTTAAACACTCGATGCAGGAAGCGCTGCATTTAGCTCCTGACTGAGTTACACTGACTCCCCCTTTAAAACAAAATTCAGAGATACTTGGAGATTACTTTTAAGTCTCTACATGGTCTCCGGAGCTTTTAATCCCTAATTCTTCACGTAGATCTCTCAGATCTGAGAATGAATTACTGTTAAAAATTCCACAGAACAGCTTAAAACAAAGAGGGATCCTGCTGTTACTGTTTCAGCCTCAACACTGTGGAACAATCTCCACTTTACGGAGAACAACAGCTCGGTTCCTCAATTCAAAAAGCTTTTAAAAAAAATCCCACCTGTGCAGGCTGTCATTTATATAATATGTTATGGCCTTTTAAACGTTTTATTACTTCTCTTTTTAACGTTTTATAGGCTTCTTTGTATGTGATATTGCTGTAAAGCACCTTGTAACTCGAGCTCTGAAAGGTGCTACAGCCAGGAGAAACATATGAGTGAAATAAAAAATTCACTCTAAATTCAAATTTGGCATGGATATGAATAATCTGGGGCCTAACTGTGTGTTGATGCAGACAGTCCCTGTTTAATCCAGCAGAGAGCAGCATTGTGCTTCCTAAAGAAACCACCTCACTGAGAGGAAAAGATGATACCAGCAGTGAGTCAACTCTTCCCTGAGTTGAGGGGCGGAACCCATCGGGAAAAAAATGACAATTTAAGTGTTGCATGTTTGCTTCAAGTACGAAAATACAATAATGTGTCCTAATCAAAGCGAAATCAAACAGTTAATCGAGTTTATGTGGATCTTGTTTACAATGACAATCCATCCTTATGTAATTCACATAATCAAACTTGTGCCAAATGTGCGCTTAATTGACCTACAGCGTCTGTAATTAACATCATCACATCATCTGATAATGAACAAGATCTTACATGCTCCAGCTCCATCCTAAATACACTCACAAACACGCACATCTCACTCAAGTATTTTCTGTTTGGCCAGCTACTTTGATCAACCGTCACACACGAAAGTTTTCTCAGCGGGAGGGGCAACTTAATTAAACCCAAGTAGACGATCGGCTTTCAGATTTCGGAAAAAGAAAGAAGACCGAGAGCGCAAAGGGAGCTTCAAAAGTTTGCGTTTTAAAGATGCCACAAAAGAAAAAAGGCCATGGTCACCGTAAAACCCCACAGGAGACCAAAGAGGTAGGTTTAGTCCCTTTTTATTGTATGACAGACACACGGAGAAAACGGGATTGTGCGTAAAGATGCTGGTTTTTACGCGCAACTTGAGGTTGTGCGTAAATGTGCATGTTGACGCACAACAAAATGCAATTGCAGATTGGGTTAGTTTTCCAAAGCGCAGAAGAAAAATATGATTGGGTTAGACGACTTGTAACTCACTTTCATCTGTGTGTTCATGTATCTTCTGTAGATAATTGAGAACGCATGTTTCACATTTTTTTCCATGGTTGGTAGCACTGACTGGACTTATTTATAGCCTGTAAGTAATTAGTTAAAATCTGCTGCTGCACGGAGTTCATTTAGTTCAGCACTGATCAATACGAGCCGTTGCCAGTGGCTGAAAAGCTCTCCGAGGCTTCCATGTCCGCCTCTGACTAGTCAGCTGGAAACGGTCACAATAGCAGGACGTGCGTGTGTGTGTGTGTGTGTGTGTGTGTGTGTGCGTGTGTGCGCGCGCGAGTGTGCAAGCGCGAGCACTGATGGGAGCAAGGAGGTGGATGGTTAAACTTGGTTATTTCTGAATTATGCGGAAGAGCCCGAGATCTCTCTGAATTATGGGCTTCCTTGGCGAGTCAGAACAAATGACTGCACAGCACGGACAGTGTGTGTGAGGATGACAGTCTGAACTGTGCGGGGAGTGGCACAACGTTTGGGACAACGTGAGAGAGAAGAAAGAGATCTTGCCAGTGCAGGCTTGAACCGTTTTCCACGCCAGTGTTTTTGCCTCCTGCTCCCTCATGGCGTATGCGAAATTCTGGACTGTCGTTGTGAGTACATCTGCTACTTTTCACCTCCCCTCCTTCCTTTTTCTCTGTAGCCTGGTTTATCCTCTGGCTATGCACTGTAATAACTCTTCAGTAAAGATTGGCATCTGTATAGACTTTGCAGTCATTCTTTTATAGCAGTAAACCAGCACAACTAGTTTGAAAATGTAAGAGCTCTGCTGGATGCCCTTTCAAACTTGGCACAGGTTTGATAAAGATAATGTTTGCATTAAAGCATATTAACTAATGTAACAGCTTTACTTATAATTTGTCACACACTGTATTTGTATGTGAGGGTGTGTGACTGTTTAAACTGAGAGAGGCTTCAGCTTTGAATTAATCCCAGTTACAGTGTCTGACATCTTGTTGCTGTTACTCTGTCCAAACACATTCTGAATATTTCACTACATTTAAAATGCAGTATGTGAATAAGTCTACAGTTCCTTTGCTTTCACAAATATGATCATATTTAAACATCTTTGTGGCCTGAGTATGTTTGCCTTTTGTCGGGTTAAATTGGTAAAAATCAAAAAAGCATCAAGTTGATAAGACTTGTACATGCTGCGTTATTAGACAGAAGTTAAATGAATAATCCACCAACACAATAGGCTGAAATGACTGCATCCTGTACAGAAGTTCCATTGAATTCATTGCCAAACACTTATTCATCCTTTGTACTTACAATAACAAGCTGGTGTGTGTGTGTGTTTGTAGTACGGAAAAGACACTGCTTGCGGCCATGAAGACCATCATAGTAGCAGGTCTTCAGCCTACTATCCCACTACATGGTCCTACACTGACAAGGTACTGACTTCACCTGCTCTCCTCCTGCTGCCTCACAGATGCATTGAGTCATCATGCAAGTACATTCTTGCAGGATTGGTTTGTGATTTTCTGTTTGCATTTGGAATAATTCCACCAACTAGTCAATATGGCAACTAGAAAGAAATAGTTGCAACAATAATGTAAAGAATTTCTTCGAATCAGTCGCAGCTTTCTGCAGTGGTAATAAAGTTTTTGAACCCAAAATAGACCCAAATAAGGTCAGAGATGTGAGCTGTGACATATTTGCTTATTTACTGAAGTTGAGAGCCTGTTGTGCTGAAGTGCTGGACTGCAGCATAGATGGCAAGGAGACCTTATATTAGTGTTTGTCTCCCTCTACTGAACGCAGTCCTGCTTGAGTCCACTAATATGGAGTCCTCAGATGGAAGCTGCCTGTGGAGAAAGGTGTTTGTGCTCACTTTGTTGAAGATTAAAGGCACTAAACCCGCACCCTTTACGGTCAGAATACCAAACCGACGTTTTGTTTTTGCTTCTGACACATTTTGACTCACTGCAACACAAAGTCTTGTAGCTCTATGGAAACGGCACAACCATGACTAGAAGTAGAGATGACTCAAAAATGTCTTCTGTGCAGAAAGACACAGTACAAATGCAAGTGTTCTTTTTTGTATGTTTGTTTAGCAAAAATGAAGAAAAAAAACCTGGAATCAACATGTACAACATTTTTCCAAGTATCCACAGATACTACAGATATTTTACTCCTTAGTTTTTGCGCTGCAGTTTAACAGAAAAGTGTCTGAATTTTTCTCATGTCACTTTTGTTTGCAGCTTTAGGAGTGCACATTGTTTTAGTTTTGGTACAAAATCTGTTTATTGCAATTTTAGATGTCACATGTAGAGTGAAGTAACTTTGATGAAAAATCATAATTTTAGGCTTCGATTTGGATACTTTTCTCATGTTAGCAGTTTTTATATCGTTTTAAAAGGTATAATTTGGCTAATTTCAGAAATTAGAGGGGCAACTTTACCTGGAACTACGTTTATCTTTACTTCATCTGTAACTTTGCAAACTGTAAATGTTATTATTTCAAGATTATTTTCAGCACACCTCCAAAGTCTACAGTTTTGTCATATTTTCATCCATTTCGTGTATAGCAGGTCAACATGTAGAAGTTCTGCACATGGTGTAGGTGATGTAGTGTTTGAGGTGGTGATGGGCAGTTTGTAGATGTCTGTGGCGGAGCGTAGAGAGTGAAGCAAAGCGTGGGTCTAAATATAAAGATGAGCACCAGTTTAGCAGGGGAGTCCAGTTACATATACGATGCATAGTCCCATCCATACACTGTTACACAAACATGTTGATGACAACAGCTAGGATGTCCGCATTCGTTTACACTGATTATATTAAATATGTTGAGCTTGTCAGCTGCTCCTTACGACGTGATAGTTTCGGCACAGGTGGAAAAACAGAACTGCATTCGCTGCCCTACGACCTGGCACACAAGTGATAAAAGGTTTACATAGTTCTTTGGGAGGTTACAGAACACAACCTCTCATTTCCCATGGTGCACTAGCTAGTTTTACAGGCTCGATCAGTTGAATCTTCGCACAGCCAAAGGTGTGTCTGTCTGATTGGGAGTATGATATGCTATGAGTTATGTGGCAAAACCTGTGTGTGCATGTGCAGGAGCTTTCCCATTTTGCATAAGTACATGTACACGGCAGTTACTATGCTTGACCTGGTTTGTTTGTGGTTTTTTTTAGGCTGTCAGATGTGAAAAAACAAAAGGACAAAAAAAGCAGACTTGTGTGACTTCATTCCATTTCTTCGATGACACAGCAAAGGTTTTAAAGTCTGACACTGTGACCCTCTAAGGAGACAAATTGAAGCTGTTTTCCCATTTCCCCTGTATTATAAATATCATCGCCATTATTATTATTGGGGGACCTACACCCTTTGGGGAAGGCTAATACTGCTATGTGGTCAGTTTTAGCTGTGGGCTGAAACATGGCTGCTATTTTTTTTTTATCTCTACAGTCGATATTTGTTTGCATTTTGGTAAAGTGGCACATTTAAATATGTCAAATTAGCAATTAGCAGTACCTGTCTATAATTTACCACCCACAGACAACTGTCACTGAACTCCTGGACATGTTTTAGATAGACAGACAGTACTTTTTTGTAACTTTTGAGTTGATTTCTGAGTGTTTATTCTACAGTAATGTCTATGATGATGTCTTTGGCTTAGTTAAGGCCCAGAGAAGAAGTATTATTTTGAAACAAATTCAGCTATCAAGCTTTAAAGTGCAACAAGTTGCATCCACGAGCAGTCACTTGCACTGCTCCTGTTTTTCGTACTTGTTAATAAATAGATGAAATCAGTGGTTTCTCGCCCTTCGTGTTATCATCATAAATATTCTATTGCACATGTCCCTGAAACCTTTATTCACACGCACATCAAGCTTTAATGATCATTCAAACAGGAGTTACATGTCAGGCTGGTTTATTCGTTGGTCCCACAGGTAGTTAATTTGCTGAGGTGAGCAATTAAAGGCTGGGCAGTCAGACTGATTCCATCACAGTGACTCACTCAAAGGCTGTGTTGTCTGCAGGCCCCACCCGAGAACTGCCCAAAGGGGTGCATAGGTGAAGTGCAGAGATATGGCTGGGACTGTACTTTGCACTCTCAGTGACTTTAAATAACATGAAAGGGGGAAAAAGGCTTAGTAGACATACCTGACTTTGTTTTTATGTGCTGTTTTCTGCTGCAGAAACTAATGCCTCTGTCCCACTGTTGTACTTAGTCGTTTAAATAAAGTAAAACATGTGTTGCATAAAAAGGTACTGCAGAGGCACTGGAGCCAACACCCATACGCTTCTGGAAACCAATTTGTCATGTGCTCATAGAAACACTCCCTACATTTCTGTTTGTTAAATGCATTTTGTTCATTGTTGCACAAACTCCTCTGATGCACACAATTGTCCATTTCCTGGAAGATATGTTTTCTTTGGCTCAAGCAGAAATAACCAGGGTTTAATCAATATCACTCCCTGCTGCTATCTTTAAGAGCTTATATTATTGCAATAGCGGATAGGATTGGGAGTTTTCAGCTGAGTTTTGTTTATCTTGGAAGATTGTTGGCACAGTAATAAAGTCAAGCCTCTCCCTTTATGCTCATAGGAAATTAGGTAGTCGCATAAGCTATGTGTACATTTGTGTGTCTCTATGCTGTGTGTGCTCAGTGTCATGTTATCACAAATGCAGGCGTGTCCCTGTTGACAAGTAGCTGATATTGCCTCGGATAAACCCAGTGGTGCTTTATGTGTCCTGTGAATGCAGTTTCATACGTCCGTCCATGCAGCGTATTTTTATGCATGTGTGCCCTCGTGTGCGTTGAAGCCATATTTGTGTCTCTGGGAAGCAGCTCAGATGTGGCCCCTCATCAGGTGGGTGTCAGTCCACGGTCAGCTCACTTCCCTTTATAGCCCAGAGTGTTACGGCCTCTTGTGACTTCCACATCTGATCCGTGCTCTTCCCTAGTCCATGACCACGCCTCCCCCTTCAGTCCCTCCTCCCTCCCCCTTTCTCTCTCTGTGTGTCTCTCTCTCTCTCTCTCTCTCCCTCTCCCGGTTCCTTCCCCGCCTGCTGGAAACATGCTGCAAGCCGACAGACAGGGCAGAGGCTGACAGGCACACACACACACACACACACTCTCTCGGAGGCACAATCAGCCAACATGGGCCAGATACTGAGCTGGATCCGAGGCCCACGGGACGCCCCGGCCCTGCAGGATGTGGCTGTGGAGGAGCAGGTGTGTGCAGAATGTGTTAATGTGTGTGTGTGCTGGTGCCATGCTATGTGCTGAGTAACTAATCCAAAAGTTTCCACGTGTGTTTTGTTTTTGCGAGAACAGCCTGTGAATTCAAAAGTACATTTGCAGTTGTTGTTTTTTTTGGTTCTGCTAGTCCGGTTTGTGCTGCATGTTTGACAAAGGACTTTTAGGGGAAACACACATGAGGAGGAAAACTGTCTTGGCTCCAATCCAAGTCAGACCTCCCTCTCTCTCCTATCTACTGGAATGTGTGAGGCTCCGGTCAGCCTCTGCCGGTTCAGTGTGTGTTTTCTATGGTGAGATATTAAACCGAGGCTGGAACAAGGCCTGCAGTGTTTGCTACGAGTCTCTACAAGTATAAATCCACAGGGGAAACTGATAGAACTAGTAGGTAGGGTGTCGGTTTGTATTTTTTACCCTGAGAACAACCTAATTTTAGTTACATAATAAGACGCATTTACCTTTTTTATGTGATTTGACACAGGAAGGGTTGGATTTTTCTCTTCCACACCCCAACAGGACTGCCCTGTGATACTCCACAGCAACAGATGGAGCAATCTGAAAGGGTGTAGCTGCAATAAGCTTTGTGTTCTTTTTTACACAACCTAAAATTGCGTGTGCTGTAGGTCATAATCCTGCAGCTTCGGCGTCAGTATCTCTCGTTACATTTTCACATGTCGGCCTGAGAATGTGATTGCGTGGTGATGTGTGACAGGTCTGCAGTGCCTGTCCTGATGTCATGGCTTTGTTATCAGGGCTGAGCTAGTTCTCTCTGACTCACTTTATATGTGAAAGGTTAAAGAACAAGGAGGAGGAGGACTGCACACAGAAAGCCTTCAGATATTTTGGGTGGGAGGATCTGTGTGTTGTGTTTTCAGCTAAGTTTTCCCAGCTTTGGGTCGCAGCACTCTGCACTCCTGGCCGTCTGGAACTATTATCAGGGGACTGACGGGAAATGGCCACTGGGAAAATATATCTTGCTAACACATGCAGGACAGTTAGGACCAAGTCTTAAAATGACAAAATGACCAAAACAAATGTCAAGTGCACTTCGTCACTGTTAAATAAACACATTCATTAGATCCTGAGTGGATGCTGTTTGAATTGTTCTTGACACTTGGCACATGTATTTGCATGCTGTGATACAGCTGAGAGCTATTTCAACGCTGCAGTGGATTTTTAATCTAAATTGTTTATCATTGCATTATAAGAAACCTAGCAAGAACAATCTTCTGTTTGCTTAAGTAGAAGTACAAATAATAGAAGGTGCCTTTTGTACATTCAAAATCTTCCATCTAGTGGCTATAATTTATCATTTTTATAATGCTACGACAATTAAACTACAACAGTGACAAACTTAGAATGAACAGTCCCTTTAATATGCGCCTCGGCCCTCTTTGTTTACCTGTCCAGCCCACTGCTCTGCCGTTCTGGTTCGCTCTCACAGCGCTCACAGCATTGTTCCTGGCCTCAGCTGTATTTTTCAGGAAAAAGCTACAATAACCCACTGTATGCTTCCCGCACAGCAACAAACAGCAGACAGCAAAAAATGTTAGAGATTAGCTGGTGAACATAAAGGAGCCGCTACAGAAACAGATATTTCCCTCGAGAGTTGGTGGAGACCAAAAACTGAGCAAAAAGAGACCAAATAATGGATTGAATATTTGTCAGGTTAGTGACTTTCAACTTGTTTTTCTGTAGCCAGAAAAAAATGCAGGTTTAAAGGGGCCACTTCCTGCCCACATAAACAAAAGTTATGTTACATCACATTCATACTCGCAAACATACACAGTGCTTCTCCTACAGGTCTGTTGAATATGTTCCCCTCTGCGTAAAATTAGTTTTGAATCCAGCATTGTTTACATCCAATATTAGAAGCTTGCAGTCTTCTTCTGAAGCATTTTATCACAAGCTGTTGATAAGTTACTGTTGGTAGGAGTGTGTATGTGCTTGAGATTAACAAAACTGGAACACACTTATAGAAAAACCACTACATAGAGCTACTTGAACTCTTCACAGGGAACCTTTAATTGGAAATTGTTGTAACATTATTTATATTATTGGCTTAAGTGACATTTTATTGCTGCAGCTGGTTGAGATGGAACTAATTTTAACATTATTTGTTGAATAATCACTGGAAGTAGTAAGCATTTTTCAAATCAATGTGGTATAAAAAGAACAATATTTATCTCAAAATCTTACCTGAGCACTGTGTTTAAGCAAATTTACACTGTTTATCTTGTAAAGCACAATGTGGGACCAGAATACATGTAATCTGTAATCTCCACCGGTTAGTCAACTCAGA
This sequence comes from Dascyllus trimaculatus, assembly GCA_024666655.1. Taxonomy (NCBI): domain Eukaryota; kingdom Metazoa; phylum Chordata; class Actinopteri; family Pomacentridae; genus Dascyllus; species Dascyllus trimaculatus. Next base: position 22,595,229 of record CM045450.1, read on the forward strand.
TCAGAGTCTGATGCCGGCCAAGCACACACTGTCAGGAAATGACAAATCAAACCTTGAATTTCTCTCTCTGACGTTCTGATAAAAATCTCCGCAGTCAAGCTGGATTGTTTAAAAAAGCGCCATGTGTAGTTTATTGACATGAGGTCGCACAGTATCTGGAAACTGAAGTTCAAGAGTCATAAACAGCTATTTCATCTCTGCCAGCCATTTGAAGCCACTTCTGTCAAAGTCTAATGTTTTTTAAAGGCCATAAACAGAGAGAATCAGCTTTATTGATAGGATGCTTCAGCATGTAGAGCACAGCACTATACCTTTAGGCTGTTTGTGTATAAGTGAGGCTGGAAGAGCACATTGTGTACATGTGACCGTAAATACACTGACATTTCTGTTGGCACATTTGTGTTGCGCAGCTAAATATTATCCTTCCATTTCCTGTCGAATGTGTTACTGAATGCTGCTGTTTATCCTGTCGGTAGGCTGTGTGTCATTTCCCAGCAGTCTTGGACCAACGCTGTCAGATTTCTCACCTCACCATCAATTTGGCTCGAGCTCGACTGGAGATCTGAACGTTGCTCTCGGGCTTTTGTCGTGTCAGTTATATAAAAGCAACTCTAGGACAGATTCCAGGCCTTCGGGCTCACCTGAGAAAGTCATGTGTTTGTACCAAACTCTTTTTGTGCACTCGTTCTCCTGTCTGTTTACATCTTGCCGTGCTTGAGGAGAAGCTTGTAGCCACATGATGTTTGTCCTGGCAAGTGAGGGGAAAGTAATGAAGACCCAGCAGCTTCACGCTTACTGGAAACGGTAACGTGATAGAATGATTGATATTCTCGGTATTGCTCCTCATAAACACATCAAAGTGGAAAGCCAAGGTTGCTGATGACATTTTAGCAGACATTCGATTACTGCTGATTATTATTTTTAAACTAGTGACAAATCCCAACTATATCTTGATCTTATTGTACTTTATTCTGTTATGGGACTAAAAGTTTGGGGCTGTTTAAATGTAAGACATAGCTAACATATACTGGCAGTAGATACTGTAGATAGACAGAGCATTTTCATTTGAATTTGGTGCTGGGATGAAGTGTGGGTTAACAAACCAGGGTAAAAAGTGCAGTGCTAAATTTAGAAACAGTACGTGGACATGCAGCAGAGCAAAGGACAGCTTTAGTTTACTGTCAGTGTGGGTGGCAGTGATGCAATTGATGGAACCAGCAGAGAGGAATCACAGTGACCTCTGTTTCTATTTGTGACTGTCAGGGTCATTGCTCTAAAACCATGCGTCTAATATGATTATGGGGATTTTAATTGAATGCTAATCTTCATATTTCAGATTTACAAGCGTTCTGCCAGCACCAGAACACACCATACTGTAAGGTTAGGTGGTTTAGACATATGAGATAGCATGGAGTGACATGGTAGCTTTCAAGGTCTCATATTTTCACAGTGTGTCTTTTAATTTTCACACCTCAAAATCTTGCAAAGATGGTTTGTTTTACCATAACTGTTAAACTCCTGTTTTTTGTTCTTTTCCAAATAGACAATTTTAGTGTCTGTAGCTTTAAATGCAAGTGAGCTGCTGCTGTCCACGCCCCCTTCAGGAAGAAGACTCCCTCTGTGTCTGTGATTGACAACACAGAGCAAAACTGTTGACCACATGGTAGCTGACACAGATGTGAATGAGTGTGTGAGACCAGGGCTTTCTATTGTTTCCTACTCTCTCTCTGAGTAATCATTTTACATGGAAATATTGACAAATTCACAGCACAGCGGCTTAGCGAAGCAGAACAGCAGCTTGGAAACGCCTCTCCGGTGACTGCAGGTTTACTCACTATGTCATACTTGTTCTGTTGTCTGACAACAGAAACAGACAAATGTGTAAATGAGGACGGCTTTATCGTAAATTCGGCAGTATTAAAATGCAGTGTATGTGAGCATATGGGAGCAACAGAGAAGTTAACAGATGTAAACACAGAATTTAGGCAGCACTGAAGCACAACAGGCAACATGAAAGTACAGGAACCCACCCAGTTCTTGTTTACTGGTTTCAAATTGGCCTGAAAAGTTTCCACCCTCTCAAAATGTCCCTCAGCTCTGGCCTGTGTACATACGATCAAAGCTAATGTTAGTGTTAGCCACGTTAGCAACGCTAACACTAAGGATCTCTCTATTGTTGTGGGAATGTTGCCACTCAAAATTAAAAGTGATCGACTGAGTCTTCAGCCCTTCAGATGCCTGTGAGACATTTTAGAGTTAACAGAAGCAGCTCTAAAGAGTAAATAAACCTGGAAAACCATGAGACAGCTGCTCCTTCTGAATAGATCAACTCAGCAGCTTCAGCTTAGAAAATAGATAAAGTTCTTACTGGCTTGTGAAGCTGGGATGCCATCTAGTTGAGAGGTAGCTAGAAGAATGACAGCAGTGCGTGTCATAATATTCTCTCTGCTTCTATTTTACACCTTTAAGTTTTTAAGCCATACAAAAATAATGTTTTTTCACCATATGGACCCTTTAAGATGCACAGGTGAGCCTAATTACAGCAGAGGCAAACAAACCTCAGCTGTCCATGATGTGGATCTGAGTCTGAAACGAGATCTGAGGTTTCCTAAAATGACGATCAACTGGAACCTTTGTATTTAAGGTATTTCCTGACACAAATGATCTATTCTTGTTTTGGCCTTGAGGCCTGTACAGCAAGCTGGCATATGGTTGTTAAATGTCATCATGACTATTGTGCTAGTTTACAGTTTCCTAGAAGCAACAGTAGAATTTATTGTGAAGGCTCACTTGTGGGAATCTGTGTTTCTCTGCAACTGCTGAAGCTCTTTTAGCTCCTTACAGCCAGTGAGATCTTAAAAAATGTTTGTTGCTAGGTACCAACTGTGCTGCTTGTTGTTTGGGGATGAGCAAGGACAGTGAATTATCAGAGTTCTTTTTGAGTGAATTTAGCTGGAGGCATGGTTGATGTGAGCATTGAGACTAAAAATACAGTATTTGTTTACTGACTAGTTTTACAGCATCATCATTTTTACTCTTCCTAAGTCAATGGTGTGATCTTACTTTATTATGTGTTCAATGTTTTTTAAGCCTTCCATGCAGAAACTTGTTGCTTGCTGCTGTTACGAAAACTGTTGGCGAGAAGTTTATGACTCAGCCATACAGTAAAGCTAAGAAAGTGAGCTATAAAAGAGGCTTAAAACCTCTACAGAGTCATGCATGATGTTAACTCTGTGGGTTCATCATCGCCAGCAGATATTATTAATTGTAATATTAATTGTTATGAACATCTTCTTAAAATCAGGTTTAATCCTTGTCACTGAGTTTTGTCTGGTTTATCACATTTTCCAGGTTGCTATTGGTTGTTTCTGCACAGTTTGTTCAATAATGAAAGCTAGTTTTTAATTTGCATGACTTTTATAACTTACTGAACTTTTTGGCAAAGCGCATGTTTACCAGTTGTACCTCTGTGTATATTTCCTGTTGGTTTGACTGTGATCCCTTGCCAGTAAAAGTGCATAACATCACTCGATCCCAGGGGGTTATTTTAGGAAATATGACACCAGACAGCTTCACACTAAGTTTGCCTGTGAACTCCCAGAAACAGAAGCGAAATTTCGGGTTGGAAACCTCCCGTTTCCAGCTTCGCGGCTCTGATTGGTCGATCCCTCCAACTGGGTGTGTCTGCTGCAGCCATTAGTTGTCAACACAAGTGTTACCAGGGGTTACCAAGAAAAGCATTTGGATCCAGTATAAGCATGTTTTCTCTCAGACAGATGCACTCACTCCCTCACACTGACGCATAAACATTCACAAAAGCAGGACAGGCTTTGTTGTGTTCCTGGAAGAGTCAGTCGAGGCAAAGAAGATTTATACTTGAAAGGTCCCTTAATAAAAAGAAACAACATTTCTGCCAAGGAGATACCAGGGCAGACGCTGTGCAACAAGTTCTGTCTGCATGTCCTTTTAAAGATATTTATAGGTTTTGGGCAGAACATTTCAGTCAGAAGCCAGAAATTTGCCCTTGAAGAATACAGAAATACATCTACTGCACCCATTTGTGAGCTGTATTTATTTTTCCTAATACAGCTAAGGTGAATGTGGTAAGCCTGTTTCCTAATCATCAGTTTGCTTTTGCTGATGTTTAAGCGTGTCTCTTCATGTCAGAGAGACTCGAAAAGTTTCTGTAAAGTGGCAAGAATTCATTTTGGAGACATGTTGAAGGGAAAGTGTGCCTGCCTGTTGTATGTTTTAGAAATGACAGTAAATTTTATGCTAAGTCTGCTAAATGCAGTTTATGTTAGTTCACCAAGCTTTGCAGCATCACAGTGCAGAGACTAAACAAACGCATACATCATGTGTCCATTTAGCATAAAACAACAGACTGTTACATTGGTTGACAGACGGAACAAGTGCTGCACACATGAGCACAATCCTCCTTTTATTTTCATCTAAGTGCTGTGAAGGTTTTTAGCCACAAGGGGGTGCTGCTGTTGTCCCAAGCCCTCCTATCTTAACACAGTGTTTTGTGCTTTGGTGTGCTCCATTTGTGAAGCACTTGAAGTTGTCTGGATTAACTAGAGCAGACATTGAACTGTGATATAAAATCTTGCTGAAACTGTGTCTGTGTGTGCAGTGACAGGAAATGTTGCACTGCCGTGTTTTTCTGAAATTCTTACATAACATCTGGCTGCTGTCCAGAGGTTGGCTTCCTGTCTGTTCCTTTGTCCAGGTTCTGCTCTGAAGGCCGCTGAGGACACGTCTTAGCATGCGTTAATGGCCCCCTAGTTTATGATCACCTTCCTTGTGACTTACTTAAAGTTGTCTCTCTTATGGCTGTGTTCGGGTGTGGTTTGGACTACATGTGATGCGATCCCCACTCCCTCCCTCTGCTTTTCTTTCCACACACTCTGTCTTTGTTGTTCGAGTGGCTCTGCAGTCTAGATTCCTGAGCAGTGAGTCGATCAGACACACCCAGACTGTGCCAAACACCACTGCTGCAGCAAATCCACTTCTGCCTCTTCGCTGCTTCACCCTTCTTGCTCTTCCTCTGCTTTAACTTGTCCTGCTTGTTGTAGGCCTTATCGACCTGCGACATCCCCGCGTCACCAAACCTGCCGTGACCGAGCCCAAAAAGTTTCCCTCGAGCTCGTTTATTTGGCTTTGCGGGTGAGCGGTGAGCAGTGGGTGGGTCTCTGTGCGTCTGACTGTCCAATCTGACTGAGCCTGCTCTGCTGCCTTGTGGACGAGGAGGTGGAGCCCGAGCAGCTCAGGCCTGTTGTGTTGATTCCAAGGAGGCGGAGCGGCGAGTTTTTCACCCCTGGGCGTGTGTGCCTGCGTGTGTGTTTGTGTGCGTGGTGATGTGTGTGTGCTACATACAGTGTGAACCAAAGAGGGGGCTAAGGTGAACCAGCCTGAAAGAGGAAACATCCTAGTGGTATAAAGAGCAATATTTGTAGAGGATACACACTCACAGTCAAACCTATGGTACGTATCTGGATGATATTTTCTCTTTTTGCTTCCTAAGTGTCTGTGTGGAGAGGCTTCCTGTTTTGACTGATACCTGTCAAATCATTAGGGCGGTTGACAGAATAGATTTTCCAGATCAGAGGTTTGGCAGCTTGTCGTTCATATGATGGTTTTCGTCAGCAGTCCTCTGTGTTGCGGTGGTTAAGTTTGCTGTCGTGCCAACTTTAAGGAAAGTTGGCAAAGGACGAAAGACTACTGTGTCGCTGTTATTAGACCTCGAGCAGTTGTTGTCAAAGTAACAACAAAATAATCAGTAAACACTCATCTGTGCATGTATACTGACGGATACTGCACTTATGCTTTATTAATTTTTCTGCATATGTCATCAGGGTTTAACTCTTAACGTTACTTTAAACAAAATCCTAACATGCTTCTGTTAGTCAGTGTGAATATGTGATCAAATGCACCCGATAGGTACAAAATACATGATCAAGACTTCTGTCTATACTTTTGTCTATAATTGAGAGCATGATTGGTTACAAAACAGTCAAACTGAATGGTTGTCTTCCTCCTGGCTTTCACTGATGACATCTATTAACATCAGCAGGTTTAAGTGATGGCATCATTCTTGAGTTTATCCTCCCTGATTGCTCATGAAATCTTCCCTACAGCGATAATAGTCATCCTCATGTCGGTCCGTTGAAACTGAACGCTTCTGTGTTTCTTTATTGCTTCTGCCCGACGTTCTTTCCTCGTTACACAGGCTGCAGCTTTTGTCATTTCCACCTCTGAGCCGAGGTGATCCCCATTATCGCTACTGGCCGTTTAGAGAAGTTGCCAGTGCTATTTTTAAGGCAGCTAGCTGAGAAGCCGTTTCCAGCCATATTCGCATGTGCGTGTCTGTGGTCTGTCGGGTGGGGCGCAGCATTAGTCATCAGTTTTCATTACAGGGCCAAGCTACTGCTTTAATCGCCGTTGTTGTGCACGGCCTGGATATACATACCGGATTGATTCTTTACTTCTGACGGACAAATACAACACGGAAAGAGCAGTTGGGATGTTTAGTGGAGTTACAAAGAACTTGCAAAACAGGACAGGAGATGGCAAACCTCAAGCACATACAGTTTCCTGTGGGGGTTACAGCGAAAGAATGCCAGTTTAAGTCGGTTTCAAATGGCACCATGCTACCCTTATCTACATTGCTGTACTGCGGCATCATTGGTTTTCCAAGTCATTTGACAGAAACACTCCAGATCCAAGATCCCGTGTCTATTTTGGCTGCAGTCACTTGAGCCACACACAGCAGTGTCCTTCCTGCAAAGACGATGACGTTGACATCAGTGTCCTGTTATCTAGTCAAAGTTTACCTCACTGGTTACTACTGCAGCAGCTAAAGCTCTGTGGTTCTATCTATGTGCATGTGTTTTTGCATGTGTGTGTCATGTGTCTTGCCGCAGGAAACGCGATGAAGCACCAAACCAAGTTCCCTCCTGCAGAGCGGTTTTTGGTTTGTAGGATTGTGTTTTGGTTTTTCTCACAAAAGCATTGTCATAAGGCTGAAACACTGATACTTCGTTGGGCCTGTATGAGCCCCCGAATGAACCATGCCTCCAGTTTTGTTAATAAAAGTGAATGCAAGCATGCTGTATGTCACGGTATATGTGCATACATGTTTGACTGGGGCTGTATTCAAATTTGTGTTTGTGTTTACTGTTGAGTTTCAGTAAACAACTGCACTGGATCACAGTTTACTGTATGCATCTGACGGCTTTAATATGTCCCTTACAAAACAGATACATGGCAACTATCGGCCTCTGCTCGAAGACAGTTTCTACCAGGTACAGCTGCATGAAATTCCAACATCTCCACACGTTTATTTTGCCTGCGCACAGTACTGTACAGAATAACAGGGACACCTCACAATCTACAAAAATGGCTGCTCAATCAAAAAAATGTAAACATAAACACTGTGTTAGCTGCAGGGGTTTCATATGGGATACATTACAATGTAAGGAGTTCCTGTTCGTTCTGTACACCCTCAGTGTGGCTGCTGTTGGCGCTTGGTGGGAGAAGTCAGAAGCTACTTCGTGCTAGCTTGCGCTCCATTAGCATTTGTTCCCCAGTGTGGCTTGTTTAGTGTTTTGTTTTTTGTTTTTTTAGAAAAACTAAAACATGTCTGATAGTTTTCCTCTCAAATTCAAGCTCAGTTATTAGATATTAGTGTACTTGCTAACATTATTTTGACACAACCTTACCATAACAGCACTTACAAGCTAATGCTAAAGTTAGCTTGACAGTTTGGTAGCGCACCATTTAGCTTAGCCTCATTGTGGATAGGGATTGTTATCAACCACATAGCTGGTAAGATTTGTTGTGATGTTTATTGTTTATGTTATCTTTTTTTCCTTATTTAAATCAAATTATTGCTAATTGTCTTCTGGTATTGATAAAGTATTGTTTTGATGTTCATACTTGGTTATCACAGGACTAGAATTGCAAAAATTTTAAGCTAAGGTTCAGTCATTGTTTGTGGCAGCAGCAGTTTTTGAATGCTAAACTGTTGTTGTCGTTATGTGGAGTTTGTATTTCACCATGAAGCATACTACTTGATACCCAATTAGCATGTTGTGTTTTAGCTTTAGTAGAAAAACTAACTCTTCCCAAATGTATGCTAAAAACCAGAGGCTAAAGTATAAGTAGCGCCATGCTTTAGCAGTTATTGTGTCAATGGGTAGTGTATATATGCAAATACCGCTAGCAGTTTATGCTAGTTTTAATGAGACAGGCTGGCATCATGTATGAGACTTACTACAATCAGCGTACTGTTTGCAGAGTGTGTCTGTTGTCTGTAAGAAGCTGCAGGAGACTTGAGGAATGCAGGAATGCAGCTGTTTGGAGTTGCAGCAGACAGAAAACTTGTGAGGACTTTGGGTGGGTCTCAGGTGAGCACAGGGAGTTTAGCCAGGTGTCATAACAGACCTCTGCTTTAGTCTTTGAAGCACAGCTGTAACTCTGGGACAACTTAAAGCAGTAAGTATTTCACTTAAACAGTTTCATGTTTTTGCTTTGAGTTTGTGTTTCTGGTTCTTTTTTAATAACTAATTGAATCCTTACCATAGTGACTCATTCAGTCTTCGTAGCCTGTTAACCCTTTCTCACATTTTAAGGATAAACAGATGTTTCAGTGTGGCGTTTGCATTTTATGTGAAAAGATATTTATTTCAGTTGAGAGAAGAGACCATTTTGCTTCAACTGATGTGCACTTTATTGTTTTTATGATCATCTGATATCGACAGCGTGAGTCATTACAAATATAATGACGTATTAAGCTATACAGTCATCGCCTTGTCTGTTTTACAGCTCATTGTTGTCCCAAATGGGCTGAAATAGGCAGCTTGTTTGTTTTCCTGCTGGAAAAGTATCTAGGTGGTTTGTTGTACAGTACTGCCTAACCTGTCTTTGTTAATTGGCATCTGTCAGTGCTGGCGGACTTGTGCAATGCTTCTGATGTCAGACTGAATCTCAAAGGGCGGTCATTCTGTTTGTGTGTGGTTTTGAAGCATGTTTTTTAAAGTAGAATGCCTACTGAGGTAAATGCAAATGCACATGCATGCAAATTTATGCAGTAAAACATGCATTTCGTTTTATCTGTAGCAGAAAAAGTGCAATATACTGAATGTATCTGATGGGTAAGAAGGTGAAAAGCTATGCTGCAGATCAGAGCATCATCAGATCCTACTTTCTTTAGTTTCAACTTACAAATTTATTAAAACAGGAGTGTTCCACATTTAGTGAAGATGTGGTCTTAGAGAGCTTTGGGTTACCCATAATGTGCATTTCTGTAAAGGAAAGTTCAGAGCAAGTAATAATGATGTCATTCATTTGGTCAGTGAGACATGATTTGTTGTTTTCTGCTGACACGTCTGACATTATGGTGTAGACCAGAAGGGGAAGCCAGTACCGCAGATACCTCAGTATCTTCAGTCAAATATAATTTAAAGCCACTTTTAAGTGTTTCCTTAAATTATGTCAATAATTAAACCAAAGGGTGGAGACCAAACCTCAGTACTACTTGATGACTGTATAGAAAGTTTTGTCTGCATACAGTAAATATGTTGATGCTGGCTCAGTATATTGAGCCAGCACTACCTTTGTATTTTTAATAAAAAATTCTTGTAGATTTTTGATCACGTCATGCAATACCAGCATGCATGCATCACAGCTCTTCTTTTTCTTCTGGTTATGAAGTTGTTGGTTTTTTTTTTTGGTAACTTGGCAACATTCAATATTTACAGCAGCAACAGGAGCAGCATGACTTCCCCTGTGGCAGAGGCATGCCCTGAATGCTTGTGACCTTAGTTCTTCCTCTGTGTCTCTTCCTCCTTATTCTCTCTCTGAGCAATATCATGTTGACTCTTCTAACAGTCAGTCAGTTAATATTAAAAATGTTTCCAAAACAAAAGTGTGTCAAGAGTGAAAAAGTAATTTTGCAGAGGCAGAAATGATTTGGACAAATGTTAAAATTGGCTTGACTTGAGAGACTTTTTTTGAGTTTTCACACTCTTCCTATTAGTAAACTCTTCTTTGTATAAAGTCTGAAAGTAAAATAAATCATGTATTTTTTACCAAGAGTGAGTATTTCCCACAAAATACTGAGGGTTTGAAGAAAACCTTGAGCCTTGACGCTGCTGTATACAAAGCTAGAGCAAACACTGTACATGATGAACAAGCCCTATTTGAGGTTGTGACCTTATTAGTGTTAAATGTAACACCAGCATGTGAAGCAATCACTGACTGTGCTGAGGTGTGATCATTTCCAAATCAGAGGTCACAGATTGCACAGTGGTGCAATTTGTGATGTTTTCTGTCTCTGTTGCTCTGCCTTTCTGTCGTTCATCTATCTGTTTCCCTTCACTCGTTGAAGTAACTCACACACATACAACCTGGTTTTAAAACGTGAGACTAAGCTGGCTTGACAGTCTAACTCACTCAGAGGCTTACAGGTGCTTTGAAGTGAGATACCGTTGGTGAATATAGATTTCTTCTCACAGCAGGGACTCTCGGCATCTTCCATGAACACTTTAAAATTCCTAACAGGTGTAAAAACCCTCATCTGTGTCCATACGCTTGTCAGTTACAGCGTGTTTTGCAGTGCGGTGATTCACAGTCTGTTTTTTATGGAGGCAAACCTAAGAACATCTTTTATTACTTTGAACAAAAACAGTAATGTTCACTAACAGGCTGGGTTAGGTCTGGCTGAAATGATACAATGCCGCACAACGCACTGGGTTGGATGCGACACTAACAGCAGGGGTGGAGGCTCTCTTCTCTTTATTCACACCGATAAAGGAGCTGGGCTGGGCTCTGCAGCAGTTCGTGCTCCACCTGGAGACCGCTGCATACCTTCAAAATAGGGAAGCGCATGCATGGTTGCTGAAGAAAAGGAATTTGCTGTTGACACTGTTAATGTACTTCTGTAAAACTAACTAAAAACACAAACGTGCACATCTCCATACATTCTTGGGCTTATACAGGTTGTTTGAAGTTTCTAATAGGAAGGGAAAAACTGAATATTTGCATATTCTACACATTAGTTTAGATTGTGAAGACTGTCTTACATGGTTTCTCAGCTCAGAGCCTCCTGTTTAATGATTGAACAAACTGTAGTATGAATCCATAGCAAGCAATGCTGCTGTATGGGTTGCTGAGCTCATATCACCGGTATGTTCTCTATCTGCTTGAGTTGGCACAAACAGGCAGGGTTGGATGACCTTTCAACTTGTGGGAATGATGTTTTTCCTCAGAATGTAGTCATTACATACGGATTACATTTGCCCCTGGCTGAGATCTGTTCGCATTGCGAGTCTGTCCACTTAATCGCATTCCAATCCCGGTGTGTTCTGCCTGCAGTTACACCTTGCATTAAAGTAGGCTTTCTTTTATACATGTTGATACCAGGGATCAGTTGAGTGATACAGTAAGATTCCTTTCAAGTGTGTGTAAACTTTTGCTTAGAACTGTTTATTTTAGATGTAAGCTAATAATTGACCAATTATTGCAGCTACACACCAGTTGACATATGCTAAGCTAAAACTGGGGTAAAATCAGTTTGCTTCAGTACTATACAGGATGTAAAAATGATCATTTGTCATCCTGATATCTTTAAAAACCAGTTTTCTACTAGATAATGAAACAGAACTTGTACGGGTTATCTTAGGAAAGCTTATGAAGAGGACAGCTGAGATAAATATCACAACAATGTGAAGTAGCACACTCTGATTGATAGTTGCTGTCTGAGAAAGTGTAGAGCAGCACGGATATCTCTGTTGAGTATGAGTGAGCATGAAAAATGCCCTCAGCCATGTAAGTCAAAGGCCGAACTCTCTGGGTTCCTTTGAGGATATTCCCCACATTTATTTTACACTGCATGACCTCAGCGGAAGAGTCGTTTGTTAATTGTGCATTACTGCTATTAGTTGCTGAGGTGACCACAGACAACAATAATACTGAGTCTTCCTTCTCCCTGCTGTCAAACGACAGTCACACCCTTCAGTCTGGCTTGAATCAGCCACCTCAGACCGCACAGTGATGAATGTGTTTTTGAGCATATTGCAGCAGTACATGTTACTTCTCTGTCTTTCTGCCTCAGTCTGTGTTTTTAAAAATTCAAATCTGAAGCTGTGGTTGTAAACATCTCCACATATACTCCGCTCCATCCAGAACTGAGCTTCATGGAATGTTTTCTTTTCCGCAAATGTTGTTCTTGTGAAACCGAGTTGTTGCTGTGTGGAGATCTTTTAGTAATTACCCTGGTATCTTGCGTTCACTGCACATGTGTGACTTTTCTCTCTCTCTTTCTTTCTCTCTGCAGTCGCAGCCTAGCAAGGCAACACCCAAACCGGCAGCTCAGGTCTCGACTGTGAAACCTGCACAATTTGAGGTATAAAACATTCGTCTTCAATGCCCTTTACCCTCCTCTGTCACACCCCGCCCCCCATCTCTAATAAAACTCATTTGTTAACTTCCTACGTCTGGCTGACCCCTGACCTCCCTAATTATCTGAAATGTGTGCAGTATTGTTACTTTCTTTCCTGTCCAGGAATTGTACTGGGTTTAAAAGCTACTTGTTCAGGCCGAGTGAAGAAACAGACTTAGCTGTATCCTCAGTAGCGCACAGAAAAGAAAACTTTCCTTTTCCTTCCATTCAAACACATGGGGGGTAACACCCAGTTTAAACGATTAAAGCTTCTCTGAAACAATGGATCAAAGGTGCTATTTTTGGCTCACTGGACAAATTTCCACACCTTCTGATTGTTGCTAAAGTAAAGCTGCAACGATTCTTAAATTTCTTGATTCATTGTCAACTAGTAAATTGAATTTATTTTGATCATCGATCTAATCAGTTCAACAAAAAGTTTGAATTGTCTGATTCCAGCTTCTAATGTTTGAATATTTTCTGTTTTCTTTTGTCCTCCGTGTCAGTAAACTGAATATCTTTGGGTTGTGCACAAAAACAGGGAAACCCTGACTGACATTTTTTAGACCAAAGAACCCAGTGAGTCAATGAACAGATAATTAATAGCTTGATTGACATTAAAAATAGTCTTTAGTTGCATCTCTATCTGAATGTCAGTTGTCAGATGTCTACATGTTGTCCGTTACCAGTATCAATTTTGCTAAAAACCTTGCAGATTGTACGTTACTAAACAGCCAATGAAAGTACTGACAATCTCTCAGCGGCTACTTTGTGTGTTTTTACCTCCCTTAGGCTCCAAGACACAGGGAGTCCATTGTCTTAATGCATCTCAGTATTCTGTTTTACTTACTAGCAGACAGTGTTTGAACAGAACAAAACAACAGGGGCAGCCTGAAGTATTTTCATTTGTCCTTCAACAACTGGCCTTCGACATTGTCTATTTTGGTGCCTGGCTTGTAGAGATGGGCTTTGGTAGGATATTTGGAAGTGACTGTGTGCAGAAATATGTGCTGTAGTATTTAAAGTAGTCACTGCATGGGGCAATTACATGTTTTTTTAATGCGGTTATTTATAGAGTGAGCTTTTGTTACTCAGTCTGTAACCTTCAGCTGTAAGTGCCTCTTGTTAGCAGCTGACTTTCTGCCCCTCTTCCTCCCTCTTGGTTGACTTCGCCTTGGTGCCATAGCTGCTCATGTTTCAGTGGCAGTGTGTTTGGGTAGTGCAGTGGGCAATTTAACACACTGAGGGATAGAAAACCTGTAGTTTGTATGGTTGTTGGCCCAATTCTATTTGTATACTTGTCTGGTAATCTCACTACATTTTCCACTTCTGCTTTCACTTTAAAAGGGTATTCCAGCAATACTGTATTATAATTTCAGTAAGTTGGGGGACTTACAAGTAATACAACAAAAACGGGTGAAAGTGGAAGAAAAAGAACCTGAGATATTCTTAGTCTTTTCGTGTAGGTGAAACCAAAAAACTATATCCTAAATTTCCCACAATGCAATTGATTACTTAATGTTTGCACAAGCTGAGTAGTGCCTACTAGTAAGAAGTAAACCACTGCGTATAAAACCAGTGGATTGGCCCTTTTAATAAGTTATCTGAGGGTTAACACATGAGCAGCTACCACAAACATGCGCGCATCCAAAGAGCTCTAACAAAGGTAGATGATCAACTTCTCCACACCTGGTGCGTTGCAGAAGGCATCATCAGGATCTGCCATGGCTGCAAAGCCTGAGGTGGTTACCACAGCAACAGGCGGAGCCGCAGGAAGTGGGGTCACAGCAGGAGGAAGTGCTGCAGTCGGAACAGCAGGGAAAGATGCGTCCAAAGCCAAACCAGAGGTTAGACGGACCCTGGAATAAAAGTGGAGGGGGCTGTTGGCTGTTTGGTGTGAAGTAACACGAACCACTGCTTCCTTCTTTTGGTCTCACCCTTGTTTTTCACCTTGCAAAACATTTTTACCTCTCTTTGCGTGCAACATCCACGGATCTTGGTCTTTCACCTGCATCAGAAGCTGATGTCACATTGATGAGCTCTCATGTCACCATGTATGGGATGAATGCTCTTCACAAACTCTGGAGCTGACTTCGTGAATAACTTTCTTGTGGCTTTCTTTAAACACATGCTTCTTGGTTGTAGACTAACACTACGCTGGCCGGTGCTACTGTTATTGACATGACATCAGCAGGGGCAAGTGGCGGTCCCAGAGAGATGTCAAAGGTAATGATGTCTTCATGGCCCCAAAGCACCATGCAGTGCTTTTTCTCGCTTTAATCCGAGTATCGTTTTAGGTATAAATTCTGTGTATTTATTTATATTTCGTACAATCAAGGCAGAAGCATTTGTTCTATAGCTAATAAAGATATTAGGATGTTATTTACTGGAAGCGTTGTGTTTGTGTCTCGTGAACTGAGACTGCTGTTAAAATGCTTCCTATATTTTCTTTGGGGAAACACCCAGCTTTGTGTGTTTATTTACCAGTATACTTTTAAATGAAACAATCAGCTTCATATAATCCACATGATTTCATAGCAGTAAAGTTAGCTTCTTGTATTGGCTCTTACTCAGTGTCTTGTGGGCTTGATGATATCTGATAAATACAATTTTACTCAGCAACTGACTCAGATTTGAGAAGTTAGGGCTTCCTGAATGAGACTTTTCAAACATTCCTTACCTTAGCTGCATTGTCAATAGATATTCTAAGTTTGTAAGGAAATTCTTAGGCTCTTATATGTTATATGGAAGATTAAAGATCAATCTAGAAAGGGCAGCCACACTGTTAATTATACGTATTTGGTTTTAAATGGGCTAAAGCATGAAAAAGCACCAGTTTTAAACATACACTGATCAATGGTCAGATTAGCATTTTGTTTTTATTACCATGGCTGATCTGACCAGTGATCACTGCACATTTTCTTCTGCTATGGTTTCACTAACATTTTCAATATACATTACACAGCTCTTGTCATTGTCTTGTCCATCTTGTCATCTACTGGCTTTGAAGCTGCTGTGAGTCGTTCATCCTTGTGTTTTTAAGTAATCGTTTGGATACGTGTTTGTAGATTGCACCTGTCTCCCAAGTCAAAACTAGAGCAACAGTTCCTTCTGTTGCTGGAACAGCTGCCGCCGCCAGCACAGCAGCAACCGCTGCTGTGGCCAAAGCTAAAGAGTCACCCAAAGGCACCGCCAAGGTAGATGTGAACAACATCAACAGGCTGCTCTGACTTTTTATTCCCTCCATTGAGGTGTATCTTTGAAGGCTTTCTTGCCTTGCTTTCATTATTTCTGCTTGTTTGTGTTGCGGAGTCTCAACAGTTTTTCTTACTGTCTTTACTTGAGAACACTCAGATACCTACTTTGGACATAACACGACACTGTTTTGACCTTCTTTTTTCACCTTTTGGGAAGTATAAAGGACTGTTACTCTTCACTCTGCAGCTCTTTGCTCAGCATGCCTCTTCTTGTCATTGTATTTGCTCATAGTGTACACCTTTCCATTTGTAACACCTCATACATCATGAGCTTGAGTCAGCAAGGAGGAAAAAATGAAGAGGAGGGACTTGTTCTTTGGTCTTCTTAAGCTAGTTTGATTGCACAACAGCTACTCACTTTTCCAAATGAATGACTGTCATCAAGTTGGTGGAGGCTTTCTTCTGCTGAAGTCGGTTTCTTGTTTTCCTGTCTTTCGTTTGTTTCTTTAGGTATATTACATCATTTGTCTGTGTGGAGTGGACCTGTACTTTTACATGACATGTAGTTAGTCTATAATTGATTCAAATTTATTGTATCTTAGAGTGCCACTGCGGCTACAACAGTTAAAGCCAGTGTGCCTAAAGTTGATCCTGCTAAAACGTCAAAGCCAGCTGCAGCAGCCATGGCTGCAGCTGGAAAGGTGCCTGTGCAAGGAAAGAGAGAAGAAGCTAAACCGTCATTGATGAACCATCATTGATTCTTAATATTGATGAATAGGTCAATATTCTCATGGTGTTCTCTGGTCATTGAATAAATTGCTGGAGAGCTAGTGTGCTCAGGAGATATCTTCGGAACCTGTGGGGATTTTTCATTGATGTCAACCTGTTAAACAAAATCTAATTTCCTTTCTGTTGGTGACATTATGAAGAAAAACTGTCACATTTGTCAAATTGCAATTCATCAGTCCAACAAACAGCCAGTAGGAATTGTACTACTTTGGAAATGGATTCAGTTCAATAGAGTTTCTCATTTAATAGCACAATATATGAAATTGCACATCATTAACGTATGTTCACTGTTTCTTGATTTGGGTTTTAGGTGCAGGTGGAGGTTCCTGCGCCAACAGTCAAAGGTGCCAAAGAGGTAAAGATTTCATGAACAAGTACAGCTTTGCTTTGAAAAGCATGTTGCTTGCTCTGGTGTGCTGAGTTGTGCTGCATGTGCAGGCGTCTGCGGTGGATCCATTTGACGCGCTGGCCAGCAGTCTACCAACAGCTGATCCTGTCGTGCGGCCACAGCCTGTATACACGGGTCCAGAAGTCAAAGAGGTACAGCATGGACACTGTCCATGCATGTGTGTCTGTGTGAATAGAAGTTGAGCAGTATTTTAATCGCAATAAGCTGCATGGATTTGGTGTGTCTAACTGTTTGGTGCATGTGTCACAGCATGGCATCACCTCTGAAAAGGGTCAGAAGTGTGGAGAGAGAGATGACACGCTGCCTCCAGACTACAGATTCAAAGACGTGGTCAGTTTGCTTCAATCAGCTTGGAACTTCTTCTGACCCACTATTTGTTTGTATTTTTTTTAGATTTTTTTGTATGCATATCATGACTGTCAGTTGGTTCCATAGGGACTGTTTATTTTCATAAAAAGCAACAAAACTTGGTTTACCTATGTTGTATTGCGGTGGACGTAAATTGGGCTGGGTATTGAAATATGTCTGTAGCACTGAATCAAAAACAGCCTGCTTAGATTGATTATCTATTTATTCTTTAAGGAGACAGTTAAAGATGCCAAATGATATAATGTTGAAAAGTTGTTTAGAGTTTGGGGATCCTTACAGAAACTCACACAACCTAGAAATATTCATCTAAAACTGTTTGTATAGCCAGATACAACTAGAGGGAACTTAGAGAAATATGTTGGCCTTTTTTTTTCAAATCGGAACTGAAAATTGCCAGTATTTGTTAACTTCCCATATGATCACGATTTCACTTTTCTTTCCTGGTCTAATATCAGTCTGTATTTTCTAGGGTCCACGTCCTGCAGATCTTAAACCCGAGGATGTTCCTGTAAGTAAAACATTTTCAACTGGTCTTTAGTGGAGCCACAACCTCCTGCGCTCAGCTCATTTTGGTCCAGATAGAGTTCAGACAGGGAATCACTCTTTATAAACTTTTTCCTACATGTGTAAGCAAATCAAATGCTGACATTATGCAACCATGCATGAAGCACTGTTTCCATTGTGTGATCTGCTGGTTTCTCTAGAGTGGGGAATGTTGCATTGCACCGGTAGGTGGTGTCTCAGCAAGCAGGACCCACCTTCTCTATTTAAGCCCGTTCACTCTCGTCAGACCCAACCCAAACACTCAGAAATACATGTGCATGACAGCAAAGACACATACAATGCATGCAGTGATGCATCTGTTAAACACTTAGGTATCCACCCCTATGTAGTTTACTCATTGTTCACCCTCAACACACCCACATTTGCATTTTAGTCCACTCTCACAGTGTCCTCGTGTCATGGATGAGGCTGCTTTGGTTCTGTGTCTCACAATCTTTTACATCCAGACATTTTCTCCCTGCACAAGTTTAGCAGTTTATGTTTTGTGTTTGTCATATTCTTGATAAATCAACATGGTTTTCTGTGTCAAATGTGTATTTTAAGAGAGTTTATTAGTGTTTTTGGTCTCCATGGAATGTGAAGGGTGTGTCTGTACTTTTCCTTCTGTGTTGGTACATGCAGTCTGGTTTGCATTATTTTGCCCTTTTGTTTGCCTTCGATTAGGTCAGTCATGCCCTCTAGTGGAGGATCATGTTGGTGTTTGAGAATTATCTGGAGTAAATCTTCCATGATTAGATTGTTAGTTTAGTGAATCTAATAAGATCTGGGTTTTGTGTTGTTTCCTGATGGTGACGTATGCTCTGGTTATCCTTTCAGAAACCACTGAGCACAGATGAGGCCCTGGACTCACTTTCATCTGGTTTCATGACATCCACTGTTCCAACTGGAGCCAGTAAGGAAAAGGTCAGAGTCTTGAAACATGTAGCACTCAGCTGCTAGTCCAACCTCCACCTTTATGGTCAATTCTAGACAAGTCCACATTTAAACCTGCCATTTTGGCATGTCTGTTGCAGACAGAAAGCTCTAAAAAGTCTACTGAAATTCTTTACTGAAATTGAAGGCATTTTTTTCTTGTAAAAGTATAACAAACGTAACCATTTCTAACTATTCTCTATGTGAAATGTATAGAAAAAAGGCCATGCTGATATTGTCAGTGCCTCATCTGCTGGGACTGCTAACTTTGCACCTCCACCTGTAAAGGTAAAGTAAAACATTGAAATCTCTGCAGGTTCATTACAGCAGACCAAAGAAGTAAGCATTTGTATTCTCTAATGCCATGTCCGTTGCAGAAACCTGAAACTCCCGCGGCAGTTACTTCTGTAGTTGCTCCTCCTGCTGATAAGAAACCGAAGATGGATGATTTCTCTCTGGAGGGTGCACTTTCAGCTCCTGCCACGGTACAGTTCAGCAGTGTCACTATTTATCCTCTGAATTTAGTGATTACTGTCTGTACAGTGCAGAAATCCACAGCAGTAAAAATGAATACAGAGATTTGAGATGCTTTTCATTAGTTTTCACCAGACTTGTCTGTCAGTTCAGGTTAAATACTGATGTTGTTTTTACCTCATGACCCCTTGTGGGTAGTGTGAAGGAAACATTATGAACTCTCAACTTTTCCAGTATAACTCAGAATATTCATGGCCAGCACAGGTTGCTTTGAGTTACACCCATGCAGCTGGTATTCCTATACAAACCATTAATTGCTTTTAATGACAAGTAAAATGACGTGATATGGGCAATAGCATAATTTAAGTATTAATTAAGATTACAAGATTACTTTTCATCCAGGTTATTACAATAAAGTTTAATGTCATCTCTGTTGTCTGGTGCAGACACAGAAATCAGTTCCTCTTGAGGCTCAGAAAGCTGCTGCTGGAAAGGACAAGACTGTGGTGAAGCCCAAGATCACTCAGGTGCGGTTCAGGATATGTACAGCTCTTTTTTCTGTATTTTCTCCTCTCTCCATGTCTTGCTGAACTTTAATGTGTGGGAGGGACATTTTATTTCATTAGATAAACCATTAAAGAATGACAGATCAAGACAGCACAGTCTCCTGTTCTCTCTTCAGGGCAGCTCCATGTCTTCAGATGCTCTCAGTAGTCTTGGTGATCTGCTGCCAGCAGATGTACCAAAACCCAAAGAACCTGAAGTTAGACCTGAGGACATTGTCTCGGTAAGAGCAAAGCTCAAAACTCATGACATGAAGCTTATGGTTCCAGACAGTTACGAGCATATCAGTTGCATTTGAGTTTAAGGTCTTAGCAATTTGTTTTCTGATCAGACTATGCCTTATTTTAACAGGAGGACAAACACAAGAAGGAGAAGGGTGTGCTTGTAGGAGAGAGGGACGACACCCTTCCTCCAGAGTACAGGTTCAATGAGGAAGAGCTCAAAAAGCTGCCTGCTCCAAAACCTGAGGTGAACCTGAAGCAAATTCTCTTTAAATGTCTTTAAGAATTACTGTTGGTTTAATACAAGTATAACCACAGGATTTGGACATAATATACTTTCTTTGTTTCTCTGCACCTGTCGTTCCCTCCTCCTGCAGCCCACCATGGCTACTGGTGAGGCTCTGGACTTCTTGTCTGAAGGCTTTTCAACCCCCTCAGCAGCTCCTGCACAGGTACACTGAGGATCTATCACTGATCACAGCACACAAAAACAATACAAGCACAGATGTAGTTTCTATTATCCCTAGAAATCTAATAACGTCTCCTGGTTGTTGTAGAAGTCTCCTGCTCCTCCTGCTGATAAGAAAGCCAAGGTGCAGGAAGGTCCTGGTGATTTCTCTCTGGAGGGTGCACTTTCATCTACCACCGCCACGGTACATTTCTGCAATGTCACACGTAATCCTCAGAATTTAGTGGTTACTGTCTGTATAGTGTGAACTTGCAAAGCTGTAAAGATGAATACAGAGATTTATGAGGCCTTCATTAGTCTTCACAATATGTTTTTGTCAGTGCTGGTTAAAGACTGATTTTATTTTTACCTCATGTCAAAGCATGACCTCTTGTGGACAGTGTGAAGTAAACTTGACAAGCTGAAGTCAGGGATCATCTGAGCTTTTCCAGAATAAATCAGAATATTCATTTCACAGGTCACTTTGAGTTGCAACCATGCTGCTGGTATTCCGATATAAGAAATTATTCAATAACAAGTAAAATGACAATATATAGGCATATATAATTTAATTATTGAGTGAGATGACAAGATTACTTTCCATAGAGCCATTTTCCACCCAGATAATACTATAAAGTTTAATGTCATCTCTGTTGTCTGGTGCAGACACAGAAATCAGATCCTGCTGTGGCCGTGTGCCATGTTCCTGCTAATACTAAACCTGGGAAAACTGCTGCTGGAAAGGACAACACTGACGGCAAGTCCAAGGCCACTCAGGTGCGGTTCAGGATATGTACAGCTCTTTTTGTCTGCATTTTATTTCATTAGATAAACCATTAAAGAATGACAGATCAAGATAGCACAGTCTCCTGTTCTCTCCTCAGGGCGGCTCCATGTCTTCAGATGCTCTCAGTAGTCTTGGTGATCTGCTGCCAGCAGATGTACCAAAACCCAAAGAACCTGAAGTTAGACCTGAGGACATTGTCTCGGTAAGAGTAAAGCTCAAAACTCACTGCCATGAAGCTTATGGTTCCAGAAAGTCTCATGTTGTGAGCATATTAATTGCATTTGAGTTTAAGGTCTTAATTGCCTCATTTTGTCCTCTTTTCCTTTTCACAGGAGGACAAACACAAGAAGGAGAAGGGTGTGCTTGTAGGAGAGAGGGAGGACGCACTTCCTCCAGAGTACAGGTTCAATGAGAAAGAGCTCAAAAAGCTGCCTGCTCCAAAACCTGAGGTGAGACTGGAACAATTTCAGTTTAAGTGTTATACTATAGGATGTTGGCCATCTGGTATACAGGGAAGCACAACCATGAAATGAAAACATTAATAACTTTAACATATTGATTGATCCTACTGCCTGTAGCCCACCATTGGTACTGGAGAGGCTCTGGACTTCTTGTCTGAAGGCTTTTCAACCCCCTCAGCAGCTCCTGTTGTCAAGCCTCCTGTTGTTCCCCCAACAATTCCTCCTTGTGAGGTATCTTGTGCATGATATTTGAAAATCCTTTAATATGTTACAAAACACTGTGCTACCACTAAAAACCCTCACCTCTGTTTTCCAGGTCACAATAGAGTCAGCTCTGGATCTACCTTCTAGCGATATTGTGTCTTCATCCACAGCTTCTGGAGTTCATGCTTCTGTTCCTCCTCCTCCCAAGAAGACACCAGGGGTAAGGCTGTGTGTGTGTTTTTGCATATTTGTAAACTATTTTATCCTTCTATAATCTGCATTTCTGAGTTAATACAAGAAATAGCAGTAAATCTGTCTTAGTCTACATGTCCTGAAATACGTCTCTGTTTCTGCAGAAAGCTGATGTCGCCCCTGTAAAACCACAAGGCACAAAACCCAAAGCTGACAAGGTAACTGAGAATACAAATAACTGTCTTTGCAAAATATTTTATTTTTACTGTAAAATTTAGTAAACAACAACAACATTTTATAAGTTTTGCCTCAGAACTAATTTGCCTTGCCTTTTCTTTCATCTTTTCTTGTAAAATTAGCCTAAAACCACCTCATTTGTTCTCTCCTCCAGGTTGACTCCATGTCTCCAGATGCTTTCAGCGCTCTCAGTGACCTGCTGCCAGAAGCAAAACCAAAACCTGAATCTCCCAAACTCAGACCTGAAGACATCGTCTCGGTATGGGGGACACAAATATACATGAACATACACACGCATATTTAGCTGCTTCATTATGTGATATGTGTCTGTGTTTAATTAGTGTGTTGTTTGGTGACAACCTTGTCAAACTTGTTATGGGACCAAAACCAGAGAGAAAAGCAGACAGCTGTTCATGTTTTCATTCCCTTTCTGTGTGTGTGGGTTTAGGAGAGCTAATGAAAATTAGAAAAAGGTGTGTGCATTTGTAGTAAATAATGTTTCCACCGAGTCATGCCTGTATTTTTCTTTTCCGCCTTTTCACAGGAGGACAAACACAAGAAGGAGAAGGGTGTGCTTGTAGGAGAGAGGGAGGACACACTTCCTCCAGAGTACAGGTTCAATGAGGAAGAGCTCAAAAAGTTGCCTGCTCCAAAACCCGAGGTGAGACTGGGTCAAACTGTCTTATACGCAGCATACTTTGTATTATTAGAACACAAGCTCAGTGATCAAGGTGCAGCGTTTTCTAAATGCAACTTAAAACACCATCAGTAATGATTTGTGTATGTGCTGTTTTGAAAAACATTAACTTCCTTATTTGCATTAACAAACGCAAAGATCTCACCCATATTTCATCTCAAAAAGGAAATGAAAATATAGAAATCTGACTTCTCCTCACCTCCTCCTGCAGCCCACCATTGGTACTGGAGAGGCTCTGGACTTCCTGTCTGAAGGCTTCACAACCCCCTCAGCAGCTCCTGTTGTCAAGGCTCCTGTTGTTCCCCCAACAATTCCTCCTTGTGAGGTATCTTGTATATCTGTCATAACTTCCTGCACACGTTAGCACATTAGTCACAGAAAATAACACACTGTGGTTTCATGAGGGAGATGTGCCTTTGGACAATGCTAGGCTACCTGTTTCCATGGTTTGTTCTAAGCACACTGTCTCCTAGCTTCTTATTTGTGTACAGACATTAGTGTGGTGTCTATGTTCTCACCTAAATCTCTGCAAGACACCGAATAAATGTATTCCACCAACTGCTGTAAACCATTCTTTTAAGACCTTGTTTAAATCAAGATGCCATGATATTTGAAAATCCTTTAATTGGTATAAAACACTGTGCTATCACTAAAAACTCTCACCTCTGTTTTCCAGGTCACAATAGAGTCAGGTCTGGATCTACCTTCTAGCGATATTGTGTCTTCATCCACAGCTTCTGGAGTTCACGCTTCTGTTCCTCCTCCTCCCAAGAAGACACCAGGGGTAAGGCTGTGTGTGTGTTTTTGCATATTTGTAAACCATTTTATCCTTCTATAATCTGCATTTCTGAGTTAATACAAGAAATAGAAGTAAATTTTTCTTAGTCTGCATGTCCTGAAATACCTCTCTGTTTCTGCAGAAAGCTGATGTCGCCCCTGTAAAACCACAAGGCACAAAACCCAAAGCTGACAAGGTAACTGAAAATACAAATAACTGTCTTTGCAAAATACTTTATTTTACTGTAAAATTTAGTAAACAACAACATTTTATAACTTTTGCCTCAGAACTAATTTGCCTTGCCTTTTCTTTCATCTTTTCTTGTAAAATTAGCCTAAAACCACCTCATTTGTTCTCTCCTCCAGGTTGACTCCATGTCTCCAGATGCTTTCAGCGCTCTCAGTGACCTGCTGCCAGAAGCAAAACCAAAACCCGAATCTCCCAAACTCAGACCTGAAGACATCGTCTCGGTATGGGGGACACAAATATACATGAACATACACACGCATATTTAGTTGCTCCATTATGTGATATGTGTCTGTGTTTAATTAGTGTGTTGTTTGGTGACAACTTGTCAAAAATGTTATGGGACCAAAACCAGAGAGAAAAGCAGACAGCTGTTCATGTTTTCATTCCCTTTCTGTGTGTGTGGGTTTAGGTGAGCTAATCAAAATTAGAAAAAGGTGTGTGCATTTGTAGTAAATAACGTTTCCACCGAGTCATGCCTGTGTTTTTCTTTTCCGCCTTTTCACAGGAGGACAAACACAAGAAGGAGAAGGGTGTGCTTGTAGGAGAGAGGGAGGACACACTTCCTCCAGAGTACAGGTTCAATGAGGAAGAGCTCAAAAAGCTGCCTCCTCCAAAACCCGAGGTGAGACTGGATCAAACTGTCTTATACGCAGCATACTTTGTAATATTAGAACACAAGCTCAGAGATCAAGGTGCAGCGTTTTCTAAATACAACTTAAAACACCATCAGTAACGATTTGTTTATGTGCTGTTTTGAAAAACATTAACTTCCTTATTTGCATTAACAAACGCAAAGATCTCACCCATATTTCATCTTAACGAGGAAAATGAAAATATAACAATCTGACTTCTCCTCACCTCCTCCTGCAGCCCACCATTGGTACTGGAGAGGCTCTGGACTTCCTGTCTGAAGGCTTCACAACCCCCTCAGCAGCTCCTGTTGTCAAGGCTCCTGTTGTTCCCCCAACAATTCCTCCTTGTGAGGTATTTCGTGTATCTGTCATAAGTTTTTGCACACATTAACACATTAGTCACAGAAAATAACACACATTCTCACCTAAATCTCTGCAAGACACTGAATAAATGTATTCCACCAACTGCTGTAAACCATTCTTTTAAGACCTTGTTTAAATCAAGATGCCATGATATTTGAAAATCCTTTAATTGGTATAAAACACTGTGCTATCACTAAAATCTCTCACCTCTGTTTTCCAGGTCACAGTAGAGAGCCTGTCAGCTCTGGATCTACTTTCTAGCGATATTGTGTCTTCATCCACAGCTTCTGGAGTTCACGCTTCTGTTCCTCCTCCTCCCAAGGAGACACCAGGGGTAAGGCTGTGTGTGTGTTTGTAAATTTGTAATCTGTGCCTTGTGTTTCCACAGAACCTGACCTGCAGGTAAAACTCAACTCCAGCCTTTTTTCCATCTACTTATATTCTATAATCCTGCTGCTACATCAAGTTCTATTTTCTTTGTTTGTGTATTCAGCTGGCAGCAGCAGCAGACAATGCCCTGGATGCTCTGTCGGACACCTTGAAGGATATCAAACCTACCCCTCAACCCGCACCAGTTCCCACCAAGGATACTGTCAAGGTAGCCAGCATGCTTCAAATGTATGATGTATAAAATATCTGCAGTTTTACTGTCTGAATGTGACTTTAACTATCTTGTGTGGTTGTTGCAGGAGAAAAAAATTGTTGAAGAGAAGCTGATTAAGATGGGAGAGAGAGACGACACACTGCCACCAGAGTATCGACCCACTGAGGAAGACCTCAAGGTAAACTGACAGCTTCTGAAAACAGGTGGTCAAAGTAAAGTACGTTCACTCAAGTACAGTTTCCACTTCTGTTTTATTGCAAATTGTAGGCTTTAAACACGCAGTCACAACAAAAAACAGGGGAGATGACAAATCAAATACAGTTGGTGCACAGCCTCGCGAACGAAGAAGAGAAGTAATTAGACAACATATATCAAAAAATGTTTGTTCGGAGTGCAGGAGATTTGAAAAGTGCATACGAAATATTGATATTAGATACCAAATCTATGATCACTACTTAAAATGTGATGCATTATCATTGATTAAACTACCAGAATAATAGTTAGAATTTGTTTGAACCTCAGACAGTCACAAAATATCGTAGCTTATACTGATCATATATGTTTCGACCAATTCGTGACTAAGCATCTGAATAAATCACCACCACTGTTTGATTACAGCAACATGTGACCGATAGAAAAGCTTACTTACCCTGTATGACTTTTAGACGTATGACTTAATCAATTATTTTTAGCTTGATTCCCCAAAAAGTGCAGGACGAAACTATTTATTGCATAATGAATATAAAGGGGGACTGTAAATGAGTGTTAACTGGGACTAGTTTACCTTTTGTGTGTTGTACATTGTTGCTTTACTGTGTGTAATATATATATATATACTATTTCATTTTAAAGAAAATGGCAGAAGAAAAAGAAAAACAGGCAGCAGCCCCTAAAAAGGTATATTCCTCATATAATGCAGCAGCAATTAAATGCTTTTTAAAAATGAACTGTGTTTGTAGATACGACACAATGTTGATTTTTTTGTTTTTTCTCTCTGCCCTGCAGAAGGGTATGGATGACAAAACAGCCTTGGACCTCCTGTCCAGTGATTTCTCTGATACTCCCAAAGTCGCTGCACCAGTCGCATCATCTGGAGCCACAACGAAGCTGCAGCCTCCTGTGCTGGACTCAGAGCCCCTGAAGGTAGCAGACAGAATGAAATACAAATGTGCACTTTCACCTCCTTCATATAAAACATTAGTAATTTGATATGTCATGAAAAAATACACAAATATAACTGACAATGGCGAAAATTTATAACGGTGAGTGGAGCACGGCACTTCATAGAGATCACAAACAAATGCTGTCTTTGGATTCATTATGAGCTGATCAGGTTTGATAACTTTACCTTTTATTTATTATTGTTTCCTAGCCGATGGCCGGTGCTGCTCTGGACTCCCTGGCTGGCAGCCTTCTCCCAGACAACCCAGAGTTCAAATCCAAAACAGACAAACCAAAGGTAAAAAAATATCTGCTTGAGACGTAAGACTGATCCATCAGATTATATTACTAATAAGTTAGAGGAAGAGAAGACCAAATGTACATCTTCTCTATTGGTCGAAGTCTGCTACTGACTAATGGTCTTTCATAAGAAAGATTACTGCACACTTTTGGTCATGATTGTCACATGACGCCCCCTAGAGGTCATCCACTAGCAGCTCCTGTATCAGTGCTCACCGCCTCATGGATCAGTACGGCGCTGTTGAGCCTAACCAAGGTGTCAACTTTGTTACAGGGCAAGAGCAAGTCAAAGTCAAAGTCTAAAGTAAGCAAATCGCCTGCTGCATGAAGACTTAAATTTAGCTGGATATGAATTATATGTGACATAATGGATCTGTGCAAAACAAAAACAATTACTGGGTGTTATTCGTTCCGGATGAATGCATGCTGCAACATGAGATGCACTCTGATGTTAATTTCTCCAATCTGTACAATTACTGCATGCGAAGTCGTCGCTTCTTCCTTTCCTTTATGTGCAACTTATTTGTTAAAACCCTGTGCTTCAGAAACACCATGCAGAGGATCCATCAGCCGCTGACCAGCTATCAGCTCAGCTAAGCTCAGACGTTGTGCCAACATCCACAAAGAAGGGAGGCAAGAGTTAGGTCGCCTGGTAAGATTTGTTCTTATCTTCGTGCACAGTTTCATTCTTCTGAAATGTGTGACATCCTGAGCATGTTTCCACTGACCGCTGAATGTTTCTCGTGTTGCAGGTTGTCGGTGTCATTCATCCTCCGGGCCACAGGGACGCATCAGTGAGGGAGCCGCTCTCTGGATGATGATTCTATTTTTCTAAATTGCCAAGAATGTATACTGGATGAAAGACAAGCCTAGACACACTCATACCACTCGCTACACACACACACACACACACACACACACACACACACACACCTACATATCTGCGTGCACCACCTGTTTTGTTTTTGTTTTTTTGTTGCTGGGTTTCACCTTCAAAGCCGAGAAACTTTTGGTTTCTGTTTTTGGAGAAAATGAAATGAAAGACTTTTAAAAACTGGATGGGTGTAAAAAAAAAAAAAGAAAAAAGATTGATGGACGACTAAGAAAGAAAAGAAGGGAAACTGTTTCAGACACACAAACATAAAACCATCTTTTTGGGCGCTGAGAGTCATGTGTGTATATCTCAGCTGAGGGTTTCTGTTTCTCCGTAGATACACTAATATTGCGACACACCGGTTATTTTGAGCCTGGTGGTGCTGCGACGTTGGTTGGAGCGGTGGCGACTGTCAGCTTGTGTGGGAGCAGGACGGAGGAGGCGTACAGTATCGGGATGTTTGTGCAATCTTGATGTACACAGAAAAAGCCAAGTTTTCTATCACGATGTGTTTCAGATGCCATTAAGACACTAGTGTACAGCTAAGTTTGCCTATATTTTGGACAATACATAGTTTACATTATTAAATATGTGGAGGATTTCTTGGAGGTGTACTGCTTTATTCTGTATCGGAGAACTTTTTTCTTTTGCAAATGCCTTTTTTTCTTCCTGTAGAATGATATCTGTCAAAAGAAGGGTCTTTTGTATGTATTTGGTTGGCCTTGTAGAAAAAGAAGAAAAAATACTGGCGTTCGGAAGTGCACCTAGTGAACAGAGGTGGCTTTGTGATCCGCCATTGTTTGTATACTGTAAAAAAAAAAAAAAATTTTTTGCTCTATATAAGAAAACACTGTATAACTTGCAAATCGCTTTCAGGTCACTTTAAATTCCCCAAGTTTTTGTGTGGGTGTGAGAATATATAAGTGGATGTGGGAATACTAAGTACCTTAAAGAGTCTAACGTTGAGAACCATGGAGTCTGGTTCTGTGCCTTAAAAGAGAAACGAAAGCTAACATGAAGTGCCTTAATATGTGGAGAGAAATAAAATGGACAAACACTGTCTTTTAAAGGTGCGAGGGAACCGTGTATGTATGTAACAAACCGAGCGGGAACAGAATCTCCTCTGAAAGTTGTTCTTCTCTAACTCCTGACTTGTGGTTTTTCACTCTGCATACAGCTGTAGCAGCCCACTTCCTTTTGACTCAACAAGAGGGGGCTTAAAACAGAAAACGTCTTTCGCTCAAATATTATACCTTTGTGCCAAGACCCTGAGTGACTGATGGGGATGCAAATGAATGGGTGTGATGTGTGTAAAAAAAAAAAACAGAAAAACGAATAAAGACAAATACAGCTCATTGCAGCCAGAAGGAACGCTCGTCTGAGTGGTTTTATTTTATTTTTGTTTTACTGTGGGATAATTCTAAAATGTGCATTCATTAAAATAAAATTAAAAGATAACATTTCACATTTGTTCTATTGTTATTACATGTGAAAGAGAAATTTGTTAATTTATGAGACATTGGAATTTAGAAAAGGGAGATTTTTAATTAAAAATTTCAATATTTCCAGAGTCTGTTACATGATCAGAAATAAGAATTTTATTAACTGCAGCTGTTTACATTTTTTTTTGCTAAGAAATGAGCAGAAACTACACTAGAAAGATGGTTAAAACTAGCTTCTAAAAGCACAGATTGTAAATGAAAATAAAATCTAACAATCATGAAGAACTATATACAATTATTGCATAAATTGCAACAGGAAAATGCAACATAAATCATCACAGTGCAGAATATTCTCAGGATCATCTTCCACATTCACGGGGATTCAATATTCATTTAACAGTGTTCTCAAACCACGATGCAGCTTAGAGTGGATGCTGGCAATAAAGAAGCTTTCTGAGTATTTGATATGTTGAATGCTTGAACCACTTTAAAGACGTCTTCTGTTTTACATCGCACACATTAAAAACGTTTTAAGTTGGCCACAAGTTGCTAATCAAACCGAGTGAGGAATAATTTTTCTGCAACTTTAACACAACAGCTGGAAAAAAGAATTGCAATTCGAAGAAAAGCCTGTGAAAGTGCGCCATGTCTATCAGACGTGTCTGTTGGTCATCATTTGCTTCTCAGGAGCCACACGCGGCCTACGTGAGATGAAATAAAAAGATGATTATGAACATGTTTCACAAAGGAATTAAAAAGGAAAAACTGCACCGTAGCTGTGATTGAGGCCACTGAAAGATTTTGTGTTTTTTAGCAACCTGGGAGAAATTATGTTGAACAGTTAAAAGACAAAAAATACATGTAGGTGGTAAAGTTCTTTAATTAACTCCCTCTGTTCAAATTTCAGCTTAGAGACGTGCTTGAAAATACATGTTATAAATCAATACAGAATTCATTATTTCTATTGTATTTAAGGTTAAAAATAGCATTAAGGCTTTCATGGTGCGCAGTAAAACAAACTGGGAAAGAAATATGCAATTTACAAGAAACGCAGCAGAAACAGCAGTTTGTGTCTAAGTTTCCATGGAAACTGTTATTTAAATTAGGCTTGAATTTTTTTTAAAAAATGAAAAAAGATCACTAATCTATAAAATAAAAAACCCTAAATGTACACACGTTTGTTTTAGTGTCTGCGAGTTCATCCACTCTGTGTGTGTGTGTGTGTGTGTGTGTGTGGGAGTTGGGGAGGGGGGTTTAAAAACGTCTTTAAGTGTCAAGACAATATTAGATTTTAAAAAGGAAATAAACTTACTTTCTTTTGTAATGATGAGGGCATCTCCGTGTTCTTATTCCTGCATAAAAACAAAAGTATCATTTAAATTATTCAAGTGACCGCACACATATTACAGCAGAATCAGTGAAAAAACATTTCTGGATTTCTGGGGAAAATGCAATGTAAAAAAATATAGAATTATATATAAATATATATATATATGAATGTATGTAAATCCTTAATGATTATATCAGATGGACTTACGGTTGCAGTACACGATGGTGACGATGAGGAGCAGAAGAAGAAGGCCACAGCCGCCAGCCAGTGGACCCAGTATGAGGATAGAACAGGGCAGAGAAGGGACAGTTGGTCCTGCTGAACATGAACATGCACTAGTCAAACACCTGGTTCCTCATAAATACAGAGAGTCCGAATGCAGAACTGTGATGTGGAACATTTACCTTTTCTTCTGTTCCTGTCGTTACAATCGCAGGGCGCGGCTGTTACGATTTGGATGTTTGTTGGTTTGGTCGGTGGTGCTACTGGTGTGTCTTTCTTTACTTCTTCTGAGAGAGGAAAGAATACACGGGAAGGGTTACCAAAAACACTCCATCATGTGAGGATTAGATCACAGTTAGAAGAAAAACAAACTCACCTCCAATCAGTCGGGTTACCGTTCCAAATTTCAGCTCTGTTCCTCTGAAGACAGAAGCACAGCTGTAAACGCCGCTGTCTCTGCTTTTTTTGAAGGACTTCAGCTTTAGTTTGTTTGTGGCTCCGTGAGAGAATACCTCAGAGTAGTCACTTCTCTTCGACTTTTCAATGCCACTTTGGCTGAAAGATGCAATGAATTCCACGCCAGAATTGTCCAGTGCTCGAAACCAGATGATCGTGGACGTCGTATCAGGAGGTCTACACTCGATTTCAACCAGCTGGCCTTCCTTTACTGCTACGTTGTTGTCAGCTCCTGAAGTCATTTCTAAAAGATGTGATCAAATGAGAGCAGCAGTCACTCACTTCTCTGTTTTCAGGTACAAAAGTAAAAGATTGAATCACAAATCAGATTATTTTACTGATTATTTTGGTTTAACTTACTCTGAATAAACACCAGAATCACCAGAACTTGAATCCATTTTGAGTCCATTTTTAGTCTCGCAAACGACAATAGTTGCCAAACACGTCTTTGTGGTGTTTATTGGAAACTGCAAAGAGATAATTCAGTGAGATATGAAACCACGCCCCAGCTGTAACCTTCTTCTCTGCTGCGTCGAATGGGATCATTGCAGCAGAGCGCTGCAGAGGCCTCCTGCAGCACGGTCGTGGTCGGCACCATGTTTTGAAGTAGAGCCCACCCGATCTGCACTTAACTCATGTGCCTCTGGTTTAAAGCATCGAACAGTGCAGCTTCATCCACAATCTACCTGCACACAAACAGCAGCAGCGTGTGTGGGGGCTGGAAAACCAAACGATGGGGTGAAAAACTGCAAACTGAGCACGCGATGTCAAGCCTGTGAAGCGACCCGCTTTTACACGCCGTTTCTTCACAAATCAAAAAGTGGCTTTCAGAAAACTTCATGCACAGTGGAGGCAAAACCTCACCCGCCGATGGACTGTGGTTGACTTTGACCTCTGACCTCCCTCCTGTGTGTGTGAACATTGATGCCCTTCAGAATTCCAAGAAAGACTTTCTGTCATCTGGAAGAAAAAATGAAATGGTTCCGCACAGAGTTAAAAGTATAAAAGGGTCCAAAGATTCCACTTAACATCAGCGTTTCCCATCTCTAGTCCGAACTCGCTGTGAAATATTCATGAAACGACTCAAACTAAAAAGAAAATCACACGACCTATAACACAGGTAACAGAATATGAAAGTAAAAGAAAAAAACATCAATAAATTCTTAACGATGTCCTTTTAGCGGAAATGAGAATGAGAATGCATACATGTGATCACGTTTCCCCTTACTGCCTGCTACCTTGTGGCTTTGCTGGTTCCTGTGAGGACATCAAGAAATAGTCCTCACCATACACCGTTTACAGCCTGAGCCCTCTGAAGTGGCTTCTTCTCTTCAACACAGGCCTCCACCTGCTAGGTTCAGGGGTTGTCTTAAGTTTACAACCACTCCACTCACAAAACCTACACAACTAATGATTAACTGACATATTGCTCTACTTTAATTACTATTTTAAGCCAATAATGCCTTTACTCATGTAGAACATTTGTTCCTTTCTGGGTCTGTTTGGGGAAGATCAAATTGCACTGCATGGCCAACCACTCCTAACACCCAACAGAACACTCACTCAGTCGCTGCAGCAAGCTGGAAGTTTACACCTCTAGATGGCAGCAAAAGTAGGATTCAGATCTGTGTTGTTTCTTAAACCCTAAACCCCCAAATTCTGTCACAAAGCTGCAGCCACAGCTGAAACCTGTGAGAAGTGTGTTGAATTTGTGGCCACAGATTAATCGGTGATGTCACTAAAGATTTGTGACTGGAAGTGAGGCTCTATCAGGCTCTGCTGTTTCAATTTTAACAATTCTTCAAAATAATTAAATGCTGGAATACTCCTTTAAGAGTTTAGAGAGTGATTAGTAGCTACCTGATTCCTCCTGTCAGGAAATAATGTCTCTGAGATGGGGTTGTATTATGTTACTAAAAGAATCAACGCAAGTTTAAGTTTATTCTATATTTAGAATATGTTCACAGCTTTACCAGCTATTTCTGACGGCGAACAGATGCTTTTATATCCCTCCATGCTCACTTCAAAGACTTTAAAAGTCAAAAAACAGCACTTTTACCTCACAGAACATGGAAATTACTGGCTTATTGCTGCCTTGATGATTTAGCTTTAACACAATGGAGTCTGGTGGCTTTAAGGGCAAAGATAGATGAGCTTCAATAGATGGATGGATGGATGGATGGATGGATGAATGGACGGACAGACGGATGGACAAAGACAAATAGATAGAAAGATAGATAGAAAATAGATAGATAGATAGATAGATAGATAGATAGATAGATAGATAGATAGATAGATAGATAGATAGATAGATAGATAGATAGATAGATAGATACTTGTGGAAATTCAAGGTATCCAGTAACCCACACATGTTACGTTAAAGAAAAATAAGGAAATAAATGTGCAAAATATCATGAAAAATTGTGCTGGTAGACAAAATAAGGTGCAAAAATGTAAAATAAAATTTAAAAAAAGATTATTCAAAAGTCTAAATAATAAAAAAAACAAGCATATCATCATACAGTTGAGCTACTATGAGCTTCTGTTTTGGTTTCCAACCCTAGTTTATTGTGTGGCTCCTCCATAGACAAAGGAGGTGGTCGGTGTGAACTACCAGCCTCAGTGGGGTAAATGTGCAGTAGTCAGTATGCATACTGAATCTTCTTTCTTATCCATACAACACCAGTAGATGGCCATATTGGTCTTTTTGGGCTGTCTGTGTGGGAAGAGAATGGTTTGACATGATAAGATAACCTGAGTCACCATGTTGCCATCCACACCCCAACCTCTCCTGCTGTCCCTCCACCTCATCCCCACTCCCAACCCCACTGGTCGAGGCAGATGGCCACCCCTCGCTGAGCCTGGTGGTTCTGGGCTTTTCCCCCCTTTCTATCCTAGGAGTCTTTTGGTTCCTTCCCATCGTCGCTGACTGCTTGCTCATAGGGAATCTGTTTTCTGTTCTTTTTGCTATGTGATGACATGCGTTGTAAATATGCGCTCTACAAATAGAATTGAATTGAACGTTGTGTAATGAAACAGTGTTTCTGTAAGTCTGCTATTCTGCTTTCTAAAGGGTCAAAAACACTCCACTGCCACATTAACATTTACCTGATCGAATAGCAACTTTATTCCAGTTTATATGTCCTTTAGGTTTTGCTGCTGACAACATCCACAGCATTTCATTGTACATCTTCTGTGCTGATGCTTGTATCTGCTTCTCTAAACTGGGGGCATGTTGACCTCAATCTACTGTATTTACAGTAACACACAGACTACAAGTACCTCATACACCAAATACTTCAAAGAAACCAGAGTATTCCCCTACATGTGTGTACAGTGTGCACAGCTGTACTGACCTGTTATGTAACTCTAATAGGGATGAAGACCAAAACTGAAAATTTAACCCAGTATACAGCAAAAGGACATAACAACGACTACACTTCATGTGAAAGCTGGTCTGTGAGGAAGTGAAACTCCCCTCAGATCAACTGAGCAGAGCTACGTCTGCGATGGCGCAACCTGAACGTCTTATTTCCTGCTCGGTGATGGAAAATAAATGCGCTGATTTGGTAGTGGGCAACAAGTGCTGACATTTTCTGACTTCAAGTGGGCGATTTATCTTTTCCACGGGTGGGAGGAGACGAGAGAGAGAAAGAAAAGCAGAGACGAGGGATGAATTAAGAGAAAGAGAAAAGCAGAGCTGAGCCTCATTAACCTGAGCTGCTGTTGAGTATTTTCTTCACCCCGTCGCTCTCAAAGTGCTTGTAATTTTGGGTTCTGTTCTTTATAAATGACTCTGACATTCACGTCTTATGAAACCTACATGAGAACCGAGTGGGTTTCAGTGTGTGCGTGGTTTTCAGTAAGCAGGGGATTCTGTTGATACTTGGTGTAAAAAGGGAAGACCCAGTCAAAATGCTCTCTATTAGCCCACCTCACCTTTCCATGTCTCTGTTTCAGGGTTGAGTCACTTGCAGAGCACACCTGCATGGGCTTCCCTGTCTTAGTCACACAGGGGGTCTCCAACCTGAAACCTGCATGTGTGTGTGTGTGTGTGTGTGTGTGTAGCGGGGAAGCCAGCGAGAAAAACAGCTCCTTATGCATTAAAATGCAGCAACAAGAGATGTCTTTACGCTCGGTACCAGTGAATTAATGTTTGCTTCACCAGTTCGTCTCACGGCTCTGCTGCTCTGCCAGCTTCTTTGAGCATTCTGGGATATGGAGTTGAAATAAGGAAACCGAGAGCATCGAGAGGAGTAAGTACAACTGTGGAACTGTGAGAGGAAACACATGCAGATATCTGTTTGCTCTTCATTTGCTGTGTTACTAAGGCTTCCTGGTAAACATTGAGTGTGTATTAAAAAATAATTTAAATGGATGTTTTTTTCATTTTTTTTGCTACAGAAGCTTGAATCATTTTTACAAATTTATCTACTTTAGAGTTGCATGTTTAACATAAAAAAGAGTAAACAAAGTCACTGTTGCATCATCTGTGTATTTGTTGCATATAAGTTCAACATCTTCTTGTTGAGATTATGAATTTGATGGGGGGGGTTTTGCACTCTAAAATACTAGAAGCTTGAAGGCATTTGGTTTATTGCGGTGCAGCAGACTCGTGCTTCAACAATCATGTGCCCCTGAAGACAACAGAAAAGGAAAAGCCACCATTTTACTATGTTAACAGTCTTTTTTTACAGAGTACTACAACTATTTTTGTGGTAGTCATGGATGTCCTGAAAAGGGTTTCCACTGTAAAACCCAATCATGAGGCTCTGCTCTAAACAATGAATCATATGTCAAATCTGATTCAGAATTCAAAATACAGAGGCAGCTTTTTTACTCACATAGTATTAAATTAGGCAATGTGTCATAAATGTGCCATTGTTAAAATGTGACTTTCACTATGTCCTGTATCTATAGCTTAACAGTTAATCTGACGTATTTATATTATTTATTGTCCATATATTTCCTCACAACCAGCTGACTCCTGCTGTTTTTAATTTATGTTAAATCAGACATCCTTATGATTTTTAACTGTATTAATATTATACTGGGGGGAAGAATCATTTTAATGTTATGTCTTTAAATGTTCACCTGTTGCACTTCAATTCTGTGCATCTTTCATGCGCTGTAATTTAATTCCTGCGTTTTAGTTAATGACGTTTTTTAACTAAAAAGCAGTGGAGATATGTGTGTTTGTGTCCCATTTCTTAAATACGGATTAATTTACATAAAAGCCGCTTGTCAAATCATCTTGCAAATCACCATTTCTTGTGATACAGACTCATTTTTGAGCAAGGTTTATGTAAAATAGTACTATGTAGAGTACTGTGTAGCTACATTCAATTTAACTTCTTTCTGACTGTATTCTGCTGAACTCCACGTTCATGTCCAATTTATTAAAGCAAACTCTGACAAAGAATCTAGTGAGTGTATGGCGTATTCATTATGTTTTCTAACTTTTAATCACTAACACAGGCCTTCATCAGTGTTAAGCCTAAAATTCTAATTAACTATGACTATAATGTCTGAAGAAGGCGGCCTACAAATGCGTTACAGGATATGTATAGTTTTTACATGTATTCCACTTTTACAGTGTGCTGTGTTTAAAATATATGCAGCTCTATTTGTCCTCAATAAACATCAGAACTCAAACTTCTATAATAAACACATGTGAACGTACTGCTGCCGTCTGCATTCATCCATTTCCTGGAACTGATGAATGCAGTTCTTTTCTAAAACATCTACACAGAATCACATTACACTGATCATGCTGTTGATGTTATTCATTTGGTGCATCTTGCTAACTACATCTGGTTTTCACAGATGTTTAATCTTCAGTTTTCCTGAAACTATCCGAGGTGTTGATTCAGCTTTATCATTATTTCGGAGGCTGTCTTTTTGTGGTGCCGTTGAACTGACTGCGTTATCTTCATTTTCTGTAATTTTCTCCACTTTTTGACGACAGACATGTTTTTGAGTGTGATGGCTTACTTTGTTTCGACTGTATGTGTACTAAAACAGATCGGTTATGAGAGCTTTGTGAAGTACTGATACAGAATTTGGTTTTATTTTGTTGAATTATGTGACCAGCGTCACCTCTGTTAACAGGAAATCACCCAATGTGTTCTTTTACAGTCCTTATAATTCACTGTGACAGTAATTTACGCTTTTTAAATTAGATAAATAAAGGCCCTCGCCCCACCTACACAAGCACCGTCACACATGTATGCATAGTTTATCATCATGTGTGCTGCATTTGAATGCATTTTGCCAAAGAGTTGTACTTCACTGTATTATATCCAATAAAAAACCCACTGCAACAAGATCCTCTAGGTTTTCTTTGTTTTAATTGACTGCATTTCAAAACTGTGCTCTCTTTCTGTCTGTCTTTTCTCTCGCTGCTTGTCAGTGCTTGTGGTTGGGTCTGTGGTATTTTTTGTGGTCTTTTTGTTTCAGAGCCTAGATGAAGAGCTCAAAGCTGAGCGAAGCGATAGCATCTCAGTGAACATGGCTCCATCTCTTCTCTCTCCAGCACACAGGAAAGAGTTGCACATACTTCCCCCCCCTTAAGACCCGAACAACCACGAACCCGGTGGTGTTTTTGCGCTCATCAATCACACAGGTGTGAGCGTGTGTTTGCTTGTATGTGTGTGTGTGTGTGTGTGAGACAATGAGGCAGAAAGAGACTCACACAAATTGACAGATAAAAATGACTTTGTAGCCTTTAAATTGAGGTTTTAGCAGAGAAGCGTTTTGGCACGAACTGGAGGTTGTTGAACAGAAACTGAATGTGAAGCAAGTTTTACACATCAAAAGAAGAAGTAAAACCCTGTCACTCACCTACTCAGCTTCCGCCCAGCACAATATTGACAATGGAAGTACAACACCCACTTCCAAACCTCTGTTTCTCCTCTACACACACATGCACAGAAATCATCAGTGTTTCTCAAATGCACTAAAAATGAACATGAATGCAACAGTTTGCATCGTTCTTTTGGACTTATGACAACTTGTAATGAAATTATGTTCAACCAATAAACTACATTAAGTTCCTTGACAATAAAAGGTATTGTTAGTTACCTGTTACTAAATGATTGCTGCTACAGACACACATTCTTAGGTTATTCCAATTGGTATTTTCATGATAACACTTTCAAAATGAGTATGTGTTATTTATCATAATTAATAAAAAAAGTTTTTAAGTTGGGAAATTAAAAAAATATATGGGTTGCACTGGTGTTAAGGGGGCCTAAAAAATGTAGTTATCAAGCCGATTTCAGCTTCAATTAACTTTTAACTCTAATGCAGAAATCTGAGTTTAGAGTTCACACATTAAGTTGATGCAAATACCAACTTTATTATATCAACCCAACCTTTTAAAATAATGTCTGCCACTTAGAAAGGCTTATCTCAGCCCGTAAATTATATATATATTTTTTTACCTTGCAACTATGCATTTATTTAAGCAGCGGGAACAGGCTGCTTTGACAAGTCATTAGTGTTACTGAAAAAAAGCACAGCGTTTGTTATACCTGTGTTATTTCTGGTATCGCAAACATGAATGTTTATAACTCTCTTAATAATGCAAGCACGTTTCTGTATGTATAGAAAGTTTTTATTGATTAAACACTCACAGAAAAATCAACATGACAAAGCGTCTTTTTTTTTGAGATTGATGTGTGAACGTACCACAACACTGTCAAAGACAAAAACACAAATAAATACAGAAAATAGAAAAAAAATACAGACAATGAGCAAATCCTGTATCCAAATCCAGCTGTTTTGTGATGTTGGTACGTAAATAAACTAGAAAGATTAAAGATTTGGGCTTTCAGTAAAAAAAAAGACAATCTGAAAAATCATCTTGATAAACCTGTATTTGTGACTCACATTATAGACAAAAAGTGACAGCAGGGGTTAAACTTGGTGGAGTTCCACCTTTCAAAATATACAACAAATATAACAATATCTTACATGGCTGCTTCTCTCTTCTCCGGCTGAAGGCACATTTCACGGTAAATAAACATGACAGGCTGTTGCCAGCAGACTGACTCTTCAGGGTGAATCTCGTCCTTTACGCTCCACTGGATGGACGAGTTGAATGACGCACTTCAGCCGCTGCAATCACAGAGGCAATTTTTATTAACCTAAATGAACTTCAATCGTCAAGCATCATATTACACACATTAGGTACATACTTTGAGATGGACAAAAGATGCTGTAGCAGTGCTTTAGGTCATCTGCCTCTTCCTTAATGGAGAAAAACAAAAGACAGAAGCTGCAGTCAGTCGAAGGAATGAGAAGAATTAAGACATGTATCTGGTCATGGAGGAAAAATAACACAAAACAAAACAACAAAACAAAAATGACAGCTTATTTCACCATCAGTAGGAATGGACTTACTTTACAAAGTGGTGGTGGCGACATTTTTTGGGTAGCCCTGTAAGCAAGAAAGAGTTTTACAAGTGTTGGTGACATAACTTGCTGTATTGCTGGGCACAAATCTCTGCAACCAGTGTACTTTTCCTATCTGACTTTACATTATTTAGTACGTTAAATGAGAAGGCAACTCACGGCTGAAGTAGTAAAGTGTGCAGATCAGAGCTAAAGCCAAACCCGCAACAAGTCCAACCAACGGCCACAGAATCACAGCGCCGCAGCCAGCTGGAGCAAACAAAAAGTCATTTCAGCACATGGTTTCATTTAAGAGGTTACTGCATTTACAGCATTGTTGCCTGATGGATTTCTAACTGTAACTATACACACATATATATGTCTATACAGCGTAAAACACGTGTAAGCTGAAATTTGTAAGAAGCAGGACATTAAAAAATGCCAATGACACTCCGCTGCAGGCTGGTGCATACGCTATATTCCCCTAAATGAAAAAAATTTGTTAACTTACGTGGAAGATTCTTTGCAGAGCAGCGACAGACTGACGGTCTGGGTTTTGTCTTGGAGGGTGGGGGTGGGGTTGGCGGTGTCACTATCAATAAAGATAAACGGACCATAAAGACGAGTGACAAACAGCAGTGAAACAAAAATGCAAAGAATTTTTTCAGAGTTAAGGCAGCAAGT
Source organism: Dascyllus trimaculatus (assembly GCA_024666655.1). Classification (NCBI taxonomy): domain Eukaryota; kingdom Metazoa; phylum Chordata; class Actinopteri; family Pomacentridae; genus Dascyllus; species Dascyllus trimaculatus. Next base: position 22,635,691 of record CM045450.1, read on the forward strand.
TTCATCCTGTTCCTAATGTCAAATTGTCGTACATGACAAGAAATGATCCTGGCCAGATTTGTTCTACAGATACATGATGTCTGTACTACAGATACGGTTGGTCCACATATGACTCTTTAAGGCCGGCAGAATATCGTTCTTCTTTTTCAGCATATATTGGTAAACGAACTCCATCTAAACAGCTGTGATACATTCACTTAATGTGATGTTCTGTTTATCCGTGATTGTAGACTTTTTGCTCGTATTTTTCTGTTACAAAATTATTTTTATTAAATTTTCATGTATACAGTCTGGCAGCAACACAGTAACCACTGCAACTATAATATTTCTCATATGTGCAGCTTAAAATGTATACCTCTCTCAACAAAACCAACAGCAGCAGTCACTGTGTTAAAATGCTACAGAGGTTGTTTGACCGTCCGCTAAGTCTCATCACACTTGAGCTGTTTATGGCACTTATCCAGGTTGTCCTCTCCTGACTAGATCCTTGCTTGTGTTGTATCTACTCTCAGATGTACGTTGCTTTGGATAAAAGCGTCTACTAAATGAAATTGCACAACTGTGAGTCCACATGCTGCTATCAGACCGGCACACCCAGGTAAGCGAGACAAACTATAGGAAGCTTGACGGCAAAGATTTCAGTCAGAAAGAGTGAACAATGTGACATAACAGTCTATTTTAAACTATCTATTTCTAAGACTGTTATTAATTAGTATTATTAAAGTGGAGCAAACAGCGAAGTGTTACACTGTGTGAAAGAGAGGTGAATGTAAGGCAAAGTTTTCTGTACATTGCAGCTGCATAATACGCAATGGGGTACATTTTTTAAAGTCCATTTCTTCTTTGTCGAATATGTTTTTTGTAATTTGTAGATGCATGCCTCTTAAATCATTTACACCTTCACCTGCCACAAAGTACTTAAGATTTCCGCATACAAACCTCCTGGCCGAAGAAGAGCCCCCGGCCTCCACAATTCATTTGCGCCCTTGTCCTTCAGGACGCAAGAATAAATCCCTGCGTCTGCTTCTGTCACACCAATGATCCGCAGCAGAAATGTAGTCCCACCTCTCTTCTGGATTTTAAACCGAGTCTTATCCACATCGTTAAGTGGACCATAAGTATCTCGGTCAGCGTTGTTGCATTTGCCCAGGTACTCTACTTTGCCGGTGATGAGATTACTGCGGAACCAGTAGACAGAGTCACAGTAGGAGCTCACACAGTCACAGTCAATCGTCTCATTACTGAGGATCTTCGGGTAACGCTCGGTCACGGCTTCTTCTAGCAGGACCTGGCTTGAACCTAAGAGTGGAAACAGAGGGATGTTTGGGATTTCACCAGATAAACTTGTCATGCAGGTAGAGACACAGTGGCTTAGAATTCAATTGCACTGGGCCGCCGTATAGCTCACTGAGTTAAGGCGTTACCATGTAGGCACAGGTCACCAGCAGCCGGTCATGAGTTCGAGTCCAGCTAACGACCCTTTGCTGCATGTCTCTCTCCTCTCTACCCCCTTTCACCCTGTCTATCAATAAAAGCTAAAAATCTCCCCCAGAAAAAAAAAAAAGAATTTAATTGCACTGATAGCTGGTTTTAATGCCGCACACCCTGTGAATCTTATAAATTCTACAGTCTGTATAGGAGTCTAGGGTCACATATGGTTGGCTGTTGGAGCGCCGAAACAAATCAAATCTGCTTCCAAGAATCGTGTAGTTTCTTGGAAGTTTCTGAGTCGTATTTTAATATGTCAAGTCGACTTGTTCATTATTTAGTGTTTATAAATGTCTGGGGAAAAGAGCTTCGGCAGCAATGTGCAGTCAAAAGTGTCAAAAAAGTAGAAATGAAGTATGTGGAAATCTTTTGCATATATTAAAACACTGTGAAGGCGACATTTTGACATCCTTGTTACTGGAGACTGGTATGTAGCACTGGTAACTGGTTTTAATGCTGCATTAGACAAAAACCCTGTGAATCCTTTGGATTGTAGAATCCTACATCGTATGGCTTCCACAGTCCAGTACAGGAGTCTAAGTTCATGTATGGTTGATCATTGGAGCGCCCATAGAAGTCAAAGCCAAACCTCGACGCATCATTTTGTTTCTCAAATGAGTTTCCGAGTCTTATTGTAATACTTCAAGCCAACTTGTTCATGATTTGGTGTTTGGAAATGTCTGAGTAAAGCCCTTCTGCAACAATGAGCAGTCTCTCCGATTCAACCAGACAAATACTAATTGCAATTTAAGAGCACACACAAGTAATTGCACTTTAGGCAAAGCGGAAGACAAAAAAAACTCAACTGAACACATGGAAACACAACTATTGTCAAAAGTGTCAAAAAAGTATAAGAGTGTGGAAATCTTCTGCATATATTTAACACTGTAAAGGTGACATTTTGACAGAGGGAGACTGGTCTATAGCACTGATAAGTGGTTTTAATGCTGCATATGACAAAAAAAACCTTTGGATCGTAGAGTCCTACATTAGACGGCTTCTTCAGGCCACTATAGGGTCATGCATGGTTGAGTGTTGAAGCGCCGAAACAAGTCAACTTCCAAGAATCATATAGTTTCTCAAATTAGTTTCTGGGTCCCATTGTAATATTTCAAGCTGACTTGTTCATGATTTGGTGTTTAGAAATGTCTGAGGAAACAATGTGCCGTCTCTCCGATTCAACCAGACAAAGACTAACTGTAATGTAAACGCACACACAAGTAATGGCACTTTAGGCAAAGTGGAAGAGAAAACAAACGCAACTGAATACATGGAAACACAACTATCCTCAAAACAGTCGAAAAATAGCAAATGGAGCATGTGGACATCTTTTGCATATATTAAAACCCTGTGAGCGTGCCTTTTTGACATCGCTGTTATAGGAGACTAGTATATAGCACTGATAACTGGTTTTTATGCCGCGTAAGACAAGAAACCCTGTGAATCTTTTAAATCATAGAATCCTACACTATACAACTTCTACAGGCCAGTATAGGAGTGTTAGGGTCATGTATGTTTGGGTGTTTGAGCGCCGAAACAAGTCAAACTTCCAAGAATCATGAAGTTTCTCAAAATAGTTTCAGAGTCTTATTGTTATATTTCAAGCCAACTTGTTCACGATTTGGTGTTTAGAAATGTCTGAGGAAACAAAGTGCGGTATCTCCCATTCAACCAGACAAAGACTTATTGTAATGTAAACGCACATACAGTTAGCTGTTCTTCAGGCAAAGCGGAAGAGAATACAAATGCAACAAAACTATTGTCAAAAGTGTCAAAAAGGTAGAAGCGTGTGGAAATCTCTTGCATATATTAAAACACTGTGAAGGCGACATTTTGACATCGCTGTTACGGGAGACTGGTATTTAGCACTGATGTAATGTTCAAGAGAAGCCTTTTATTGCAAGAGCTGTTTCATCTTATTTTAGAAAGCAGCTCCGGTGCTTATTTTGTGTGTTTTCAAGTCAGGAATATAGTCACATAAACACCTGTTGCAATCACTGGTATTATGAAATCTCTAAAGGTAAGCGTCAATTCAAAGACTGTCTATGTGTGAAAGTTAAAGGCTCACTGGTGCTGAAGTCTGCTGGATGATAATGTTGTGTATTAAGTGCACAGATTGCATGACATTCACAAATGCACCAACTTGATTTGATCTACATCCCTTGAGTTGCGCTACATGGTGCAAATACAATTCATTTTAACGCCTTGATGGAACTGTAATTGACAATGACGAAAATCTACAGCAGAGCTCAAACAGGTTGTGTGTTGTTACCTTCACAATTTATCATCATAAGTCAACAGTTGATTATACAAATAACATTAATGTAATAACAATATATACGAGTGTTTTTGTACAACTCTAAGTGTAAGCTTTCAAAAGCAAACTAAATCTGCTGCGTAGTGCTTTGCCTGTTTACACGGTCTGTGTAGGACTCTTAAAACCACATTTCACATTTTAATACATGCTATGTCTCGGTCTACATTTAGTAAATGTGGCCAGGATTTTACTTAAACATCAGACAGGCATCATATTGACTTGACACAGACACAACCGTCGCTACAGGCCTCCGACTGAGTTTATGATGTCGACAATGCCTAAAAAACTTGCTAAATAATCAAAAAACTTCATGGTCTTACCAGATTTCCAAAGCGATGCTGTCAACAGTGTCCATGCCAGCGGCAGCAGGATCATTTTGTCGGCTCGCCAGTGTGTGTACTTGTGTGTGTGTGTGTCTGGAGTGGCAGCTGCTGATACTTTCTTTTCCTGCTAACTGATGGGAGGAACTGCACTGACTGGGTCCTGAGTCGTCAAGGTAACACCCCAATATGACACACACAGGGCCTATCAGATGGGGCCTTACACCAGCAATGACACACACACTGCTGAAAAACACATGCAGAAAACAGACTAGTAAAAGAAAGAGTACAGCATAAAAAGATTACTAATCATCCCATTCTGACTTTCTCGACATCTAAAATGCATCTGATAAACAACAACTGCAGACTGTTAAAGGAGAAGGACGCAACTCAACATGCAAGGCATCAAATGTCTTATACTACAGGGATCATTGCAAATAGTTAAAAACATGTCAGTGTTTCATGAGAGCTGACATGGCAGCAGATATCAAAGAATAAAACAGCGTTGTGTTCCCCGGAGCAGCAGTTTGCAGTGCTGTGGTCTCTGCCCAGGTGCATGACCTAGAGCTCAGCAGAGTCCTACATATGCAGCTTCATGTCTCACTGCAGAGCACAGAGAGGCAACATACAGAGCTTCAACCCATAAAGTGTGGCATGTGGAGCTTACTGAAGCAAACACTGAGAAAGTAAAGTGGTTCGTACGTGCAATTTTGCAAAACAAAACATTCTAAATTCTAAATATTCTCATTTTTCAGCTTTTTAAAAGAGTATATTAGTTTTAATTCGGTCAGGAAAAACTAAACAATTGCCTATTAGTTTAATAGTTTAACTATTTATTCTCAGCTGAATGTGTTTTGTAATTTGGTGGGACATTATATTTCCAGATCAACTTGTATTTTAAATTAAGTTTTCAGTTTCTCCTATTGACGATAAACCATCCCCAGCTCATTTTTGTCTTTTGAACACTTAAATTATTGAAGTACAAGTGGAAAACATACTTTAAAATTTCAGAAAATCCCCATCTGAGTACCTCTCAGCTGTAAAAAGAAGCAAACTGTCTTCGTTGTGTCTGATGAGAAAATGCAGGGCAAAGGACTGACGGATATGTGAGTGAAATTTCATCCTGCAGTTAGAGACAGGTTGCGGGAACAGACGACAGAAGATTTCCATTTGGAAGGAGTTGATTCTGGTTATTACCAACAATTACTTTCACTAATGTCATAAATAATCAGCTGGTCTATATACAAAAAGACAGAATATCAAATTCAAAGGTCCTTAATTTAAGATAAGACAAACCAAACTGCATAACTGTACATTCTCAAACCCGTAACCAGTGAATGTTTATCTGTTCTTGATGAACAACAAACAATTAACTGGTTATTTAACAATCAGCTAATCAATAAATCAACATTTTAATACAAAATTTTACAATAAGGTGTTTTAGTTTGTGGCATTCAAAGACGAAAACTGTTATATTGCTAATCATGAGTGGCAATGCTGCACAGAGATACACTGTGTACCTAATTTTAAGCACGTTTTCACACTTTAAATGTCCCTTTGACTGGTATTTATTATTATTCTGGGGTTGCCATCCTGAAAAATAAAAGAGGATCGACTGTTTAAATGTCTGATTATTCACACAACTCAGAATCCCCCATTAAAACTGCAGATCCTTTAAATCGTGTTAAGTGCCGTCTGCGGATTGTGTTGTGTTTTTAGGAGGTTCGGGTACAGAACGGTCCTGCGGGGGTCTCAAAGTGAGAGGATGTGGGCAGCTCTACGGGGGTCGAAGAGTTGAGCGCGACAGGGAACGAGACCACAGGATTCTTTGAAAACAGGAGATCTCAGGAGGCTTCAGAGATGCTTCTACACATCGCCGAGCTGTGAAGCCTTTGTTGGTCTCCCTGCTTCTACGCTTTAAGTCGAAAAGCTGCCGAGCTGAGAAGCTGCTCGCCTCTCATTTCACTTCTCTACTCAGACAATTTTGTTAAAATTGAAGTCTTTTTCTGACGTTTCCCTGATCTGGATATCCATACATGTATCACTGTTTGTGTCACAGATGTGTCAGTTTATTTGGTTCTCATGAAAAGTGCTTTGAAGACATTAAAGTCAAGATCTTACTTCAGAAGTTTTTTTTTTATCTTACACCTTCCACAGGACTTTCTTTCACAGTTTTTCTTTTCCACCAACACCAGTAATCATACTGATTTTCAATAATTAGTGAGCTTTAAAACACACTAGAAAGCTGTTTCATGCATAATTTGGAACTGTTCTCATGTTTTTGTACGGTTTCGACAAATTCGTAATGTGCCTGCTTTCGCCCATCGTAACAACGCCGAACAAGTCATAACATATAAGCTGTCAAAACTGAATGTTCTAGCATTTAGTGATAAGTTTTACAGTGTGGTCCAGAAGCAACCTAGCTGATAAAAAAAGAAAACACCTGAAATTATTTAAAAAAAAAACAGAACAACAAAGGTGATTTTTTGGAGAAGACATGGTGTAACCTAAATGATCAAACAGAGGCTCAGTATTTAGTCTGTTGCACAATTTCAGACACTTAAAGGGACAGTCTAAAGACTTACTTGGGGCGGCTGTGGCTCAGGTGGTAGAGCGGGTTGTGGCAAGGTTGGCAGTTCAATCCCCGGCCTCTCCTCGGGCAAGACACTGAACCCCAAGTTGCTCCCAATGGTAGATTAGCTCCTTGCATGGCAGCTCTGTCGCCATTGGAGTGTGAATGTGTGTGTGAATGGGTGAATGCGAAACACATTGTAAAGCGCTTTGGATACCACAAAGGTAGAGAAAAGGTCTCGCTATTTGGCAGCCATCTTGGTAACCCTCCGTCGGTCTAATATGGGCTAACAAGACCAAGAACATAACTCAATAAAAAGAGCGAGAACTGCATGTATAGACTCACTAGATTAATCTGATAAAAAACTCTGGCTTTGCCCCGAGATAAGGATTGAAAAGCATTTCCCCCCCAACAGGTTACACGTCAGTTACACATGCACACCTCTAAAAAAACACCATGGGAGACAGTGTAGCATTACACTGGCCTAATATTTCCCAGTTCTGTGCTATAAAGCAGATGACTGGCTGAAACACGTCATACAGCTGCCACCTCTGATATTACAACCATAGATTTCTACAGCAGACTCTTCAAGTGGCAGGTTTCTCCATTATAATGTCCCTGATGTTTCTGAAGCTCACTTCACAGAATTTCAAAAAGCATTTCTTGTGTATTGTCAATATTTAACTTTAGTTGGTACCTGGGCCATGGTTCAATAACAGTCTGAGGTCATCGCATGAAATGAAAATGTCTGGAGATGAGGAGAAAACAATGAACAAAAAAAATATTAGCTGCTTCACACACAGGCAAGATCGAGTCTGTTGCATTAGCTCCACTTATCCTCTCTAATAGAAAATTAACAGCAGAGTGATGTAACAAGTTTTAGTAACTGCTTATCATGTTGTGCAGGAATGTCACTGCAACACCCAGTTCTTTATGCTGTAAATGCAAGGACTTTCTAGAATTTAATCAGTGGGTCATTGTGGCCATACCGCCTTGTGGACACCTGATCCCGTCAGATCTTGGAAGGTAAGCAAGGTTGCATTCACCCAGGAAGCCTGGGTGAATGCACTGAGAGTGAGTGGTTGGTGGTGGTCGGAGGGGCCGATGGCACAGACTGGCAGCCTCGCCTCCATCAGTCTACCCCAGGGCAGCTGTGGCTACATACGTAGCTTACCACCATTGAGAATGGAGTGAATGAATAATGCAATGTAAAGCGTCTTTGAGTGCTTAGAAAAGCTCTATATAAAACCAATGCATTATTATTACTACTGACTCAATGACTATTGTGTTACTTTGTCTAAAGATATTAGTGACTTTGCAGACATTAAAACTAAGACTGACATTTTTAGGATCTATTTAAGGACCCATTTTAAACAGCAATTTTCGAGTGGATCCTTGTGAGTCAACAGGATGGAAAGAAATTAGAATAACATTTAAATCTATATTTCCAACAGAAGATGACATGTTGCAATGTTAACTTTAATTTTCTCCCTTTCAGTCTCTTTTATAAGTACTGTAAGATGCGTTTTTGTAATTCATCAAACACCATGTCTGAACTTGAATTCTGAGGTTTTGGAACGCGCTGTGCTCATTTGAATCTTTGCACCTGTCTGACCCCAAACATTTTATGTGGTGCTGTCTAGATGTGCACATACATCCATAATACATAAACATGCACACATCACTCTGTAGATACTCTCCTATTTTTTAATACTTTCGATGGGCAGCATTGCATGCAAGAGGCACATCATTCCCATATCCTACGTACGCTGAAAGTCTACATCTCTAAATGCCTTATTTTTAACTATGCAACCGTGCAAGAAAGCTCACAGAGCTTTAAAAGAAATGCAGTGACAAAGCTTTCAACATCTACGGGCTTTTAATTGCTTCACTGATGTGCTGAATAAAGCTCAACAGCGCCAACCACAGACTGCTGAAGGGATCACAATTTATCAAATCCTGATCAAAAGCACACATTCATAATCAAAATAATTTAGGTAAGTCGTGTTAAAATGTTAAAAGGACTGAAGGATAATTTAACATAGAAAGCAAGAACATAAGAGATTTGAACATCATAGTAGATAAATAGCTGTGGACATTAATTTAGTTAAAGATATTTTTAGATGTGAGAAAAACTGAAACTCGTCCAAACACACTGAATTAAGACATTCATTCCTTACAAATACTGACATGGCTAGCCAGCTAGCACACCTATGAAAACAACACTTTTAGGCTATGAGAGCTGATAATGAAAATGTATTAGTTAACTGCTATCTAGTTTATTTCCATAATCTTGATATACACCCTCCTTGATATTTCAGTGTCAGTTTCATGCTTATGATAATTCATGTTTGCCAAAATGGCAGCAGTTTAGTTTATTCTGAGTTCAACAACCCAGAATGGAGTCGTCCCAAAGCTTTTCCTCCTCTGTCCTTGTGTCCGCTTTGTCTTTTGTTTTCTTCTTCTCTTTCTTATATCTGGGTTTGGCTGGTTCATCCTGTCCATCCTCCCTCTGCTCGACATTAATTTCAGCCTGAATATGTAATTCAGTCTCTTTTCTATTCTCCGTCACGTCGTCTGCTTCTAATTTGTCCCTTTCTCCTCTTTCCACCTCAAAGTTCTTTTCCCAGGATTTTTTTTCTTTTCGCCTCTGCTTGCCGTGATTTTTTAGCTTTTTTCTCCTTCCCTCTTCCTCCGACTCCACAGATTGCTCTCTTCTCCTCTCCTCTGAGACATTATCTCTTTCCCTCCTCCGGCGTTTCCTCCTCCTCCTCTCCTCCTTGTCAGAATCCACATCTCTTCCCCTCCTGCCTCTTTCCCTCCTGGATCTTCTAATCCTCCTTTTTTCTCTGCGCCTGTACTCGCTGTCATCACTGTCACTTGTGCTGCTGCTACTGGAGGAATATGAGGAGGAGTAAGATGATGAGGTAGAATATGACGAGGAGCTTGACTGCTTTCTGTGCCTCTTTCTCTTTCTGGGCTGACTGGTGAACTGTGGAGCGCCTGAGTGTGGGTGAACTGGGGGAGGGTAGTTGTAGTTCCAGACATGGGATGTCCAGGGTGGTCCCTGATGTGAGGGATGCCACGTTTTAGCTGGGTAGTAACAACCAGGGCGGGATGGATGAGGAAGGTTAGAGGGAGGAGGAAGGTTGGGCATAAGTTTCCGTGGTTTTATCATGTCCCCCTCATTTAATTCTTTCTGTTCCTCATCATCTTCTATGTCCTTTTGTGTGTCACCCTGAGGGAGGGCTTGATTGGTCTTGAGGGTTATTCCACGAGCCTTCTGCACTTGAATGTAATCTGCCAGTTCATCTGTAAACGTGCTGTAGACTTTTTGTTGGGATTTGCATAGGTCCACAACCTTCTTCTCCCTGGAAAAGCACATACAAACTGGAATTAAGTTGCTATTCAATCAGGCAGATGTTGATGTGGCACTGAAGTGTTTTTGACTCTGGACAGCAGAATAGCAAACTTACAGAAACACTGTTTCATCACACAACATAGTGACCAAGGTTAACTTAACATGTCAAACTATTGTCTTCTCAAACATACAGCAAAAAAAAAGCAATATGACCATCTACTGGGGTTGCATGGATGACAAAAGAAGATTTAGTTTGCATACTGACTACTGCACATTTACCCCTCTCAGGCTGGTAGTTCACACTAACCACCTTCTTTGTCTATGTAGGAGCCACACGTTAAAACTTGGGTGGGAAACCAAAAACAAGAGCTTATAGTAGCTCAACTCTGCAATAAAACCAAATAATCCTGGGTCCTATATAATTATTATTCTTAATATTGGTCCACTGTATTTAGACTTTTTAATACTCTTTTTGTAAATCTTAAATACCAGCGCAACTTTGAATCTTAATTCTTACTTATTTTTCTTAAATGTAACATGTGACTTACAGGGTACCTTGAATTTCCCCCATGTGGATGAATAAAGTATCTATGTATCTATCCATCCATCCATCCAGTAAAAATTATGATACAAAGAAGAAATGCGTGATCTTACCTGATCTGGTGTTTGTTTCCCTGCATGTGGGCCTGGTACATCTCCACAGAGTTAAACTGCAGACTACACATCTGACACATCAAGGAGTCGGCTGGAGACATTAGAGAGCGGAAAGGGGAGACAAATGATCACATAATAACTTACACAGACTCACTCACAATAACTTGTACAGACTTCCTTTTCTTTTTTCTAATTCTAGATATTTTCAAACACATCTCTCTGTCTTCTCTGCAAAGGGACACTACACAGCCTACGACTGAAAATAAAAAAGTCCTACTAAATGTAAGTTAAACATTCTTCTACTGAAACTAACTACCTAAAACTCTACTATGTTATTATTTAACATTAGACTAACTCAATCTTGTCAACATTCGTTTATTGTAACAAGGCTGCCAAGCTAAAACCTACCGTCTCTTCTCCTACCTGTCTACCTACCTGCTGCCTCTGACGGAATAAAATCTTCATAGACGAGGGAAAATTCTCATTTCAAATATCAGTGCGGTTTTAGACAGCTTGGCAGCAAATTCATCTGGGCTCATCACTTTGCATTTCTGGACACTAATCTGTTGTTTGTTTTTTCCAGTTGACCGTATACGTCTTGGCTTCTCCTGATTTTATGTGTCACCTACTGTCTCAGTTCAATCAGTGTGTCTAACAGGACACTAAAGGAATAATGTGAAGCTTGCATCTTGGTTTAAATTCTTGCAGGTTTTGATGCTATTATTTACGTTGAGGCGAGTCCCCGTGTTACCTTGCTGTGCGTCATCTCCCAGCTCTTTGAGCAGCTCCTGTCTGGCCTGATTCCTCTGGTGTTTGCGTCCATTGTAGTGCTGCAAGGCCATCTGGGGGTTGTTGAAGGAGGCAGCACAAAGGGCGCAGTATTTGTTAGGGTCCTTCAGATCAGTCTCTGTGCTCGGAGTAGCTGTGGTAGCTGTTTGGTCCAGAAGATGCTCCATGCCACCCTCTGAGCATGATTTATGCTCAGGATTATCAGGATCCTGAGCAGGACTGGGTAAAGTGTGCACCTCTGTGTTCCTCTCTATAAATGCAATGAAAAAGAGCAAATTCACGTTGGTTTGTGTTTGTCCTCCTGACATCAAGCAGAAATGAACAGACAGCAGAACCATCCAATGCTTCTCCATCACATGACCCACACTTGCCTTGTGGGTGAAGACCTTGTTTGCGGAGATTTTTTGAGTGGACTTTGCCTTCATAGTGTGATCTTGCCACCACATGGGAACTGAACACCATATTACACAGCTCACAGAAACGGTCCTTATCAGTAGTCATGGTCCACTGCAAAAAAAAAAAGGCATAACACCGGCTGGTCAAGCAACACATGTTTCCTGACATAGTAAATAAAGACTTGAATATTGCTAGTTCTACCACATCACATTTTTTCAAGGGGCTACTTCTTGTTTTGAATGAGCACTAACCTGAGGTCCTGTGGACTCTTTGCTCTTCTCTGCTCTTTTGGCCTGCAGGTACACCTTGACTTTCTGAGCATGTTTCTTTCCCTGCAGTCGGAGGACATGTGAAGCAATAATATAAAGCCTCTTTTGTGGTACATGAAACCGTGCCATGGTTTGAAAACTGGTGTCTGGAAAGTAATACACACACACCTCATAGTGCGACAGCCGCTGAGATTCAAACAAGAGCACAGCTTCACACACATGGCAGTAGTCGTCTGTGAGGAGATCCTTTAGCAGCTCCTTTTCACTCTTGCCTCCTGTGTGGCAGTAAAGTAAATAAAGTAAGCATCAAGAACAAATAAAAGGCAATTAAATGACAACATTACATGAATTTGGAAGATATTTTTGTCCAAAGCAACATATAATTTTAACAGTAAAAATGTTTAAATTTCAAACATATTTCACTTTAATGTAAATTTTTATTAGATATCACACAAATATGGTTTGTGTGCAAGAGCTCTTAGGTCTAATGTATTTTTTCTAGGCAAAGCTGCAAAAATAAATGCTAATTTGTACACTTGTCATTGTCTGGTTTTGGTAAATCTCTCATGCAGTATTCAAAATGATCTTTCATAATGATCCTGACTTCTGCACTGAATCACACAATAGGAGAAACAGTTTCCCTACTGATAAATACAATATTATCACAGCACTGTACTTGTAAATGCAGAAAATTCTACTGAACTTCATGCGAGCTCAAATACACCCAATTTTAATCCACACAGTATCACTTTTAGAGCAGTTCACATACCATATATCACTTTCTTTCTTCGGGACAGTGACAAGCTAAGAGATACTTTTACTTTTAGATTTTGTTAACCACCAAAATGGCCATTATAACTGCTGCCACTCAACACCAGCCTCCTATAGTGATATAAAGCACACACTTGCTACCACATGAGAAACTGTGATTTCATGCTTGACTGCCTGTATTCTGCTTGTTCAAGGTCTGACGCAGGTTCATGTTTCACTGCTGCTGCATTGATGCAACCTTAGAAGGCAGGAAGCAGATCGGCCAATTTGTCCTTCATATCTTTAATTAAATATATCATACACAAGAAATCATAAAAAACATACATTGCCTGACCGAAAGTCCAATAAAATGTCAAAACAACAAAATGGTGCTTAAAGTTCTTAAATAATCTCCCTTACTTCCAACCTTCACTAATAATTGCATAATAATTGATCATTTGGATCTTGTGGTCATGATGCTGAGGCTGGTGGGAAAAGGCATCAATTAAGTTTTCCAAAAATAAAAAAGCATTTAATACCTTCTAAGACACTGCGGCAAAGTCAAAGATTATTTAGCACTAAAAAACACGTGTAACATCGTGCAACAACACTGTGAGTCAATACAGTACTCATGCATTATTTTAATAGCTTAAGGCATATACTTGTTTACAAGTGTGGCTTTGTTCCAAACTTGTGAAGAGGCAGGCTGCGAACTATGTTCACCCTGACGTTTTTAGAAGTTACACTAAAATGGCTTCTTATAAACACAAAATGACACATTACTGTGAAATTCAATGTGTACATTCTTGTTGCTAATATTTAGGTTTAGATATCTTTTTTTTTTTTTTTTACACAAATAACATGATCTGACGTATGAATTCTTGGGGCCATGACTGACAAATGTGCTTTTATAAGTGCTGGTGGCTGAAAATGTGAATGATCATTAGCTGATTGATGAAAAACAAATCAGTTACCATGTCTTGAGATGTTTATGCTATGTTCATGGTGAAAATTTGTCATAATTAAGCAAACAATATATTTTTAAAAAAATGCAGTAACAAAAAATTCTGAAAACGTCTAAGAGTAAAAAAAAAAGGTAATCAAAGACTTTCAAAAATATTAAGTCCCAATGCTGGTCTCCCACCTACTGTGTTATTATGTTGTGTCTATGCAGGATTTCAAGATAACTGCACATTAAAAATATTGACGCAAAATAATGTAAAGCTAAAAGACTGAATTAAGTAAAATATGTAAACACCTTGATACTGCCCAAAATATTCATGTATGCTGATACATTACAAATATTGTATAGTACTTACCAAGTGAGGCACAGTAGGAGTTAAAGACAACAGCGATTGTAGGTACTTTCTCTAATTATGTGTTGTATTTGTTCTATTTACATTCGTATCCTCACAGTATTTTCTTTTTAATCTAGTGATGAGAAAGGCCACCACATTGAGGGACTAGTTTACCTTGTTACTGTCATTTCTTTAAAAGTTTGCCACTAGCTTGTGTATTTCTTCTCTGCATTTGTTATGAGTGACACAGTATTGACAAAATACCATCTACTGTCGAATGACATTTTTAAAAATGTCAACTACCAAATGGTAAACAGTAATTTTGAGGCCTTTCAAAACCTGTTAGCCAACCAGCTAACCTTAACTACGGTATGTAGATTATTTATGCTGCTTCGGTTGGGAGCCCAGTTTACAGACTACAGCTCACAACAGAACTTCCGGATTAAACCAACTAACTTTATATGTTTCACTATGCAGCTGGTTTAAGTAGAAATATTGAGTTTCGTTGGGCCATACATTTAACGAGTCCCGACCGGTTTAAAGCACCGAACCCCCCCACCTGACGGTAGCTAGTTAGCGGTAGACAGCTGACGTTAGCACATTTAGCTAAGAAGCTAACTAGCTCACTGGATGGATGCGATGGCTAGCCAGTTGGCTAAAAAGCTAACGTCGGCTCGGCAGGTAGGGCGACAGACGGCTGAATTTTTTTGGTTACGTTCCAGACACAACTCACCTTCAACCTGGGTAATGTCTATTTTAGTGTTTATTACTTTGTCAGCATCTGTGGCAGAAGCCGCGTTAGGGGAACTGGTAGTGTTATTTGGAGCGTCTGACTCTGCAGTTGGCGGAGTACAGACACTTATGTCGTCCATCTTTTTCCCTAGCTACTTGGAGCATGCGCAGTGACGCGTAAGTGTTGAGCGTCTTCTTCGTTTTGTTTTTAGGCAGATTGGAATACCCACTTGTAGGTGAATACCGCCACCTACCAGAAGGTTTACGGTAGTCTATAATATTGTGTATTAAAGCTACAAGTTGAGGCACTTCTCTTCACCTGAAATCATGGCCTGTTATCCTGTTAGACACACCCAGGAGGTTATATAACTCATTCTGCAGAGCCTTTTCATCTTACAGACGAACTGCACCAAGACCAAAAAGTAAATGATTAAATATTTTTCTATGTTTGACATCTTGAAGAAAATGGAAATGCCAAGATAGTGCATGGATGCAATAATAAAGTAAGCATTAAAAAGTTGCTTGTGCTGACATTCAGATTTTTTCTGTGGCCTGAATATATTTATTTTGTCTCTATGCATTTGTTATTTTCTTCATGCATAAACCCTAGTTTGTAAAGAATTCTGTTACCCTTTCCTCATTATATTTAACACAGTGCATCATTACATGTTCAGCATTTTCAGCTACTTTAATATGTACACATACTTGTTAATTTACTTTCTCCAATGTCAAGACACCAACAGTTCTATTTTCCCTCTTACTTTCTGGTTTTAATTTGAAAACACTATAACTAGATCAATTACCTACCAATTTCAAGCCTAGTTTATATGAGGTTCTGTCAAAAGGTCTTTTTAAATTTATTAAGTTCATGCATGTCATGACAGTGAGCGAGAATGCCAAATATAACACTAAACCCAAAGCATTTAAATTTAATTCAGCCATCATAAATTATTCTTATATGCTTCATCTGCAACATCTGAAAGCTCTACCTTTCCACTCTACATTTACTATTCATGCCATTTGCCGCGGACAATTTTGGACACCAAGAATGAAAAGAAAGAGTTCATATCAAAATAGATACTTTATTGTGGGACATTGCAATTTCCACTTTTGTTTTCCACAGGGAACAACACTATAATGCTGGGAAAACAAATATAACAAATAATGAGACCAGAGGATCACAGAATCACGTAAAGACAAAGACGCAGAAGAAAAAGGGTCACCAGGTAGAAAAGCTTAGCGAGATGGAAATCTGTCACTTTCTCTTCTGGAGCTCTCTGGCCAATGCATCCAACTGTCAGAAGACATATTTAGCATTGCATTAGACTGATTCACACTATGACACTTCTTTTTTTTGTTTTGTCCAGTGTATAGATATGTGGGACAGAAAGAACTTACAATAATGTTTCTCAGGAGACTCCTCCTCTGGGGTCTCAGGTAGCTGCATTCTCCTGCCTCACACAGCTTAATCTCCTCTGAAATCTGAGGAACAACGACAGAAAGGTTCAGGCCCACATCCATTCGGTTCAGTGAATGACTAAATGATGCACAGATCCCGACCTCTGATGTGCTAAAGGAGTCCAGCTCCCTCTTGCCTCCAGGGTACCAACCATGAGACCAGTGCTGAGCGTAGGACAGCTGAGCCCCGACACACAGAAGCAGCCCCAGCAGCAAAACCAGTCGAGATACGCACATGATATATATTCACTGAAAAAGAAAGATAGACATTCAGTTAGTCTGACTGTAAGAGGCTTTTATGGCATCCTTGATTTTGCTTTTCCCCCCAGTGACAAGTCAGTATATTTAGCAATAATCCTAAGGCGCTATGATACAGTGATGATGAGTTTTAATATTTGGACTGTGATATTTCACTGCAAGTTTGCAAATTTATTTTTCCATTTAGTCCATGTGATCAGTCTAATATGTTACTGCATGTAGAACAATGTTGCATCAGCATCAGTACTTTTATCATTTACTCCCTGTTAACCTTCTGAACCTTGTTTTTTTGCTTCTGTCTAACACAACAATGACAAGAGAGAACTTACAAATGTCTCTTATGTACTATAGTAAATCTATAATGCAACAAGTCATTGAAAAAAGAGTTGATTTAGTTTAATTACTCATTTTACAGAAATATAAAACATGCACAAGTGTCCACAGGGGTTACCAGCACTGGAAAACCATGATCTCCACATGCTATAGATATTTAACTATCTATATTTTTTAGGCCTCTTTGAAATAGATGTTTTTTTTCCATTACTTTGCACATCATCTCTCATATTTCACCATGCTGACAACTTGCTCCTCTGTATACTGTTTTTAGCTGTGCTGTTGTTTTATTGATTAAGTATGTTTTATTTTCCTTTCAGTCGCTCTGATTTGTCTCCTCTCTGCTCTGCACGGCTTAAGGGCTGACAAAAAAATGTATAAAAATCATAGAATTTCTTTAACGTGACTTTAAATTACAATCGATTCACTCGTGGCTTTTTCGTCCAAGCAGTGCGGAATTGTTTATTTTGTACAGAATCTGGCAGACTGAAGTGATTTTGAAGAAACAATTTTAATCATCACAACAAAACTATACATCAGAAGCCATTCAAGGACCATCAGAAAGTTGAAAATCCAATGATCCTTTCTGTTTTTACAGTTTCTTGCTTTGACTAAAGGTGGAATTTTCAATTTTATAATAACATGTCTTTCAAACTTATAGGCAGGTTTTGGGGTTCAGAGGGTTAAACAGAGCGTTTCTCCAATCTAATTATAGTTTCCAGAGTTTTTAAGCTACTGAACAATGCTTAAAACATGAGATTTTAAGTTACATCAACCTGAGAGACAATGAGTTTCAGGTAACCTTTGTTTTGGATAGAGTTCAGTAAGGCATGTATTAGTGTAAATAGGTCCTCTTACCTTAGTTTCAGCTCTCACAACTTTACAGATACAATTTTCCCTTAACGTCCCTGCAGATGATCACCCTCCTTCTCCTTTAGTTGACCAGCTGCTAAAGTTATCTCGGTAGCTCACAGCTTCACAGGTGTGTTACTGTAGATATTCTCTACTTTCTCTTCCTGAATATAAGGACCTTTAAAGCCCCCCTCCCACCACACATCTCTGCCATCCTTCTCTCTGCGTCTCACCCATTGCTGACCCCTATGGCCCCAGGGGTGAAATGAACTATTCCCTGGAGACAAGAGGTGCAGAAGACCTGGCTAATTCCAATTATCACCTGCAAACAGCGGTGACACCCCTGGGTTGCTCCTCTGCACACATTCATCACAGATCATTGTGTTAGCTAACACCACCATGATCAGTCCAGTGTAATTTTTACAAAATTGTTGCGACACAAAGAATCAGGAGAACATCAGTAGCTCCCATTTCCCATTTACTTTTTTAATGCATATTTCTACACCTGTTGACCACAGTGACCCATCACACATCACCCCTCTGCCCCGTTCACCTCTCAGTCAGGAGAAGCTCAGGAGCATCTGATGATGAGAGGAACAAACAGTGGATTCCTGACCGGGTCACTGACTGTATATATAATTAGAGAATAGAAAGGGTATTTGCTTTTTAATTTTAGATGTAGAGCCAGTTCTTACTCAGGAAGTGACTAAAAGTGTGACATGGAGCCGTTGACTCGGTTTATCTGCCAGCTGTAACAAAGGACACGTCATTGCTAGAGATGGGTTAAAGTAAGGCAACTGTGAGATTCATCGCTGATCAGATGTGATGCCTGGTTCTAAACTTATCTGTCAGCGGTAGCCAAGAGACATAACCTTTAACAAAAAAAATGTAATGGATAGTGTTGGTGAACATTTTGTTTTCCCCAGTCCGTGTCATTAACAGGTCTGACTCTTTTACTGGATTTGGTGCCATATTTGGTGAATTTTTAATTCAACATGTAGAATGAAGTGACTCTGAGGAAATATTTTATTCTTATTTTTGGTTTTTTTTTCAGATGATAGTGTGCGGAACTCAATGACCATCAAAAAGTTAAAAATCTGATATTTTTTTTTAAAAGTTTTACAGTTTCTGGTTCTGATGAATGGTATCTTTTGAAGATTTTTAAAAGAAAGCACTCCTTTCACACCTCAAATTCTTTTTTGTTGAGAAATACAAAAGCATGGATGGAATTTGTTCAAACTAATATCCAATGTATAGACTAGTATGTTGTTTTTTTTGCCAGTTTGCAAGTCAAATTAACCCCGTCTCAGTGTGAACCTCTGCGGATCACACTTGACAGTAAAAAAAAGGCCTCTAAGTATTGTATTAAGTTTTTCCCGACACTCAAACTTTCATCGTAAAGAGATACTCCAACAATTTAAAATTGTACTTTCACAAAGTTGGGAGACTCTGAGGGGACAGATTAAGAAAATAAATGTTCAAATTGTTAGCAGTAGATGGTGTTATATCAAGATTTTGAGTGTCCAGGGAGGCTCAAGCTTCAAAATCACTGGATCCTACATTTCCCATCAGGCAACTTGATAGAGTTTTTTCTTTAAAAAGGCTTTATGCTCCATCTGAACTACTTGTTGGATGGTCCAGTTACTTCAGCTTTTAGGCTTTTGAATATCAGGGTAAGAATATTTACATGTGTAAAAAGAATGAAATTATCCAGAACATAAAATTAAAAATATATTTTCATATAGATTGATTGATAGATGTATTAAACTGGTAACCTGTGTTTGGACAATAAATCAGCAAAATGTATTTTAACAGTCTTTATGTTTAAAATGTCAATTTTTCCTTTTAATTTATGTTTTAACTGTTGTTTTACACTAGACATGCAAAATCAGTCTATTTTAAAATCTTATCTATAATTTTGTGTATTACAAAAACAAAGAAAAAGCTCTAAAATTAAAAGTAAAAATGATTATTTTTAGTGTGTGGCCCTTTAACTCATCAAATTGTTTAGGATTGTACTGCATAATGTAAGGTTAATTCAGTAGTAATGCTACCTTAAGGTTCTCTAAAACTGCTTGAACAGCAACACAAAATATTTCACAGATTAATAATTAATTTCTGCAAAAAGCACAGGAACATTCGATTGGAGGGTGAAGAGTTAAACACTGACTGAAAACCCTTCAGGAGCAACACCCAGGAGGATCACCTGATCTAAGAGGCGCATGAACGACTCCTAATTATTGAACACCACAGTACCATCAATCTTTGTTGGAAAGTGAGCTGTAATGAGCATCAGGCTGTCTCGACATAAAAAGAGCAAATAAAGCACCTGCATGCGAACCTAATGGCACTCCTGTGTCTTAAACTACATTTAAAGACATGATAAATACAGACGGAAGTTAAAATCTCAAGCACTTTATTAGGTTTGAACAGTATCTTGCTTAGAAAGGCCATTTGGCATTATATAATTATATATAATTTTATCATATATATAATTATATATACATATATTCAAATGTTGAATAACAAAACACTAGAAACAAACTTAGGCAAATTAAAATATAGGATTTGCTTAAGACAATTATACCAAATTAAAAATGGCCAAAACATAACAACTCTAATACATTTCAAAATGGTCCCGATACAGTTCAATTTACATCGTTTTTCTTTTTAAAAACAGAAGAAAGGGGGGGGGGGGCAGAAGAAAATAAAATAAGCAAGGCAGCAGACAGGAATGAAATATAAATAACCTTACATTATGTACAAAAGGGGAGTGGGCGTTGACCACTGGGAAAAAATGGTCCAAGGACAAAGTGAAAGAAGGGAAACAAAGCGATAAGTGGACAGCAGTGAATGGAGCTGGATAAGAGACAGAAAAGACACATAAAAGGTGGCAAGAAGAGGGAAGGTGAACTCTGGTTTTCTTTTGCAGTCTCCCTTTCTAGACTTAGAGAAGTGCTGGGGCATTTAAAGCACCCCACTGGGGCACAGCTCCAGGAATAAAGGGACGAAACAGGGACGACTGGCTTCCCTTGGTAAGAAAAGATGTATTTGTTGTGGGGAAAAATCTCTGAATTTTAACATTTAGGTAACCACGACTGATTACTTGTCATGGATCCCACATTCATCTGATATGGAATGAAATGAAGCCATTAGATTCGAAGGGAATTCATTAAAGAGGCGCCCCAGTGTTAGTCTGATCTGCACAATCAAGGAATCCACAACTAAAGGGAATGTGAAAGCAAAGATGACCAACCCAGTCTTGGTACTGGCCCCCCTCGATTACGAAAAGGATTTGTCACTAATCTTCTGGTGATAGAGGAGGAAATGCATGTGGGTTAAGAAAATGATGACAATGGTTCCACCTCATATTTAGGTTTGGAGAATTGATTCTTTTTTGAAAACCTTCTACTGAGGCACTTTTTTTTTTTAGTAATAGCGGGTCTCGTGGGTTGGCACAGTGTCATGTTTTGCTTTCAAATCGCAGTGAGACATTGTAAAATCACATGATGCAAACACACACACATTAAAACACTGTAACCGAAGCACAGACAGAATAGCTAAGCGTCCCCTCCTCTATTAATTAAAGACCCAATAAGTGACCCAATGACAATGCGGGAACATAATGGCACCTAACTAACAGTGCGGGCACTTGTGATGCTTTGGAACGAAAGAAGACCTGAAATGAAGTTAATGATGCACAAACAGCCATCAAAATTCAGTGACCGGTCAATTCAACTATCTGCTACTTGAAGTCCACACGGGTGGGCCTTTACGCGAGGCTTCACCCAGCGGCTTAGAGACCTGAAAGAGCTGCTCCAGAGTTCAAATATAATTCTCAAATCAAGGCCATGTGATCATTCTGACCTTATCTTGTATTTGGCTCTGTACTTTTAAGGGCTTTGCTTTTGGTGCAAATAGTGCATGAGTGTTCAAACAATCAACATTGACGCAATCGCCCCTCCTCAAAGTTCAGCATGTACTTTTTTTTTTTTTTAGTGACAGCTACCATCAATAAATTAAATTTGATTGTGCTCCTTCCTTTAACCAAAGTAACTACATATGGGAGTGTTAGTGTGATGTAAATTATGCACAAGTATGGGTCTTTTTTTCACTTAAACTCTGATATTAAGAAAGACTGAAGTAGCTTTTTTACTATGTCAACAAAGTCTGTTAAAATCCAGCTAAGAGATAGTGTCTGAAAACCCCCACTGTGGCAGGAGCTGAAACCACTTGCGGAGATAAACACAAGGTGAATTTCTTCAATTTGTAAATTTAAACAATCCCGGCTTCAGTCATTTCCTGAGCGGACTGAGTTGAAATTAGGACTGACCTAAAGCCCTGCGGTTAAACTGACATCATTTATCTTTTATTACAATCACAAAGGGCACGGCCTCAATAGTGACCTCGGATAAGATATATAAAAAAAAAAACACTGTAGTTCAAGTCTGAGTGTCCTCACAGGACATCTATTAAAAAAAAAACAATATATCAGAGCAAACAAAATGGCACACCTCTTCTATTAAAGTAACAATGTATCCGCTTTTGAGGAATATGTTAGCAACAGCATTTGAATAAAAAGAAACATTCTTCGGCATCAGTATCCATGGTGGGAAATAAAAGGGGAATCATTCTTTAAAGGAGCGACCGTACGACGTAATGACAATATATAAAAAAATAAGAAATGATGGTTAATCCCAGCAGACTCAACGAAAACCCATACAGAAAAGAAATGCTCAATACAATCTACAAGAAATACTGATGTGTGTCTGTAAACAAGAAAAGAAATAAGCAGGCTATGTGGGAGTTGTCGATTTCTATCATGCAGTAATGGAGTTAACTGTGATTGTATTCTTTGTAATTTGGTTTGCTAACATGATCAACACTGCTGCTGATGCTGCAACAGACCTTAAAATATAAGAAAAAATCTTCAGAAAACCCTCAGATTTCTTGAGCGCATGGGGCAGAAAAATTATTTAAACTTTAAAGTCCTGTCATAATCTAGGAGTGTGTTAACTACCGATACTCAGACAGTGAAACGGCTTTTAATGTTCTGAATATCTGCGCGTGGTTGGTAAGAGTTTATCAGACTCCAGAGCTACAGAACCAAATGAGTGAAGGACTTGGCACTTGGCGGACAGAAGACAGCGATGTGAAAACACGCCGAGTCTTGTCTGCCAGCTTTTGCTCCAGTTCAAACAAACACACACACACAGATGCTCCAAAATAATTAATTGCTCCTGGTATTCTAGTGTGTATGTTTGTGTGTGAAAACCTGAGACTATGAGCTACATCACAGAGATCATGTTCTCCAGTCGAGAGTTACCCCTTGAACCCCTGAAAGTTTACAGAGAGAAATTGTGAGTGGCTTGAAAAATGTTTTTTCGCCAAGTAGATGCAACCGACTTTTGTGTAAAGGTAAATGGCTTGGACCGTCTATGAGAATGTGTATGAATGTCTGCTAGTGAAAAACAGTCCGGGGTTTGTCGGTGAATGTAGAAACTTTTGCTACCACACACATGTTGCTACAGCGTGGCTCAGGCAAAGTCAAAAAAGTCTCTGTCCCTAAAAAGTAAAAAAAAAAGAAAAAAGAAACAAATCCAAACATCATTACCTTGACTCTGGATGTTGTAGATTAGCCATCAAAGCATTAGATTTATATTCATATATATTTATATATTTATATATATATATATATATATATATACCAATAAAATACATTACAGGTGCCACCCGAAAATGCAGCCAAACTCAAAACTGTGTCTAAAACCAAAGTAATAAAATGCAACACAGTAAGTATATGTACATATTGGGGGTGGGTGAAGATAGAAAGCAAAACAGGGGTGAAGAGCCGTATTAACAACATTACAAAATATTCAAGAAGGCATCTCAGTTATTCTCTGTGTCCAACTGCGCTGCCCTGTCCTTCGGGCGGAGACCTCTCTTCCCTTTTCCTCCGGGCAGTTCTTCCCATCCACAGATCAAGTAATGATGAGTCTTTTTAAAAGATCCATCAGATGGAAATATGCAGCTCTCTGCATGGCAATGTCCTGTATGTGTGTGTTCTGTTGCGTGCATATGCTTGCATGACGTGTATGTGGAAATCCATCCATCCGTCCATGGCAGGTCCCTACTTGAAGTTGGCGTAGTCAGAGAAAGCATCGATATACTCCTGGACCACTTTGTAGCAGAACTCATACTGCTCCTGGGGAGAAGAGAGAAGAAACGGGCTCATCGGCTGAATTTGTGATGTTTACAGTTTCTCACTCAGTCACTGATGTCTTGTGACTATTAAGGACTTGGAGTACAAAAAGCAGTGCAATCACAAAGCACAGGAGAATATTCACAAATAAATATATATGCATTTTTAATATCTTAGCTATTGAGAGCAAACTGTACAACCATCGACAAAAAAATCCATTTTGCATTTCCCTCATTTCAATCTGTAACTAACATCGAACTAATTTCTTAAAGGAATAGTCTCTCTCTGGCCGAGTGTTTGATAAGAAGGTGTCTTTATGCAAACATGACGGACGCTCACCTCAAAACTGAGAATTGTGGTTCGATTTTCATACAGAATAAATAAAAAAGAGGTAAAGTGTCAATTGGTGAGGTTTAGAGATGCTGGTAGGTGGATTCAGTTACTTTTGGACAGATTTTCAGGCTTTATGCTAAACAGTTCTCAGGTTTGTTGTTGGTTAGGGTACTGACATCTATTGTTTAATAACATAAAGCCTACAGATCTCTATTCGACAGCCAATATTCAGAAATTTCGATTAATTTCCTTTTTTGTATAGTGATCAGTGACGGAAAAAAGAAAGTGAGAAACAACAAAAAATAGAGCCGTTATTCAAAAATACAATAGATACAATAGTTAAAAACATTAATAATATAAATAATTGGCAGTTATAATCAAACTGCTAGTTTTTTAATTCAGTCTTAACCAAAATGACATCATCGGCATCTTTGAAAAATGAATACACCTTCTCTCTGTAAATATGAGTAAAGCACATATCTTCTCTCCATGTCCTTGTTAAAGTAGTTAAACTAGTAAACTAGAAAAGCGAGAAAACGAGAAAAGACTGATTAAACCTCAGGTCTGACAGGCCCTTACCAGTGTCTGCACCATGTGGGGTCTCTGCAGTCTGAGGCTCTTCACTGTCTGGAAGACATCCAGGATGCCTTCTGCCTTCACCCTCTCCAGAACTGTACTCAACGCACAGAAAGTCCCCGTCCGGCCAGCACCAGCACTGTGAACACACAAACACGAGCAAAAATCTAGTGGAATGCACACATTCAGAAATAACGAGGCTTTGTTGTGTTGTACTTGTTACAGAAGAAGCAACACCTCTGTGAGCAAAATTTCACAAGGAAGAAAACAGCAAATGTTCTGAGTGATCTGTTTTCTGTGTCTTCATGGCTACAACAATTTCCCTGACACACACACTAGCATGCATAATTGGTATTGGTAGAATTTACACATGCAACAACAACCCAAAGAAATCTATTTAATTATCTTAATGTTGAGCATTTGTTTCTTTAGCTGTCCATACAGTGGTACATAAAAGTTGAAAAGGGAATGTGTGTGTATGTGTGTTACCTGCAGTGCACAGTGATGGGGTGGTTGCCAGACTGCTGCTGCTGTTTCTGCACTGCAGCAATAATGTTGATCATGCCTTTACCGTCAGTGGGGATGCCCACCTCTGGCCAGCCATGGAAATGGAACTGACGCACCGCTCGAGCCTTGTTCTCCTGGAAACACAAATGATGAAAATGATGAGTGTGTGCAGTGACTATTAGCAAGTTTGAAAAGCACAATAACAGTTAATAATGTTTTTGTCATCTGTGTGGTTCTATGTGGACCATCTCCTTGTTTCATTGAGTCTTTTCTTACCCTGTTGTTGGTGACCAGGAGGTCACGCACCGTGTAGCTTTCACTCTCCTCCTCCCTTTTTATCTCAATGGAGATGTCCCCATAGACCACCACTCCATCACTGGGCCAATATTGAGCACACTTTTCCTAAAGGACACAAGAGGGACACAGTTACATAACAATGACGAATGACATGCTAGGAATCCGAAGACATCTAGGAAATCCAAAATGTCAGTGACATCCTAAATCTATGGACAGTTTTATTGTGTGGGGGCAGTTCAAGTATCCAGATATCTGAACAGTTCTAGTTATTGCGGAGAGAAACTTAATCCAATTCATTAATCATTAATTACATGAGCAAAGGAAGAAACTGACACTGAATCCAACATGTTTGCTGGAAATAACTGGATTCTAAACTTTTAATTCTGGTAATAAAGATGATTTAGTGGTGTAACAGCTAGGCTTCAACAAATCCCAAAAGTTAATATTTACTTCTTGTTGTAGCATTAAGCCATCCAGACAGCTTGAATAATATAAAACACATTTTATTAAAGATTTGAAACCATGAGATCCAGATCAGGTCATTTTGCTTAGATTATTAACATGTTATACAAGACTGGTAGCATTGACCCTAATATCAATATTCTATTTTAGCCAGTTATTGACCTGACATTTAATACTGGTGGTTGTAACTGCACACAGACACACACAGACCTGCCCTCTCTCCTCCAGCTCAGTGAGCATGACTATGGAGCAGCTTCTCCACTCCCAGATCATCCTCCAGAAGTCCTCTAAGGTGTGCTGCAGGGGCCCCTGGCTCGCCATGTATGCGTCCTTCTGACGGTAGCCCTGTGACCAGATGGAGCAGAGGGCAGAAAGTGAGGTCCAGAGGGAGAAGACAAAAGATTGAATGACACAAAATAAACAGGGGGAGAGGAAGAAAGGTAGACTTAAAACACCTGATCGATTGCTTGCATTAATGAAATGAAATGATCCACTCTAATCCAGGCACTTTAACACTCACATCAATGAAAGAGGCATTGACGTAGTCGGTGTTCTCCTCTCCTCGTTTGACTGGAATGATCACTCTGTTGAACTCATCTGTTAGAAACAAGGAGAAGCATTTATCTTGATTGAAAAAAAAGAAGCTTCAAGAGTTAACATAGGGGCTATCGGCAATTTCATTATGTGCATCAAAGCAATTCCACAGACTAAGCCCACACCTACACCTGTATCACTCACATGGAATGATCTGTAAGACTCTGTTCTTCTTCATGTTGACAGGAAGGTTGCCTGTTCTCATCTTGTCATTCTGAATCTTGATGGATGTCAGTTTCTAGAAATTTCAAGATCACAACATCAGCATAATTAGATGCAAAGGTATGACAAATGAAGAGGGTCACAGAGCGTAACGTGTCTGTGGAACACTAAAGCACACAAACAGACCTTGAATTCAGCCTCCAGACCGCTGCTGGCTCCAGGTGAGGGGGCATACAGTTTGGCCAAGTGGGACTCTAGAGAGGTGACTTCTAGCTCTGTGTCTCCATAAAGGTAGTGCTCTAGCAATGCTTGGAAGATGAAAACATACTGCATCTGTAGAAGAGCAAGATGGAATAAAAGAAAATCATGAATAAGTGACTCAGAATCACTCTCCAAGCAGATGCCTGATTCAATTTTGTTTTATTTATACTGCAACAATTCATAACATATATCATCTCAAGGCACTTCACAGAGTAAGCCGCCATGGTTGATGATTCATGTGGAGCAGTCGCTGTATGGCTTCTTGCCAAGTTCTGTGGTATCATGCTTTCATCGTTTATGTGTCAATACCGGACTTACATCAGTCTGGACCATCTGACTGCGCTGTGCTCTTATCCTGGTGACGAAGCCAAACACGTCCACCTTCCTCTCTGAGATCATCATGTCCAACATGGCATCGATCACGATAAAGGTACCTGTCCTCCCCACACCCGCACTGATGAACAGAAATGCCATCTAGTGAGTGCATCAGCGAGGCGTGCAGACAAAAATGCCACAAATATAAAGTGTAACAAAGAGAAGAGAACACAGCAAACAGCTACATACTTACCTGCAGTGAACAACAATGGGCCCGGCATAGTGGGGGTTGCACGTCTTGACTTTTTTAAGGAACTTGAGCATGCCAATGGGGGTGAAGGGCACCCCGAAGTCTGGCCAGCTGGTAAAGTGGAACTGGGTGATGAGCCTTTGAGGCTTCTTCCCAGAGACATCTCCTACCTGAGGCACAAACAATCCAGATCATAAAAGAAGCCACAAAGATGTCCATTTATGTCAGAGTGTACCCTGTTTCTCTTAATATACTGACAGTATGCACAGTACACACTAATGGGACTGTTAAAATGAGTATGTTTAATTTAATAAGCTTTATACTTACTAGTTAATTTGTACAAAGTCGTAAAAAAACAAAACTTGTCCAACCTGGTAACCTCAATAATGACATGTTTGTGATACCTGTTGGATGCAGAACTTGCGGATAGTGTAGTCCACCAGAACCATTGTGTCCTCTACAGACACACGGATGTTCCCATATGTCCAGCAGCCCTGGTCCGGCCAGTACTGAGCACATTTACACTAAAAAACAAAATAGAGAGTGATTTGAGACTAAGCACCTTCATAAAACCGTGCACACAGGGAAAGAACAGCTTCAATCTGTTACAGGGTTGAAATAAACAGCAAGAATACCATTAGGTCATCTAATCTAACTATGCTCCATCTTTGACAGAATGACTTCAGCAAAAAGCCAAAGACAATTTTAAAGCAAAGTCATGATGAGAAGTCATTCTTGCCCTGCTCCTTGCATAAGAATTCACATTAGAGTTTAAAAAGTGCACCTTTTGTGTAATTATCCTAATTGTATATGTACATTCTATACAAATTGTACTATTTTGTCTTTTAATATGTAAAGAAGCTGTTTTAAAAACTTGTAAAACACTGTATCTCAACACAAACATTATCATCATCCCTCCTGCTCTGCTCTCCTACCTCTTTTCTCTCCTTCAGGTTTGTCACCATGACAATGGTGGCTGTGTTCTGCTCCCAGATCATCCGCCAGAAGTCATTTACTGTTTCCTCCTTTGGCCCTGAGACATCACGACACATACAGCAATTAAGAGGATTAACAACCAAGTTTATTAGAAAACAGTAACACAGATAATTTCTGTTCTAATACAGGCCTTGACTTTACCTTGAGCTGCAATAAACTTATTCTTCTCTTGGTAACCCTGCAGGAGAAAGAGGTTGAAGTGAGATTATTAGGATGATGCTGAATTGGAGTCGATCATATCTGGAGCAGAACGGTTTCTTATGTGGAACAAATGTTGTGCGTATACAAACATTTATAAAGGAAGCGTTAATAAAGTCAGAGTCGGGGACTCCCTCCAGAGACGAGAGGTGCACCCTGGAGTGATCATCTGAGAGAGAGAGAGCAGGGGACATATTAAGGAACAGCAAAGGAAGAAGAGCTGCAGAAAGCACGTGAAAGTCGAGCTAATGCTTACCCCAACACATGATGCATTATGATATTTCCCATTTCACTTTGTTGCACTGAACCACTAAACTATGACTTGTAAACCATCTCTCACTGCAGGTAAATATTTCTAAAAGCTAAAATTAGCAGATAAAAATGTAGATACACTGAGAGCTACTTTGCTAATGTTAGTCACTAAGTCACAATGTTAGTCATCCATCATCACTTACATGGCAGGATGTTGACGTATCTGTTCTTTTCCTTATTCTCTTCCTTGGAAGCAGCGTCGCATGATGCCTGGATGGGGCAGACTGGCAGTGCCTAAACAAAGAAGTAAAGACACAGTTACAATACAAAATGAACATTGTTATAAATAAAGAATAACCTGTCAACTGTCAAAGGACGTCCTCCAGTGATAATCAAGTTCCTCACTTTATAACATGCCTAGATGCCATTTTTCATGACATTTAAAAAAAAAACACAGGTTCTGACAGCCATGGTTTCATATGTGGCAAATCTAAAGAACCAATCCTGTCTGCCTCCTAGGTGGGACTTTCTATAGAATTGGTTTTCTGTTGTAAAATTTCTGACTGAATTACTCCACGATGCCATTATTAAGCATAAAGGAGTTTTAAAGAGTTTGAATCACAGGTGAACTGGTGTGCTTTAGCTGCAGCGAGCAGAGGGGTGAGTGGGGAGTAAGGCTGCAACCAACAATTGCATAAAACAATAATAATAAATTGTAATAAACTGATTAATGTTTAGTCTTTAAAATGTCAGAAAATGGTAAAAAAATATTAATTAAGGTTGTTTACTGATAAACTCAATGACAGTAAGCTTACTGTCATACAGGTTCACATTATAGAAGCCAGAAATCAGAGACTGTAACTTTTTCCTTAAACAATTACTAAAAACTGAAAAAGAAATTATTAAACTAGTTGCCAATTAATACAGTAGTTTACAAGTCATCAGTAAAATGAACAATCGTTGCTGCTCAAGTGGAGAAACAGGAGGGGACTTCATAGATCTATACATTCCAGAGGAAGCAACGGTGTAGAGTTACATCTGGGCCATTTAAAAGGAGGAAGAGATCGTTTTTCATGGAAAAAAACTAAATATGTAAATCTGATACACAGCTGGGTTTTTATGGGTTAAATCAAGGGCTGGAGAGAGACTTCAAATGACTTTGATCAAGTTCACATTTGTACATCTAACGTTTTGAGTGGCAATAGCTGGATCGTGTCCTGTTGTCCATTATTTTAGCACATTATTTTCAACTGTTTATGCAGCACTTTTGGCCATTTATTTCACCTGTGTATGCAGTAATTTTAGGCTAATTATTTCACCAACTGACTCTTAGCTTAGCCACTGTTGACTGTAACAATGGATCTGCTAAAAAATTCCACACCAATCTGTAAGCCTTTTTGGGTGGTTTGCTTTATTCCTAAGTACAAAAATGTGGATATTTTTAATCAAATGATAACTTCTACCATTCCAGATTAGATTAGTTTAGATTCACTATAATCTTTCTATATACTCCCCTGCAATCACCACCCCTTGACATAGAACCAGCCCTTGTTCTGAGTCACTAATTTAGGTTGCGGATGTAGGCCAAAGGTAAATCTTAGCCTCATTATGTTATCAGATCAGAGAGTGTTTGCGTCACTGTGCCATACATTAAATTCCTCTCTGAAGAGCTTGTTGTCATCAGCCATGCGACGGTTCATTTCTTCCTCCAGCTTGTCGACGGGAAGAGGCGGGTACTTCCTGTTTGTACTGGGCGAGCGGGCCAATAGCGGCACGCTCTGGAGTTCTGTGCCAACGTGCAGGAAGGGAGGATGCAGAAGTTGGGAGAGGGGGGAAGGAACGGGAGGAGTGACACAGGTAGAGATAAAGAACATGGGATACAGGGTAAGAACATGAGACTGGAACTCTCTTACATCATGTAACACTGACTTCATCCTGCGCTGTCTTTTCTTAAAAAGCCCACCAGAGGGCAGTGTGAGTCAACACTATAGCATCAGGGAACTAACTGCAGCTCTGTTGATTAGGTAATCACAGTGAACAAAAGCCTCCTGCCAACAGTCAACCAGTGAAATGTTATCAGTTGGGGAGGCAAGATCAATCAAGGCTTATCAGAAAAAAAACTATGAGTAACAAGTTTGGTCAAGCAGGCTGTACATATTTGCCAATACGACTCAAAACGAATAAACTGAGTAACCAGGAAGAATGCAGACATATCTCTTGACAAGTAAGTGCGCGCGCACACACACACACAGACACACACATAGACACACACGCAATAATGCATGTTTTACCTGTATCATCTGATCTGCCGTTGGTCAGTCTGAAGGAGTTTGAATGGCTTCCTGCCTGCTTGTACTTCTTAAACCTGTCAATCAACAAAGATCAAAGAGCATATTAATACACAGAGATGCGCGCACGGTCTTGCACAAATACGTACACGACGTTTTTGTCTCACAGCAGAATGCCAATCAGTCACTGCCATGGCAACAGCAGCACCTCAGGCCCTCACCACAGGTCTCCGTGTCTGAAGAACATCGACTGTATTTCACAAACCTGAGCATGTAGAGGATGATGATGATGAAGATGATGACCAGCAGGGAGGACAGGGCCACCATCACAGCTATGATTGGCATGTCATCAGACTGGTTGTTGTCTACAGCAGAGGCAGAAAGAAAAAACTGAATAAAAGATCTGTAAAATAGTGTGTGGTAAAACCTGATGCCATATTCCATTGCCATTACTGAATTATTCTCACTTAACACAGCACCACAAAAGCTGGATATGGATTATCTTACAAATGTGACACATTTTATCTAGAAATTGTTAAACATTATGTGTTGTTGTAAGACAAAACTTGTACAACCGATTTCGACATCATGCCACCTAACTAAAATGAATATGATTTCAGGATGCTTTTCTCCAAATTAACTGGCAAATTTGTTTCATCGTCATTGATGTAAAAAATAAAAAATACAACAACCAACTTTCCAAACTCAAAACTGATGCACAGCTGAGTAGCTTGAATCCATAATTACTCGCCAAAATAGTTAAACAATTGAAGAAATACACTTATTTGGCTTTTTTCATAAGAGTTAGATGATGAGAACCACACTCATGACTGCACAGTAATACGAAGCAGCTGGTTAGCGTCGCATTGCACAAAAACTGGAAACAGGGAGAGAGCATTAGCGCTTTGTTCAAAGATAAACTTAGGCTACTAGCACCTTTAAAGTCCAGCCTCCTCACCAAAAAAGATTACACAGATTAGATATACTATGTTAATAAGTGAGCTTCAGAGGGGCAGAAAGGTGGATGCATTTACCTTTGGACAAAGACAGTTAGCTGCTTCCCCCTTGTTTCCAGGGGGGGGTCACAAAAGAAATAAATAATTCCAAAAAAGCAAGCGTCAACCAATATCTTTAAACAACAAACCGATTACCAAAGTTTTGCATGTCACTTTCTATCATTTAACTAATCAATTAACCTACTTATCTCACAATTAACTGAATACCGTCATAAATGTCTAGTAGATGCTAATGCACTTTTCATTTACACTTAAACAAGACAAAGTTTTACACAGTTTAAAATTGTAACGTGACCTCGGCTTCTTTCAACACCAGCCTGTGTCTTTCCATTCCATTACCAGCGTCCATGTTAATATTTCATTGGCTTTAGGAATAAAAAGAAAACACAAATGGAGAGTTCAACAGGCTGTCCCTTTGAGTGAGCAGATAAATCACAGTTTAACTGAGAGGGTCAACCCTTGGCTTCACCATCTTCGGTATATCTGGTTATACCCAAGATGACAGCAGACACAGGGTGATGGCATAAAGCACTCAAACATTCAGGACGTGTGCTGTGAATTCAGTATCAATTATTAAGAGTGAAATTTTAAACAGTTTCACAACGTGGAAAAGGACTGTGGTCACACAGGTTTACCATTACAAGTCAGACATTACACAGGTCAGGTTATCTATTCTATGTGATGCCTCCTGTAGATTACAATGGCTGACCAATTTGTATATATTTCCACCATGTGCATGAGTTACTGGTTGAAGGCGAACCCTGTGGTCTTCTTGGTGACCTTTCATTCCTACAGTCGGAACAAAAGACATGAGATTTGCCTGAACAACAAGCGGAGTTCGGTGTACAAAAAACTGGCTGCCGTTTGTGTGCCGATGACTGGTCAGTAAGACACGGTAGGGCACAACAAAAGAGACTTTTCTAGAAAACTGCACTGTGGGGATGACAATGGAAAGACAAAATCAGCAGTTCCATGCATCGACTCAAAATTCAAGAAAGTTCCTAACATTGCAGACAAAATGTGCAGCAAAGAATGCATCATTTGACTTAATGCACTTTCTGGGTGAAGTTTTTTGGAACGGCGCCCAGTTATGCTGCATTTTCGCGCACAATTCCCAGGACTTTTTCAGTGTTCTCCAATGGACAATGTGTACATTGAACAGAGCAGGAGCACAACAGGCTGCGGGTATCATGTGGAACTGACACAGCCTTGACGGATCTAATGCCATTTAGAGCTGCTCACAGCTCTCCACACGGACGTCCAGACCGAGACAATGGAGCAATTACATAACACCTACGAACCCAAAGTGATGATGTTATATAATAGACATAGCCTATATTGCATTCCAGCTACATCTGTTGTATTTCAGCTGACCAGGAGTCAATGCTAATAAATTCATGCTTGTACAAAATCTCTACAATTTTGTGTTTTTGTACCAAAACATTTTCATTTTTTGCAGCATGATTTAAAACATACCTGCTGTTATTACACTAGATATTAAAAGCATCTCTACAAATCAATCAGAGACATATGATAGTGATTTGTGTATTTCTCTATAATCATGTAATATGAATTATTAATGTAAAAGAAAAGGATGGTGGAGTCATGTTTCACTTACAGGGATGTTACTAGGATGGTCAGTACACAGACACAAAGCAGCTAAAAAATAAAGCTGAATAACAGTTGAAATTTTGTGCATTTCCTTCAGGTTTAAAACCAATTTGATGCTAAATATACAAGCTTTATTTAATGAAATGAAATAAAACAATGTTCATATTCCTCACATGTATCACAATAACTGCTAACCTCTTCCTTCTCTAATGTATACCAAACCTGAAGCCCTAATCCAAAGGAAATAAAACGGATTGTTTTTACATAAAAATAAAACCTCTGGGAGTGTCTGGGTCATCTAGCTTGGCGGTATTCTGATTCTTGTGGATGACTGGTCAAATGCAGGTATGTCACGTCAGGATATTTCGGGCACCGCTACAATGGAGTCTAAAAGCAGAGAAGTGTTCAACTATCTAAAATATTAAAGGTTGACTCTTGGCCAGAAAGCTCACTTGCTTTGCTCTTTATAGCTGTTGCCACATGAATACCACACAGCTAAAAGGAACCACTTCAAAATAATAAAAACCTTGAAACTCTTATATATTTTATACAGTAAGCCATTAAGTGGTGAGGTCCATTTGCTTAAAGAGTTATTGTAATTCAGTGTCACTCTCTTGTCATGTCCAGATTTCGAGGGCTGTTTGAAGAGCAGGGATTATTTTGGTTGACTACAGCCTGACAAAATTTTTGTTAACCTGTGTTGTCTACTTTTGCTATACACTCAAACCTGCCACCGGGTTTGAAAGGTACGTTGTCTTTACAAAAATCGCCACAAGGACACCATTTATCAGAGGCGGAAATTCTGAAAACAGAAAGAATCAACTGATTTTAAACTCTCCTACAGTCCTTGAACTACTCATCGGTGACATGCTGTTCGGTTGGGAAACTTATCCGAATATAAGCTCAAATGCACAACATGTTTAAAAATTCCCTTCATTCTATTTGTCTCATTTAAAAAATAAACCACTGGTCTAACCACATTCTGTGTAAAACTGAAAGTTTTATGCTCCTCAGCGTAACTGAGAAGCCACCAGTGACTCAGCTGCAAACAACAGACGTGTGACGAGGATTCAGGGACTTTTCAGCTGAACTGGGTGGACTGCAGACTGTGTTTACGCAGAGCAGATAGGAGACAAGTATGGAAGTAAAATCGTAAGTCATAAAATATCTAGACTCTTCATAGAGTCCCAGATTTTTCACTTCATGCTAACACCTGTGAGTGCTTGGAAACATGCTGTACACATTGATTCCATTTTTTTTCAATTTTCGTAAAATAAATAAAGAAATTCAACCTTTGTTTTTACTTTTCTATGAATCATGGCACTACAACTTTGTTACACTGCACAAAAAAACATTTTGGAGTTCTCTCTTCTTGTGCTGTTTCCACAGAGGTTCAAGACTTTATATTGCATTGAAAGATGAGACCACAATGACTAAAAATGTGGCAGGAGCAAAAAATATTCAGAAACTGCTTGGGGTTCAGTAGGCCCTGTTAACACGTAACATTAAAATGGGTCTTAGGCAGCCTGATGACAAATACAGCCCTAATTGCACCCAAAAACAGTAGAAAATTCACTGGTTTGAGACACTGAAGGACCTTACTGTCATCATCATAGTGTGTGCCCAGCAGGACAACCCTGTCTGACATAAATTCAAATAGAGCAAGAGAGCAAAATCCAATCGCCATGTTTATAGAAGCCGCTATCTCAAAATCCAGGGTCTGAGCAGTGCCTTAAGGATTTCCCACGCTTCTCTGAATGGGTGAACACCTGCAGTGACTGTGAGAATGTTAACTTCTTATGTTCAGCTGTAGGGTTTATGTGTGGAGCAAAAGATAGTAATACCCGCAGCTCTGCAAGTAAGCATGTTTCCATTCAAGATAAAATGAGTTACATCCCCTCTAATCACAGCTCAGCATTTATTGTTGTGTCGTGTCATTCTGGTGTATTGAGGCCCTATCCCCTGAGACAGATTTGTCCATGTGTGACCGCAGAAAAGTGCTGCATAATGACAATGAGTTAGGACCAAGTGGCAACCTCCAGCACTTAAAATTAAAGCAAAAATGTGGAAGTGCCATGAATGAATAAAATAAATAAAGTCCCTTGAATGGCCACTTGACTCTGGAAAAAATCAGAATCAATTCAATCCCCATAGACCCCCATGTTAAAATGCCCAACTTTACAGCAGAAAGAAACATGTTTACAGCCATGTTTCCACAATTCTCTATTAAAGATTCAACACCAAAAATCTCCCTGTAAGAAATGAATATAATGGATGTATTTAACAATAAACTCATACTTAATAATACATAATTAATAACAAGCTGACACATCTTTATGGACTGAAAAGTAATAATGGGAGCCACTAACATTATCATCAGCACAAGTTATGAGTCACTGCTACATTAGGATGAAGAAGCTACTAACTTTCGCTTTGGTAAATGTTGTCTGAGGAGCATTGTGGCAACAGATGTAGCTGCTGCAATTCACAAATACCAACATTCGAAGGGCTGACGATTTGATATAAAGTTAAAACCCCTGATATTTGCGCACACTGAATACAAATGCAGGTGTTTGCCTTTGAGCTGCTCTGTGATACTGTTTGCCTTCTGACTTTTGGTTATCCATTACTTGTCCCTGATCATCAAACTCTAAACTAAAGCATTAAATGCCTTCATATATGACTTGTGGGGTTCTTGCAGCTGTCATTCGCATGTCATTGTTACAGACCAGTATCTCCAGTACCTACAACATCAATGGTAGTTTCAGTACCGTGGAAAAACAAATACCATCAAACTTCCAGAATTCTGGCAGTGGACTGGCACCAATGTATAAGAAAGACATTGTCATTGCAATTTGATTTGGGAGAGATTTTTTTTTAGTCAAGCTTCAGTCCGAGATTTACTGTGTAATGGATTTAAACCGTGATGAAGCATTACAAATAGATTATATAAAAAGTGCCACTGTCAGACAAGGACGGTGGCAGAGATTTGTACAACTGTTGACAGATCAGTTTAAACCCTTGGTCAGATGTGCTGCATAGCAAATTTTCCAAAATCTTGAAATCGATTAACTGTTCAGCTCCATCCTTTTTATACAGTAAAAATGTGAGGCAAATCTAACTGGCATGACTTACTTCACCATGGAGGATCACTTCAAGTTCTACTTTTTATGTTTTGGGTGCACAGACGGGGAGCCCAGACGACACACTCTTGCCTGTCTTTAAACCTCGTCTGTCATTTAAGGAAGCAGAGGACTGTCAAGATCTGCCTGCATATACAGATTTCTAAAAAGACAGGCAGTGCAGTGAAGAGCTTTTTAGCTTAACAAAGTAAGAGATAGTTGAGTAATGATGATGTCATATCAGTATATATATATATGTCAGTGGTAAGCTTCCTGATTTTAGTACAGCTGGCTTTCACATTGACTGATCGGCTCCCAAATCCGGCTCTTTGAGGCACGAATCATTTTACCATGTCCAGGTATGATATGAAATGATCCCACTTATCAAACGTACTGACAGCCCCCTTAGTGATATCTCCTTGCTCTCAGATTTTAGCATTCACTTCTTGAATATATTGTTATTACTACAGACAAGGATGAGGGCAAAAACTACAGTAGATAAGACTCAAATTGGAATAATCTAGAATCATCTTTAAAGTGTCCTCACACTAAAGTCATCTTTGAGAGAGAGTCTTCATATAAGAGACAAAAAAGACAAAGTAGTCTGCACCAACACTCACCATTTGGAGTGCTGTCTGATGTGAAATCAGGCACCGGCTCCATGGTGGTGTCTGTACCCACACTGAATATTTCCTCATAAGGGTCCGGAGTTGGGGTGTCTGGAGCTGAGGCTGTGGTCCCATTATCTCCGTCCGCCGGGGTGGGAGGAGGTGGAGGCTCAGTGTTTGGTGGTGGCTGAGGGGCATCGGTTGGAGCTGGAGGTGGGGGAGGAGGGATTGGCAAGACTCGCACGGTGGAATTGGGACCAGCGGGTTGTACGTCTTCATCTCCAGCTGGGCTTGTGGTCGTGGTGGCAGCTGTTGTTGTCGTCGTTGTTGTTATTGTCGTTGGCGGTATGACTGTGGGGGCGAGCGTGGTGGGTGGGCCCTCAGGGGCTGGTGCGACTGTGAAGTCGAGGGAGGGTGCGACAGGGGGGTCTGTGGGTTTGGCAGTGATATTCGGAGGACCTTGTAAAGAAAAAGACAAGACAGAGAAAGTTTTGCAAAGTTTCCGCAGTGCACCATTCAACCTAAGAAGGCGAGTATGACTGACAGAAGTGTTTCGTACTTGTGATGGGGACATGATCCTGGGCTGAGGCCACGAGGGCTAGACCAAGCAGCAGGAGCAGGGGACACACACCCATTCTGCCCTACATGGAGAACGTACCACAAAAAGGACAGTCAGGTAATATTCAAAAACAACCACTAAAATCAACAATATTAAAAGATACTGAACCCAGTTGTTTTTAAAGACCAGGAGATTGAGGGTTTATTTGTTGCATAATCCACTGTGTACTTTAAAAAAAATCCCCAATCCTAATCCAACATGCTTATCTTTTGAAAGCAATCTGAAATAAAAAATAAACACTTTCATGATGTTGGCTTGTGTGTCTGTTAAATATTGCTCACCTGAAGAAGCGAAGTTGGCATCAATCACTCATTCGCACAGCGTGGTCCTGGAAACCAACAGAAACAAACAGATATTTAGCGTGACTCAGAAAATTTGATTACCTTCCTGTGCTTTATTGTATTATTCTTAACTAAAACTGGATCCTTGCACCCTGATTCTGTAAGATCTGTATACTGAATGTCACAGTGAGGTAAAAGAAGAGGCATGAGGAGAAACGTGGCACAGGTGTTGCACACTGATTAAAATTTTAATACATGAATATTATACGTAGTTTACTGACATTTAGTGGAACTGTACTGTGTCGACATGCCCATATCATATTATCATAATGTAAAATTCAGCTGTACAAATGATTGATTTCAAGAAACATAAAGTTAATTCATAAAAAATAAAATAAATAAAAGTCAGTGAGGTTTTTACTTTACAGTTGTAGCAGTTTGTCACAGTGGAATAAATAAGTGTGGCGACTTAAAACACAATTTTGCCTGCATCTGTGATACTGTAAAATCTGAAAAATCCTGTTATGGCTACGTTCATTTCAACCATATCACATTCTGGTTTGCATAAGATTCCTTTCAACAGGGTTTCATCATAAAACTCTGTTCTACTCAGCCATCATTTCCCTGACACTGAGCATTCATTACCCTAAGCATGAGACCAAAACAGAATTAGTGTCACACTTAAATTCCTGCTGTGACAGTGAATCAGCACTTAGGACACTATTCACCCACTGATAGCGAGTGGAGGGTGGAGGCTACGCAGACTTGGAGAAAGCATGACTGAGCTGTGATAATCCCTGGGCCTAATCCCATGGTCCTGACCCTGGAATAATCCAGTCCATCTGCCTCTCCTAACAGCGATACTTCAACACTGGGCTGAGCCAATAACCGCAGCGCTACCACACACAACCTGATGTTTTACATCACGGATTATTGCATCAGTGGGCTGAGGATAAATTGGGCGGTAAAAGCTCTAATAGTGCCACTCGCCAATCTTATGCCGTTTTAAACCAAGCTCATTCATAGCAGTACTTACATTTTGGTTTTAGCACAGGACTGTTTGGCTCTGACTGCAGCCAGAAATGGGGCATGATGAGCAAGTTATGTGGTCAATGAGGATGCTATTAACCTACAAATCCAATTGTTGCTCTCCCTTTCTCTCCGTCACCCATCCATGCATCCATTTAGTCAGCAATTATCTGCTTCCAGAGGACTATTCAACCCCTCAAAAACTGGAAAACATCAGCCAAAAACGTAAAAGATGTTTGTATAAAAATCACACATTGAACAACAACACTGTACGACATGTTTTTGCAGAGATGGCTTTTTTCTTACACAATAACAGCATTTTGGGAAGTTTTCTTTTGACTCCACTGAAGAGAAACAGATGGAGGATTTGTATCTGAATTTTCTCTGCATCAATTTGATAGAGATGTATGTTATTTTAACTGTTAAATTACTGATTATTTTCTCAATGAATCTTTTAGTTTATGCCAGAAAATTGCCCGTTTCCCTCCTTTTGCTAGACTGATGGTCCATAACCTGAAGAGACTCAGTTTACAATCCCACATGAGCAAGAAAAACAGCAAATATTCATAGTTAAAAACCTGATTAATCTTTACTTTGACTGATATATACCGAATATCTAAATATGCCCTTACCAACCCAAAGGCACATATAACCTTTACACAGTCCACGGTTCACTACTGAGATGCAGGCACATTGTTACTCTGGCTAAATGTTGTTTATATTCATACAGTACTGATGTTACTCTCTGGCAGTGACTGACAGGTGTGGTCACTACACTGCACTGTGTCTCTACTGTATCAATAGCTTGGCCTGATTACTAGAAATCAAAGTGCATGTTGCTTCCTTTATCTCCTGCCTGACCATGTAGACATAAAAGAAATCCCCTGCTAATCTAAAAACGACATCGGAAAAACCCTAAACTCCTACCTTTACTATCCTTCAGTGCTCATTAAACGGAGTGACTCAGCTAAGAGGGACAAGCTTTTAGATTGGCACTATTTTAACTGAAATTGTGTTATACAGCGCTGTGCATTAGGAAAATTTGATGTGACGGACTAAGCTTGCTCAAGGTTACATTTACATTGATGTGCATTTTTTAGTGACCTTTTCTCAAAGAAGCATGACTCATTGTTTGCTATGTGCCATCCGGTGAGGCAAGATGACGTGTCACTGTGTTGGTGTAAGTGATATAACCCAGTCCTGTTGCTAACCTTCACTTCACAGATGCTGCAGGAGCCCAAGAGGGTTTTATCTAGAAACTGTGTAGCACCAAGAGTACAACTCCCCAGGGATGCATCTTAATGCGTCTTGGCCTCTTGAGAAGCAGTCGTCTTCCACAGTGTGTGTATGTTTCTGTGTGTATGTGTGTGTGTGTGCAAATGCATGCAATTCTTTCTTCAACAGATGTATGTGTTGGCAGAGGACATCATTAATTTAAAAGGTACTGGACAAGTGCTTCTATTTGTGCAACTTTCAGGTTCTGTGCAGTCACTGCTTTC
Organism: Dascyllus trimaculatus; assembly: GCA_024666655.1. Taxonomy (NCBI): domain Eukaryota; kingdom Metazoa; phylum Chordata; class Actinopteri; family Pomacentridae; genus Dascyllus; species Dascyllus trimaculatus. The sequence goes on from CM045450.1 coordinate 22,677,016, forward strand.
TATTAAAAAGATACTCTAGGTGGTGGATTAGTGCAATTCACACTCAAGGAAGATGTGGGAGACAAAGAAAGGACTACTATTTAGTTAAGTAGTTGTTTGTGTACTTAGATTCATGTCCAGGACATTATGGTTTAAGTAAATCACTCAGTGTGTATTCTGACCAGGCTCTAATAATGTTAAGATGATGGCTGATAAACAAGTTCTTGCCGAACGCTATTGCAACACGAGACAGGCTGCTACTAAAATGAACAAAGAAAGAGCTCACTACCCTTTTTCTGATTTGATCCCAGGTTTCACAAAATGCTTTAATTGAAAAAGCACTTTTCATCCTCAGACTGGCTTCTTTCAATCTCGCCTTCTGCTCTGCATTGTGATACAGCCAAATATTAAAAGGAGAGTAAACATCTTTCCAACAGTTTCATCATGCTATTCCCTGCAGAGGAAACATGTACAAGCCCATCTATTAGTGAATGAATGTACTCAAAAGGTAGTCATGCAGCGCACGCTCTCCTGACTTTGGGCTTGTGTTGTGCAGCCATGTGAATATTTTTCAGACAAGGCAGAGCACTTAGAGCAAGCCCTTTACAGCAGTCACTGTGGGGATGAGCTGTCCAATAGGGATGTGCAAAGCTGCCACAGCTTTCTTAAGACCATGACATGCAAGACAGAAATCAATATTTTGACTGGCGGGATTAGAAAACACAGAGATGTGACAAGACAGGCTCTTCATTTGTTTCAAATTTAGAAACAAATAACTGTTTTCTTTTATTCCCAGGATCATCTTTTATTTTCCCATAGTAGTATCATAAACTTATCTGTCAGAACCCTCAGCCCTGGCTGGAATGACACACTAACAAAGAGAAGTAGGTATTAAACTTAACAACAAGAATCAAGAGCTGGCTGTGATTACTTGGGCAGACTGGTGGAATTACTTTTTTAAAATCAATTATTAGAAGCTTTCTGTACAACAGTAGCCAAATTATTTTAGCCCCCATTAGCTACTAGCCATAACAGGCCTCACCAGTTTTTTTCTGGTGAGGCCCTACCAGAAAAAACTCTCCATATTAAACCCCCTGATCCACAAGAACATTTGTTTCACTGTGAGCAAATTTTACACTGCAATATAAAGTCCCACACCTTTATGAAAACAGCAAAACCACAACTAAAAGTAGAGAGGACTCAGATATGTTTGTTGTGCACCATAACATACTTGTAGTAAAAGTAGAGGGAACTAAACAATGTTTTCCATGCAATATGGCACAGTCATAAGGCCATAAATCACAAAAAAGAAAAAAACTAAAGCTGAATTTCTTTACCTATTTAACAAAATTTTAAAAACCTGGAATCAACAAGAACAACAGTATTTCATGTGCCCATGGGTCTTACCAATACTGTAAAAATTGGGCTCTCCACATACTATAGATATTGGATAAGGATATTATAGATTTTCTAATTTGTTTCTATACTTATCTCCTATCAGCTCTGTGTAAGCACAGGCTGCAGTCCAGTCCAGTTCAGCCAAAGGATCAGAATTTTTGTCTTGTAACGGTTGGTGACATCTGAGTCACTGATGGCTTCATGGTTGCACCTAGAAGTGCAATTTTTTGATTGAAATACAGAGATTTTAAGCTTAGATTTGGATCATTTTCCTGACAAAACCACACATCACAAAAGATTAAAGAACTGTTGGAAAGTTAAAAATCCAACAATTACAGTATTTACAGTTTTTTCTCTGATAAATGGGGTAATTTTGGTGAATGTTTAAAGACAGCATTTCTTTTAAACCCCCAAGTGGTTTTTGTAGTTCAGAAGGTTGAACAGAATAAGTGTGCTGTTTTAGTAGCTTCTCTTCAGAAAAGTTGCAGAGTTCTATTTTAACTATTGTTACAGATGTTAATCAAGTCTTTATGGAATTTCGTTTCTTAAATTTAATTCTTTTTTTGATTACATTTAAGACATTACAGATAAAAACAAATGATAAATGCAGACACAACAAGCAGGAAAACGTATCGAGTCCAATCTACTTATATAAGACAGCGTGTAAGATTTCAAATTTTTTTCCTATACTGCTTGTCAGAGTCAACAACACTGTGCAAAGCTCGATGCTTAATGAGCTTCAAGCCTTGAGCCCGGCTAACTAATGAAGACAGTTGCCACTCTGCCTGTGGCCAAATGCAGACCTCATAGGAGTGCAATCACACAGTTGTGAAAGGACTGGGCTGTTCCCATGCCATTTCATTCACACAGTGAAAGGAACACTTATAGGTAGAATATAAAGGAAGTCCAATTACATCTCCATGACAACCAAAGGCCAAGACGCAGGATCAATGCAAGGTAGTCATTTAATATGGTGAGTTCATGTTCAAGTCTGTGGATTTCAGAGATGCTTTAGTACTTAACTGTGACCTTAGGTGCAGTAATAATAGTCATTCCCAACCGCATGAACATGAATTTATGAATAGCTTCAGGTGGGTTTGACAGTGATTCTCAAAAGGATAAAAGTGTTTGAGGATGAGATAAGATTCTTTAGTTGCTGCTGCCGTTTCATCAGCCTATAATGTGCCATTTGAACCAGATTTGACTGAAATCCAGTGACAAATGTGGCCAAAGAACACAGCCACTACTAAAAACCGCAGGAATCCTCAATGTTTATTATTATTCTGAAAGAAATCTAAAATCAGCAAATTGTATTTAAAATTCCTTGAGGATAACCCGAGGCGTGTGAGTGAGCCGGAAACCCGACAAACGCAGAGCCTCCAGGCCTCGCTGATATGACACCAGCACTGGTGGTCAAAGGGACTTCACCATTCATGCAGAGAAATATTTTCTTCTGGCTTTCTTACAAGGCATCCTGCTTCACTAGTTGCTGCAGCGCTGGATAATGCTTGTCTGTCTGTCTCCATTCATGGCATATTAATACTGTTTCTATGTCTTCGGAGGGAGGGGGTCTGGGGCAGCAGGCATACTGTGAATGCTTCTCTTCATGGGAGACTGAAGTAGGCCTGACTCAGGGCCGCTAGGACTCTTGCTCTGAAACAGACCACAGATTATATGTCCCCAGTGCCACATACAACAGCCACAATCCTCTGGACTTCCCTTTCTGAGGGATACTACTCCCTGCTGGTGTGGTTTGTGTTCCTGTTGACTTCATTCATGAGCTGGTGAGTTGATGAAAAGACGAAGAGAAGGATGGGATTACTATTCTAGTTAATCATAAGGGTAAGAGTGACCGCTGCGTGTGTTATTAAGCCTGTAATGATGATTTGGTTCCATCAGGCTTGAAGCATCAAGAAAGCTCACTCGTTGCAATGAGTGAGAGTGGTGAGTCAGTGAAGCTCTGCTCTGTGTCGGCTCCGTTGTGGGGTTTCTCACAGAGCATGCCAGGGGCCTCTCAAGCTTTCCCACATTGGACACAGAGAGGATGTGGAGGCGCAAAGCATGGCCTTCCCACAAAAGCCACTGTGACCTTGAAGCGTGGTGTGGGGCCAAGCGGACAGCTCAAGGGCCACAATGAAACTTGATTCAACTATCGCTTGTGCCCTTTGAAACCAAAACACCAAAACTGATTTCTACATCCAGCAGGCAGCTACGGTCGGACATTTGACATCAATATATTGCTGGAAGTGACCAAAATATGTCCATACTATCAAAAACCATTAAGCTCCAAAAGCTGAGACTAAATACCACCTCAATATCTTTAGTTTTGTCTGCTTGTTCTTAAACAAAAGGAAAGTCTTGTATTTGAATTCCAATTTTGACAATTTTACACTTATATTTAAGCTCTTACGCAGCTGCTCATGTTAAAAAAAACATTTCATTTAGATTAAAGAAGAAGTTTGGCCTCTTTTTTTAAACAAAGGTTAACTAAAAAAGCTCATTTTGGTGTTTGTACTAACACTCAGATATTATACCAGCATTAATATCCAGCAGTGATTCACATATTCAGATTCTGCACTTAAGTAGTTAACAGTAGCAATACTAAAGTGTTGCATGTTTAATAGTTCCATTTAAATTAATTACATGCAAACTACACACAACTAAACACATTTCAAGCATACTACCTCGGGCTGATAAACAGCCTAACATTAAATAATCTATTTGTGTATGTTTTTCACTGTTGTGTTAACATTAAAATTATCACCTGTGTACCTTAATAAAATGGTTCTATTGCAAGCAAGGTGAGTAAAGTCAAACTAACCTTTCGTCTACAGGCATTACTCAAAATCGCTCATTTAAAATGATCGATAATTGAACATTGATATTTAACATTTTGTTGCCCCAAATACCAGCACACATGTACTATGAGCAAAATACTTAAAGCAGGTTTGTGATGATTCTGATTTTACACACTTTCCAGTTTTGCTTCCTTCGTTTATGTTCTACAACAATGGGTGCCCCAAGTGACGGTTCTGATATCTGTCGTGACCATCCTACTGCACCAGTCCCCTCCTTTTCCTCTGACAGATAAGAAGCTCAACCACGAGGACAAGACAATCACCAGAGGCTCCAGTTCAGAGTAAAGTCTTGACAGTGCTTCTCCACCATCCCCGTTCCTTCTACGTGCATTTCTAGTTGGTGCACTGAAAGACTTCTCAAGCTTACTTACATGCTCTTTGGATATTTTTTCACAGCAGGGCAAAAAAAGTTCTTGCCTGTTGGCCAATGCCAAGGGCAAATATAAATATTTATAGCTACAACTCTGAACTGGCTTTCAATTCAACCTAAGCTTGGCCTCGACTGTGAAAGCATTGTTTAAAAAAGCACATCAAAGTTTTGAATAAGAGAGGAAAACCTGACTTAAAAGACAATAACACAACATGACTGAATCTGTAATTTTCATCTTTCTCCTTAACAAAAACAGAGAAAATGGATTCTATGTCCACTAAAGTGTGAATGATGGCCATGCTAACAGACGTACTGTATAACAATCACATAATGTACGCGTCTAGTTATGGTACAAAGGTGAAGCAAAGAGTGATGTGCAAGAGTGTTAATATGTCGCCTGTGAATCCCACTTGCCAGCTATCCACAACTCCATTCGGTGCCATTATCCCTCCTTATGGCAAAAAGGCAAACTGTGCCCTGCTTTAAAATAAACTCTAAAGATGGAACAGGAGGGCGACAATCAGATTTTAAGTGATCTGGATCACATGTGAGCTTACAAGATTAAAGGCAACTTCTTGCACATATAAAATACTTTTTAAATACAGAATCAAATCTTGAGCTCTAAAGAAAAGAAATATCCATATTCCCCATGGTTGGGGTGAACCAGAAACATCAATCATCCCACAACAAGAGGATGTAAAACAAAGGTTTACTCGGTAATTCAAAGGTATTACATAATTACTACTCCACTGCTACAGGACAGAGCGGTCCTGAATGATTCTCAGTAAAGGCCTTCTACTCAGGCAAGATTTATGAATCATTGGTAATCGCACAGGTTCATTTCCTGTTTTGTGGAATAAATGTTATTAAGTCCGAATGACATACCACATGTAGCTGCAATCAAGCTCCAGAATGCTTCATAATCCCCTAAATGTAGCAGTGCTTATCCTGTCAGAGCTGAATTACAGTGCTCTTCCACAGTGAAATATGTAGGCCTACAGGTGGAAACAAAAATATACCTCCTGCCCCACCCAAAGAGCTAACTCATAATATTGTGACAGAGCCCTGAAATTGTGAAATTTCACAACACTAAGGTAATTTTTTAAAACATCCACCCATCGGAACTTCACGCAAGGCTCCCGTGAGGCGATTTCAAGCTACACTTATTCGTATTTTTAGAAACTGGGCCAATCATGAAAAGTGTGGTGTGAGGATCACTCAAGCTCCTGTGCTGAAACACTTTCAGCTTCCCAACTACAAAAATAACTTCTCTTTTCTTAAAATAGGTTGAAGGAGATATGGAAGATAACAGCTCTGCCTTTCTCTGTCACATCGCCAAAGCACACTTTTTAAAAAAAAATTCTCTCCTCCTCTTCCGCAGTCCGACTTTGATGAGATGGTGCTGCTTGACAACCACAGACGGTTCGACAGGTTTTTTTTTTCTGGTGGGAAGAGGTGGACGTGTTCAGGCCTGACGAGCAGAGGTCAAAGTAGGCCTGAGAGAGGAGCCGCACGAGTTTGGAGGCTGTGCAGCTGGAGTTTTGCACTTGGATGCTCCTTAATGTGACATGACGACCTCTGTGAAGCATGTTGTGTGGAGGCACACAGCCTGAGGTATGCAGTTCAGTGAATCAGACCAGACATTATGAGTTGAGACATAGCAGAGGTTTGTTCAGATATGACAAGCCAGGTTTTGCATGCCTCCTCTGCAGCCTGGTGATGCTTCTCTCCGCTCTGACTTGTGAGCTTACAAACTCCTTTCCTGGTGCAAAGTACTGTTTACACCAATACATATTAAGGATTGACAGATATGGATTTTTAAGAGTGGGTACCAATTACTGATCATCCAGAAAGACCAATAACTGATATTTTGAACTGATATACATTAAATGCTACACTTTAACAGCATGTGATAGCAGGGAACCAGGCATTCACAACTAGGCCTCTACATTATTAAGGCAGCTCCTAGCAATAGGGGGGAAATTTTCAAAAAATCCCAGTATGCTATGACGCTCTCCTCTGTTTACTGATAGATTGAATGGTTAAAACTGAGCAGTTTGTCTCCTGCAGCTCTCTGTTCCATCACTTCTATTACCCACTAGGCTTAGATCTTAAAGAATTATAAATTACTGTTTTCCAAACACTGTTCTGTTCCAAGGTAATCTATGGCTGCATCCTAACTTATTCACTAGCCATTAGCGTAGCCTTTGCTATTGTCAAAGCAGTAAATTTCCTGGTTTGTGGCGATGGCTTGTGTTTCTTGTTAAGTTTTTTTGCAAGTTGTGTCTTACTAGAGAGACATTGCTGAGATCACACCAATATGGGTTTTCAAGGGCCGTTACCAATTACTGGGACTCAAGAAAGACAGACCAATATACATTAAATGTAATGTTTTACCAGCATGTGACAGCAGTAACCTGTCATTCATAACTAGCCTTTTTTATTTATAAGGCTAACTATAACTTATTATGTAAAATAGAAATAGGAGTGATTAAATTAGGACACTCTCTTCTCTTTATGCAGGAAAACTGAGATTTCTTTAGTTTCTCCCCTGCAGTTAGATCTGCTGTTCTACTGTTTTCTTAATATTTCACTGTTGAAGTAATATGTGGCTGCTGCCTAACTTATCCACTGGCCTATAGTGTCGCCTCTGCCACTGTAAAAGCAGTAAATGTCCTGGTTGGTGGTGATGGTTTGTGTTTCTTGTTCAGTTTTCACATGTTGAGACGCACTACAGAAACATCGCTAAGACCACAGAATTAGTGATCGACCCATATGGGTTTTCCAGGGCCGATACCGATGCTGATTATTGGTACTCAAGTAAGGTCGATGACTGATATTTTAGACCGATATACATTAAATGTAATGTTTTAACAGCATGTGACAGCAGGAACCTGTCAGTGATAACAAGACTTTTTCATTAATAAGGATGGTGATAACTGAACATATAAAATAGAAGTGGGTGTGATTAAATTAGGACAGCCTCCTCTATTTATGTGGAAAAACTGAGATTGATCAGTTTGTCTCTTGCAGTTATGTCTACTGTTCTCCGTTTTCTTTTCTTTTATTGTGCCCTCAGGTTCATATCTTAAAAATGATTAATTACTGTTTTCCATTGTCAGTGTTTTGAGGTAATATGTGGCTAACTCCAAACTAAAAGCAGTAAATTTACTGGTTGTTGGGGATGGCTTGTGTTTCTTGTTCAGTTATTGCAAGTTGGGTGTCGCTACACACTGCTAAGACCAAAGACTGACTACAGACAGAGAGAGGCAGCTGCATCAGACCCAAAGCCGTGCATTTAATTTAGCAATAATAAAAATAATGATATAGATAATCAGAAAAATGCCAAATATTGGCCTCAATAATCAGCCAGGCCAACAATCAGTCTATCCCTAACACATACGTTAAACCTAATTCTCACCATCTCTTTTGACCAACACAGTCTTTACAATCATGTTAATAATGAGTTGAAACATCATAACTTGCTGTCCAAGCAACACATTATTAAAAAAAAAATACCCACAAGAGTGAAATGGTATGCTTGGTTACACCCAACATTTAGGAGGAAAAAAAGAGGAGAACATTAATCATTACAAAAACTTTGGGAGAGGTTGTAAAAACGAGGGGAATGCACACACATGCAATGAGAGGCTTCTTTTTGAAGACAACACAAAGCAGCCGCTGTGATTTGACAGAGCAATACATGTTAACGTCAGGGCGACCTAATTCCTGTTGTGGGTCGCCTGAAGCCCCCCTCCTGCTCCGGCTCCTCCACCCAGCCAGCCAGCTCCCCTCCCTCTCTGTAATAACAAAGCATTGATCAATAAAGTGTACTTTCCAGTTTGGGCAGCCCGGACCTGGACCCCCTTCTTCTTTTGTTTCCAGCGCGAACAGCATCTAAGCTAGCCCGGTTCTGACCCCTGAAATGCCGCCGCTCTCCCTCTCAAAGCCCCCTTTTTCTTGAGAGCCCCCTTCGCCAAAAAAAAAAAAATCCCTCCCTGCCTCCGAGCTACTTCTGAAATGTTCAGGCGTTTACAAGCAGGGTTGAAACTACTCCTCCGTGTACAAGCCCCGGGTTTGTCTCCGCGCAGCTGAAAACGTTCAGGGGGGACAAAGTGCCTGTTTGTGGGTGTTACAGCAGGAAACATGCTCGTACGTTGTAACAAGTGTGATTCAGCTTTGCGCAACAAAAACAAGAAAACTCACCACAACTCCTGTAGCTCCCGGAGAAAACCCGAGTCAGGCGGGGAAAGAAGGAGGAATTCAACCCCTCTTTTTTCCTCCTCCACGTTTTTCCTAACCCCGGCCCCCTGTCTCCACACCCCAGGAACCGAGAGTGCGAGCGGGGTGGGGGGACCTGGGTGATAGCCGAGGAGGGAAGCACGATCTGGGACACACAGCAGCCAACACTTCACGGGCAGTTGATCCGCTAAATCCCGGTAAAGAAGACAAACCGCCCCCCCACAAAAAATCAGCGTTTCGCCCTCGTTTCTCGTCTCGTCGGAGGGGACTTTCTTCGGCTTCCCTGGGTGTTAAATCCCACAGTTTATCCGCTGTATCCGGGCGCGTCGGCCGACTATTCTAGTCCGCCATGTTGTGTGTCTGTCTGCATAGGAAGAATGGGAAGCGAGCAGCGAATTCCCAGGCCAGGCCCCGTCTCTTCTCCGCTCCGCTCCGCCGCAGCCCGCAGCGACACCTGCCGGCCGAGCTGCGTACTGCACCGGTCACACAGCAGCGGGGACCCACGGAGGGACCCAGGGGGGCACCTGACACCTGGGAGGCAATTTTTAGGACCTGGTATTGAATATTTATGTTAGATGCTGCTTTATACTACCAGTTCACTACATTTCATAGTAAATTCTTGTACTTTTTACTCCACTACATTTATATTATAACTATGCAATTTGCATTTTATGCCACTTTATACTTTCACTCCACCACAAAAAAATATTTGCCATATTTATTAGTCTACAATATTTCAAAAGGAATTCTTGCACTTTTTACTCAATTACATTTGTATTGGAAATTATCCTTATTACAATTACTCAGTACAATTATGAGGTACCTGTAGCTACTAGTTTTACCCCTTTGTGCTATACTTTCAGTTTCCCCTTCACTAAGTGTATTTGTCGTATGTATTATTATGCATTAGTCCACAACATTTCAGAGGGAATTCTTTTATTTTTTACTCCACTACATTTAGTGGTGAAAAGTACCATTTATACAATTACTCTAGTACTGTACTTAACTGCAATTTTGAGGTACTTTGTATTTCCACTTTAATAAATTCATTATTATTCATTCGTCCACAACATTTCAGAGGGTATTCTGGTAACTTTTACTTCACTACATTAAGTGATGGAAAGTATTATCAGTACAATTACTCAACCACTGTACTCCAGTACTAATCTTGAGGCACTTGTAGCTACTTTATTTAAGTATTTGTTTTTCATACTATTTCACAGTTCCATTTTACTACATTTACTTATTTTTATAATTAAGCGCCACTGTATTTCAGAGTGAATTGAATGAGTTTTTACTTCACTACATTTAGGAAAGTACATAATATGCCAACATTTACTCAAGTACCATACTTACATTTTGAGGTGCTTGTAGCTACTTTATTTGAGTACAGATTTAATTAAAATGTCACATTACTTTATACTTTCACTCAGCTACATTTATTTGTTATATTTGTTATTTAATAATCCACTACTTTTCAGAGGGAATTCCACTACATTTAGAAAGTACATTAGTAGGCACACATTTACTCGAAAACTTAGGTATAATTTTGAGGTACTTGCTTCCCTGGAATTCTATATTATAATATTTAAGTTACTTTATACTTCAAATACACTACATTTATTTGTCCACTAAATTTCAGGATCAATTCTTTCACTTTTTACTCCATTACATCCAGTGGTGGAAAGCAACTTTAGTACATTTACTGGAGTGCTGTACTACAGTTGTCGGTACTTGTAGTTACTTTACTTAAATATTGCCATGTGATGCTATTTTATACTTCCACTCAACTAAATTTATTTTACAGCTTTGCTTACTTTTAAGATTACGATTTTACAGGATGGCTAATGTAGCAAGCTTTTAAAATACAACACAAAAATAAAGATGAAACGTTTTGTTCTCTGACATCTTTCAAAAAGAAGTGAGTCGGGTCACATTTCAGATGCATATGTGTTGTTAACAGCTCCACTGGATAGTGATTTGTTCCCCTCTAAACTTCTCATATGGTGTCATTTAAATAAATGTTCAGATGATCCAATTGCTCACCAAAGATGAGAGAAAAGTCCTAAAAACTCAAAACAGATTTGTGTTTCCTCTTTCTTCTCACATTAATCATCTGACAGATTTATCTGCTGTTCCTGTACATAAAACTGCACATAAAGGGGTTCAAACAGTAACATGCTGCTGACACGCTGTTTCAGAATTAATAATCTAATGACATCATATGTAATAATATATCAACCAGAGGAAACAATCCAGCATTTTTACTTGAATACTTTATCTACATTTTGCTGCTGGTATTTTTATGTACTTTAAGTAGGATTTTTAATGTAGACTTGCTTTATCGGTGCGTTTACTGATCTGAATACTTCCCCCACTACTGAAAATAACTTTTAGCGTGTGAAGCATGATGATTATTTTAGCCATATTCTGTGATTAGTAATTTAAAGAAATTATAATTTTTCTGCTTGTTTCATCTGGATCAGCAATAAGTGGGTGGAGCTAAAACACTGATTGGTAATAGTCTTATAATTAAGTGAGACTAGATTTAACTTTTTAAAAAGTCACTTATTTGTAATTCGACAAATATGAAGAATAGATGAAAAAATGCTGGTTTTCTATTGTAGTATGAAGTTGGAATGTTGATCAGACAAATCCAGCAATTTGAATAAGTCAGCATAAGTTAAGTGAAAAACCATATATCTTATTTACATTCATTCTGAGGTTTTATAAATCAAATATTAATGAGTAGAAGAACATAATGGCAATGACCATTTGCCCGACTCTTAGAACTGTGGACTAGAGTGAGACCAGAACAAATATTGTGGCTTTATTCAGGTTTTTGTTAGCTGTTTACACTTTCTCATGGTCTGTATTTCTGTGTATGTGGAGCATATGCTGCACCATCATACGCAAATCAGCTGTCCTTCATTTGTCTACAAACACAACCAGACCCTCAAATTCATACCGTTTATAGATTCTTCAAACCCCCCTGACTCGCATATGTTTGGACACAGGAAGGGAGTTAAGTTTTCAGCTGGGTTCCTCATGCTGTGAGGTGATGCATGCCATCTGAGCCATCAGCAGCAATGATAAAGTTTTAATAACACTAAATACTGCATTAGTCTTCTATTAACATTCATGCAAGGACTTTGCACACATGATGTCACATCTCATTTATTATTCATATCTTGCCATAAATGAAGAAGCAAAAAGATAAAACTTTAAGTTAATAAATAATATTGAAGTATACATACATCACGTTTTGACTGTTGGTCAACGTCCCAACATATAACCATTAAGCAGAAATTACAGGATCTTGCTAATGAACAGAACATAAATGGTTGGTGTGTATGAGTGTAACTGCATGGAGCCCACTTTTCTGCCTCTGAAGTCATATTAAATGTTAAATTTTAACTTCAATATCACCCTTGTACATTTCATCTGCATTTCACTGTATTTACGGAGCACACAGTGCGTAGGCGCTTGATGGAATACATTGTACCGTGTATGAATGGTCGACATGACCGGAGGTAAATAAAATAAAGCATGTGCGTGTCTCAGCAGCTGACAGATTTGCAAATACAACGCTTAGACTGCCAGGTTAGCAATGACAGCCCGGGTGAACTCGTCACTTGTTGCATAGCCCCCCAGGTCTCCAGTGCGCACCTGTTGCAAACATAAGGACAGCGTGTTACTATATGCACAGCTGCAGCAACACATGTCCACATTCAGTATCACGGCCTGCATGTTAGAGAGCCTTTGAAAACTACTCGCAGTAGGAACAAATAGTCAGATCAGCAAGATGTGTTCTTTTTTTGTATTTTATTGATGGATCAGTGAACACGTTCTGCATGTGTCTGCCCTTATGTTACTCTGGTACAAGTTTTAAAAAGTCAAACAGTGACTAAATTTGATACAAAAAAGACATGATACTGCTTACACTGGTGGTTGTAAACTTTCTCCATAGAAAACCATAAATTTCTGATTGAGCCAAAGGTCAAAACAAAAAAATACAGATATATTACTTTATTTGGTTCTTTATTATTTTTGGCGAACAAGTTACCACATGTGAGGTAATTTTAAATACAAAAAAAAAAGAAATGATATAATGATGATAAATAGAGCAGTGTTACAAGTTCTTACATCATCACTTCATCCTTGATAACTGTGATGACTTTATCTTGTTCACTACAGTAAATCAATTCATAACTCAACCTGGTGTAGCTGGTAAGCAATGCAGGACTAGTTTTCTGGACACTGAACATTACCCTGGGATGTTTCTGAGGACATTAAGAAACTGTAGGAATATCACAAATTGTATTTTGGTATAGCACCAGAAAGTGGCATAACAGAATTTGCAAGAAACATGGATTTTGCATTATGAAATTTTACAATAACTCACAGCACCAATCTGTAGATGAGGCTGCAGCACTACAATGATGCAGTTTTATTAAAATATTAGGTCATTTGTTGGTCAGAAAAGTTATAATATTAGTGGGTCATTATGTGGCAGTGCTGTACTTTTTAGTAAGTTATGGCTACATTCAGTTGTGAGGCAAAACAAGATTAGTTGATAGTTGATAAGAGAGAATGGTTGCTGTACAGAGTGTTTGAAATGATGTGTGATTGCACAGAGGCAGCTTAGACAGCTAACATCGCTGAAACTTTTTGATAATTAAGCAAAAAGCAGAAACACATGAAAAGATGTGATAAAAAGGGTCTCCGAAAATGAGTGAGATGATTTTTATCAGTTATGTAAAAACTGAAAGATATGCAAAGGGATGGACTGTAACTATGAGGGAAGATTGGTGTCCATGGAGAACGGAAACAGGAGACCAGGCTCAATGATGGAAATCTTTGAGAGGAAACCTCGTAAGTTGTACATTATTCAGCCAAGAACAATACATGACACTGCTGATTCCACTGGATCTATCAGCAAACCCGTTATAAACCATAAATATTAGGATGCATCTGATGCTAGACATGTGTGGCCCTGCTGTCATTTGGCTGTGAGGGAGAGTTGAGTCTTAACATGCATCCAGGTCATGTTAAGAATAATGTCCAGATTTAGGGAAATGTCAATGAGGGGTGTGACGTAACATCTTAGTAAACAGGTCGGTGACGCAGGTTTTCCACAACAGCATGCACAAAGTCGCCAGTGGTAGAGTAACCGCCAAGGTCTCGTGTCCGTACCTGGGATGTGCACAAACACACACATGTAAACACAAAACACACAACAGAGGATAACGGGTACAAGGAGAGGAGGGAGCTAAAGCAGACGGAGGAGGAAGAAGAAGGGCCTTCAGGAAACGTGCAAGCAGAAACAGTCCTATAAAATGATAATTAAATAATAAGTCAGATGATGTTTAATAGAAAACTGGGGGAAAAGGCTGACCGTGTTTGTGTTAGGGTTTGTGTCAGGGTGTGTTAATGTCAGCAGGGAGCAGATGCAGAAGTCAGTTAGTCCAAACCAGTTTAAAAGGGGAAAAAAGCTGTTGTGCACCTTGGAGCAAGAAGACGTGTATTTGTAGGCAATCAAAGGCTCTCTAACACACTATAGTTCAGTATTCAGATTGATGATAGAGGTATTTGTAGGTCAAGAACTGCTAACATGACACCTGTTGGCACCATTGATGCTGATGTATTGATCTAAATAACAGAGCTCAATGGTTGGTTACTCACGGTTGTACACTGCAAATCAACAGACTAAATTTTTAATTGTATTTTTTAAGTGCCTCCGACATTCTGACACTTTGTGTACATGAGATTGCAGTTAATGACACACAAAACCAAAAGCAAGCATGTTAATTCAGAAAGACAAGATGATAACCTTAGAGTATACAAGTCCTGTTGGCTTCACATGGCAACATAATGTTTAACCACCAGTTGGTATGGGTTAGGGTTTCTACCATTCCTTGTGGTGTTAATACTGTTAGTGTTTCTGGCAGGTTTGTCTTGGCACGTCTTTAAATTTTAAAGACTTCATGCATCAGTAGCTATAGAGTAGGTACAGTGAACAAATAACACACATACACACTTACCTTGCCCTGTTTGATGACCCTCTTAACAGCATCTGACACCATGTGGGAGTGGTATTCCAGGCTGCAACACAATACATGGACAATTAAAAGATGGCCTTAAATGTCTTGAACACATGTCGGCCTTCAGACAAGCAGCCACTTGAGGCTGTTTTCAAGAGCTTGACGGTCATGGTGGATCAGGACAGAGCATCGGTGCATATTTTGTAATATGTGGTAAAGTTGTTATTAAAAAGGCTTTAGAAGTTGACTCACTTGAGGTGCTTGAGCATGTTGGCAGCACTGAGCAGCATGGCTGTGGGATTGGCAATGTTCCTTCCTACAGCTTGTGCAAAGGGGTGGCGAGCACCCTGAAAGAGAGAGGCAATGAAGAATGGCATTTCAAGATAAAGGTTGACTGTCCATTTATACCATACATGATACTACAAGGTGTGATCAAAAGTTCTTAAAAGTTCTTGACTGTGATGAATTAGGACTTTGCGTGATCAACATCGGGACCTGTGTTACACACATTTTTGTAACCACTTGCAGGTGAACATTTACAATTTCAATGTGGACCTGCAGAAGCACCACCGTGTCTGTGATGAGCTCTGCCAACAGGCCCGTGATGACCCAATCCTCACGTCAAGGATCATTGCTAGTGACAAGAGTTAGGTCTGCGAATACAACTCAGAGACCAAACAGTGGAATAACCTGCAGTATTCAAGACTAAAGGAGGTGTGTGAGGTCAGGAGTGCTACAAAAGAAGCTTGCCATTTTGTTTTTGACGTTTATGCAGCTGAACCCTGTGAATTCATCCCCAGGGTCAGACTGTCAACACCGAATTCTACTGTAACGACCTGAAGTGACTGAGGGAAAACATTTGCTGCGAATAACCTGAACATGGCTCGATAGTATATGTATGTGCCATCATGACAACACAACATTTGTCGCTCCCTACCCGGCAGATTTCACTCCCTGCAACTTCATCCTCCTCAGAGTGAAATTTACGGGGGTCGCCATTTTGACACAGTGGAGGAGATCAAGCCTATATCGCAGATGGTAGCTGTTGCGCTCACCGAACATGACGTTGTGGTGCGTGCTAAGTGCAGCAGGAGCACCAGGAGTGGTGTATCACTGCACAAATTAACTGCTTCAAAGGCAATAATGGCCTAGTTTAAACACGTAACAAGCTTTCCTTTTTATAGGCACAGTCTCAGGATTTTTTGATCACACCTTGTATTTTCTGTAGTGGCCCAACTTAATTTTTTTTTCTGTTATTATCATCTAAAAAAGGATGAATGATTCAAAACTAGATAATGATGGGCTAACTAAGCTTTCAAACAGATGAAAAACAAATCTGTGTAGTGGATTTATGGAAACTTACGGTCTCAAAAACAGCATACTCTGCACTGTAGCTTTCTCCAGGAACAACTCCTGCTCCTCCAACCAGTCCTGCTGCCAGGTTATCAATGATGTTACCGTACAGGTTGGGCATCACCAGCACGTCAAACTGGTATGGATTCTGGACCAGCTGCAGGAAATTATACACAAAATGGCAGGTTTGAACAAGAAGTGGAAATGCTAATTAACTGCGTTTAGCCACACAGCAAACAAATATAAATGATTTTAATCATTTACCACAGTAAAATCCAAGTGTAGTGACTCATACTCTTTTTTTAAAAAAACAATCACAGCTATAGAATCAACTATTAGTCAAACCAGAGGAATGAACTGTGAGGCTGTATGTACCTGCATGCAGCAGTTATCAATGATTATGTTCTCATATTTGATTTTGGGGTACAGCTGTGCCACCTCTGCACAGCTCTGCAGAAACAGGCCATCACCTAATTTCCTGTAATAAGACAGGGGGAGGAGAACAAGCGTTGCTTTAACTGCAATGCAAATCCTGACCAACATTAAACAATTTTAAGAATTAATGGAAGGCTGATTTCAAAATATGTTAGACAAAGAGGAAGTTTTTTAAAAAAAGTACTTACATGATGTTGGCTTTGTGGACAGCGGTGACCTTGCTCCTCCCCTTCTTGGTGGCATAATCAAAAGCAAATTTGGCAATTCGCCGTGATTTCTCTCTGGTGATGATCTTCAAACATTCGATCACACCTGTCACACTCTAAACAGCAAGAAGAGGGTACATACAATTTATTAGGTAACTCAATTAGTGAAAGGTGCAAGAGAAAAAAGACAGAATGCATTCCATCTACACATAACTTAGCTGTCCCATCTCATGTCTGATGGAACATATGGAGCTCATATTTCACACATGCTTTACATGTATTACTGAAAGGCATTTTTTAGGTCTGTTGGTGTGAATAGTCCCACTGCCAAACAACGTATATTCAATTCAGTCTACAGTAATAATCAATAATCATCATATTAGTAGCATTAAGGTTTCGTTCATCCTTTATGAGTGAGAACTCTTCAAAACAAACCCTGAATTTATATAATTAATAATTCACTCTCCACACACTTAAGGCCAATTAATGCTTTCCCCACCAGCGAGGGAGTGCATGACATAAATTTCATCATCCACACAAATCTGCGTGGGGCTGTGCGGACCCCACTGTAGAGGCAGCCTGTCTGCATTTCAAGCAAACCGACTGCAAACACATGGTGCTCAAAACAACATGTTTAGAGACTGTACGAGGAGATTCTCAGGTCATCCAAGCCTTTACAGCTCATCATCATGTAGAACTCTGAAGGAGGTTTGATTTGCACATGCTTTCCATCAACAAGTCCAAACACAGTGAAATGTTCCAAATTCTCCAGAAATCCTGTGCTTTGTCTGCCCACTGTACTCACCTCAGGAATATTCACTGACATGGTGCTACAGTCTAATCTGCAAATGGTTTCTATACCCTGTAGTCCACATTGGTCTGCACACACTAATGTGGAATTGGCCCTTGTATGGCAACACTGCATGTGAATAACTTTGTGTTTTGTCCTCTCTGCTTGTAACTATGGCTCCAGAGCTGCACATTTCTGATCTGCAGTCAATGGCCCCACCAACCTCCCCTTTTTGTTGTTTGTCTGTGCTGTCATCATCTCTCTACCCTTTAATGTCACCCCAACCAATCGGATGTGGCTGTCCTCCCTGAGCCTGGTTCTGTTAGGGGTTTCTTCCTGTAAAAAGGGAGTTTTCCTTCCCACTGTCACCAAGTGCTTGCTCAAAGGGAATTAGGAATGGGTTTGGTTTTCTCTCAATACATAAAATCGACCTGACATGATTTACGCTGTGAATTGGTACTACATTGATAAAACCGAACTGAACTGCATTTACGGCACACATGTTCAAAAACATTGTACCATTTCAGCACCTGTCACAGTGATTCACCTTTGTTCAATACCCATTTTAATTCTTCGTAAATCTTTCTTTGTGCTCAAGGGAAATATTCCTCTTCAAAGAGAAAACCCAGTTCCTTTTCAAGTGGGTTTAAAACTGCTGTTCACCCTATGACTGCAGTGCTGAGGAGTGCTGTTTACCTCGTGCTCCAGGGAGCTGTACTCCCCCTCAGTCTGCTCACGGATGATGACCAGGTCCAGGTTGTTGTGGCGAGTGCTGTAGCCCTGCAGGCTGTTCACATGGACCACATTAGCAAACAGGTCCAGTTTACGCCTGTGGAATTGTCAGAGATATAGGGTTATTTAAAAACATATGAACATTCAAATACACAATTGATTTTCTGTTTTGCTTCAAATGTTTTAAATCTTACCTCAGTCTCATCTCATATGAAGCCAGCTCCCCCTTGAACTCCATTGGTGTGTGAATCTTTCCTGCAGAACAAAAGATGCCAAAAAACATGCTTTATTTCTTTTTCCAACCTAAAATACTGCACTACTACTACCCTTATTTCTACTTATAAAACTATACTTTATTTAAGCCACAGTACTTCATTGCAGCCTTTGAAATCATTATATGTTGTGATTAAATGGAGATGCACTATTAAAAAAACAATAAAAAAAACAAAAAAAAAAACTACCTTTCATGGCCACTTTGTTGTTCTTCATGGAAGTCAACACTTGGTCCAGTTTATCCTCACTGGCCATGTTCTGTACTTCACTCAGGTGGAACTCCTCAAATTCTACTGGGACATCACCTGCCTTTAGAAAAGACAAAAACAAATCAACTTTTAGGGAAGAAAGACGAATCCGAGATCAAACTTTAAAGGTGAACATTCTGAATAATTATTACTACAACATTATGATCATATTTTCCATATTTTAGAAGATGGCTGGTATAAAAATTAACCCACATCCACGTATATGTGTGTATTTATTTAGTTATTTGGTTACTTAACACTGCTTGATGCCGACTGCATTTCTTTCTATTTAATAGCAGAGATAAAAGAACAAACCAAACAAGAAAACTTCCTTACAATTTTTTTCATATAAATAGTGTTACCCAGCAAGCCTGGAGTGAGCTAAGATTGAAAACGGATTCAGCATGGATGTTTTGTGAAAGTTTCCAACAGATCCAAATGTATTAAAGACCCTATGTTTCTTAAAAGCACAAAAGGCAGTTATATTCTTGTAAAATATACCTTGAAGACTTCCTTGACCGCAGTCATCAGCTCGGGTCCGACCCCATCTCCTGGTACCATTGTGACCTTGAAGGTAGCATCAGCTCGGGCTGGTGGGGCTTCTGCACTACAGAGACCAGCAGACACACTCAGTGGTCGAGAGGCGAGCTGCTGCCACCGGGGGCCACCCAGACCCTGAAGGGTGGGAAAGAACACACAGTTACAAAAAAAAAATACAATCTTCTATATCCAAAGCTGAAACAAATTTGTCAACTCTATTGTGTTTATTTATCTTAGTAGGTTTTCCAGTAAAATCACTGAGCACATAGAAACGTTTTTTGGATGGTGACCTCCTTAAAAAAAGCAACGTGCTTGTGCTCCCTGGTCAGATGGCTATGAGATGGAAGCAATTTCAAGAATGTTTCGATTGTTTTGATTAATGTTAGAGACTTGAAGCATTTAACCCATTTAGGATTTCACATAAATCCGACAAACGCAAAGGTAAATTTATGCAGAGTTACAGCAATGAGTTGATTATTAATTATTAAATCAACAAGCAATTAATTAGCAACTATTTTGGTAGCCTATTACATGGGAGTCACTTTTCAACATCTCCAACACTCAACATCAGTTCAACTTCTTCATTGTGAGGATTCCCTATTTTTCTCTGCTGCAGTCCAACACATATTTTTGGTTAGAACTGTGGGTCATACAGATAAAGGCATCTGGTAATCCCATTCTTGGAGACTACTGGGCACTTCAGCATTTTCAGACACGTCATGGACAAAACTGTTGGCAGATTAATTGATAATAATAAAAAGAACAGCAGTTGCAGCCTGAATTTCATTTCGAAGGAATAAATGTTCTTTCTTTCATTTCATTCATTTAACCGTGGTATGGCCCTTCAGATTCATCTTGAAGTGTATTTGGACATTGTGGGATATCTTGCAAATCAATAACCAATACTATATGAGACACATTTCTTTATGGCAATACTGGATTTTTTACATCAGTGCAATTATATTTGCCGAGTTAGCCAAAGACAGACACTCCTGGGTTTTTACTGGTTTAGAATAGGGCTCTGGGGGAGGTAACCCCGCACCACAGTAACCATGATCAGTCCACCTACAGTAAAAAGGTAACTAGTCTGTATTGCCTTATTTTAGATTTATTTCTGTTTATATGATAAAAAAATCTATTCTCCATGAATAAATGAAACACCAGTTGACAAACTTTTAAAAACTTTTTAAAATCTCAGTTCTTATCATTTTGGTGTTGGTGATTTACTTTGGTGCTGGTTAAAACCTCTTTGAGGGTGCAGAAAACTATTCTATAAAATCCAGTCTAGGTATTTTAGTTCTAAAGAGTAAATATTTCAGTATTTCTATATATTATTATATCAAGTTGGATATACTGTGATAATATGATGATGACTTTATCCAACTTGCCCACTGCTAGTCAATATATCCGATGAGCTAAAACTAAGGTGGGGAAAGTTGGGTGTGGCTTGTTATCTATGTAGATGTGATTCAAGATGATCCTGAATAATCACCCACCGAGCAGTGGGCAAAATGGGAGCTAAAGTAAACTCTCCACTTGAAGTGTCATCTGTCAAAATGAGAACTCACCAAGTCTCAACACCTGTGGTTTTAAACTAAACTAACTAGGAAGTGATTTGCACACCTTTAGGCTGCTGCAGAGATTACAGAATATAAGAAAGGTGAGACAGCTAAAGATGACTGCACGCTAAACCCAAGTAAATAGAGACAAACACTTCTTATCAGGGCTGCTCCTTCTGAGACCGTTAGCTTTCAGTTAGCCTGGTTTAGCGGGTGGCTCACTAAGGACAGGGAGGTTACCATGGTAGGGTTAACTGAGACAGGCTGACAAGCTAAGCTACTTTAGCCATTCTCAAGGTACAGTTAGTACCACTTGAAAAAAACACACAGATATACAAATATCCCTATCAATTCTTAGTACTGCACAAACCGTCCATAAATGAGGCTAATATTTAGCATTAAGTTAAGGCACAGATGTAACCGGCCAGTGTGTCAGACTGGTTCTTTGACAGTTGATGTTAAACGCGGTGTTAGAGTTTAACTAAATAACACTTCAAGTCCAGCAGCTTCTTTTCTACCAACAGATTCACACAATAAGCCGGTAAACATCATCTCCACACTCACCTTGACCAATGTTACTAAGCTTCCTCTTAAGGCGGCCGCCATCGTCACAGACATGCAGCAACTGACCGGCTTCTTCTGTGGTGCAGCAACGAAGAGAACTACAGCACAACAGCGCCCCCAACTGGAAAGGACAGATACTGTACGACAAGCAGCTGGAGGACATGTATAAAGCAATTATTCACTGTAATTATAAAATTCCAGGACATATTGTATATTTTTAAAGTTATTTTTAATTTTTTTTTAACAATTTACTGATTTTCCCTATTTTGTTTGTTTTAAATTACTTAAAATAACTTGTAAAATTGAAGTATCAAATCTACAAGTAATGCCCAAAATTTAAAAATGTGTAGTTGGCAATTCATTATTTTACCTATTATTACTGTATTTAAATAAATAAAGTCAATATTTTACAGACAGTTGTTTTTGTTTCGTTTGTCTGTTATTTGAAAGAAAAAACATCCATATTAAGGATTAAAAGTAATAAATCATATTTACCTGTTATTTTACATATTTACCCAGTTTTGTTAAATTACAGATAATATTTAGTAAAATCACAGAAAGATAAATATTTTACATGTTGACTGTAAAAAACAAATTTTTATGATATGCTATCATAAATCAAGCACAGCAAACCATAGTGTCACATTTAAATAGAAAAAAATACTGCTTAAGCAAGTTAGTGAGTTCATTAATATTAAACCTGTGACAAATTTGAATTGCTTTCATTTCAGGGCCTCTATAGAGTTTTATTTTATTATAATAACAAGAAAATAGCGGGGTCTTTAGAAATTTTATGAAAGCATTTATTTATGAGGTTCAATCTGTGACACCAAAAAAATATTATTATGTTGTGTAATAGGTATTGTGGTGGTTTCTGTACTGAACCATTCCATGGATTGTTTTTAGAACACATACATGTGAGCATATATAAACAACAAAAAAAAACATATATGAACACACAGCAACACTCCTCCACGGTGAGACTTGTGTGCTCCAAGAAATTTCGACGGATTCCAGTTGGTGGCTCACATGTGGACTTAAACTCAGCTCCTTACGTGTCACTGCCATGTCATAAAGCCAGTCTGAAACATTTATTTTACTGCACTGAAAACAAGTTCAGACATAAGAAAGAGATTTTGATGCAATTGAAAGGAATTATCTGAAGAAATGCCAACACAAAACTAGATTGAAAGACACAATATTTTTGACGTTAATGTGTATGAGAAATGCATAAAACTGATAATCAGGTTTTATGGATGACAAATTTAATCTGACGACCTGATGGCATTGAAAAAAAGATATAAACATGGTAAAATTGAGGAGAAGCATTTAAACATATGCAATACAGCAATGTTTACCTCTGTTTCATTCAGGGGGCCCAGACCAAAGCTAGACAGGGCCCCTTAAACACACAAGGGATTACACTTTTTTATTGTGTCAGAGGCGTTGTTGGGTTGAGCTCAGGGGGCCCAAAGTGTCCATTAGTCCGTGCTGAGGAGGCACATTTTCACACCCCTGGTACAAATCTTTCTCTGTGTCGCCCGTCCCTATATTGTCTTCAAATTCTTCATTGCTGTAACGTTATATTTTTTCTGCTGCAGGGGTCCACACTTTGAAATGGGTCCATCCTAAATAGGTCAGGGGATTCCCAGTCCTATTCCAGGCAAGTGATGCTCTCTATGACACACAGGATGACAGAGGATTTTAAAATCCCCATAGTGAAACTGTAGATCAGCAGGTTATCCCCCCCTGACACGTGTCAGCAACACCCCTCATTTACCTTTTTTGGGTAATTGATTTGGTTATTCATGCTACACCATGGTTCTCCTGGGGCTAAAACAGCATCTAGGAGTTTATGGTATTATTACCCCTGAGTTTTGACTTTCAGGCAATCATTTCATTGCACAAATGAATCTTTCACAAGTCTGGTTTATTTCTAGATTACATAATAGATTGTATCTCCTTAGTAAGATAGATAGATAGATAGATAGATAGATAGATAGATAAATACATACATACATACATACATACACACATACATACATACATACATACATATGTAACCCAAATTTGGTGGCATGAGTGGATATGGTGCATTTGTACCTCATGCCACACTGCATAATTTACTTTTTCCTTTTGATAGACAGTTAAACAAACAGACAAACAAACAAACAAACAAACGTTTAATCTAACCAAACTTGGTGATATGAGTGGATGCGGTGCATTTCAGCCGTGTGCCAAGCTTTGCAGAATTCACTTTTTCCTTTAGACAGACAGATAAAACAACCAAATGAACAAATAAATAATTAAACCAAATTTGGTGATGGGGTGGATGTGGTGCATTTCTGCCACACTTTGTATAATGTACTTTTCCCTTTGGATAGATAGATAGATAAACAAACAAACACGTAAATAAAAAACACAAATAAGTAAAATTAAACAAATGACTAAATGTTTCATCTATACAAATTTGGAGATATGAGTGGATGTGATGCATTTCTGCCATGTGCCATGCTTTGCATAATTTTCCTTTTCCTTTAGATAAATAGTGGACGGACAGACAGACAGACCAACAGCTAACAGACAGGCAGACAGATAGATAGATAGATAGATAGATAGATAGATAGATAGATAGATAGATAGATAGATAGATAGATAGATAAAGCCTCATCTATCCAAATTTGGTGATACGAGTGGATGTGGTGCATTTGTGCCACGTGTCCATGCTTTGCATAATTTTGTTGTTAAAGGCCATGTGACATGCGTCTTTCAGGAAATTGTATCCTGTGACTGAATGAAGCACAAATTGGTGTTAACCCATAACCTAGAAATTTGATTGGTGGATCTTTAGGGTGGCACATTTGCCCTGGAGCCTGACAGACCGTATTTAGGTGATATTTGTCCCGGTGGCGGCAGGGCTCGGCTACTGGCTGACAGCCGCAGCGTGGTATCTGAGTTTACTATATATGGGCAAAGCCAGGCAGAGCGAGAGCTGCAGCCGCTTCCGTGTTTGTGTGATCGGAGAGGGTAGTTGCACAGCCGGAGGAGCTTCTCTGTCTGCATATTTCATTCATTTGGAAGGGTAACGCCAAGGAAGAGGCCCGCAGGCAACATGCCGTACGAACTGAGTGAGTCTGTTACTTTTTATTGCAAACCACAGACAGAAATCGCCGTGAAATTCCTACTCTCGGCGACAATAGGCGGCACCTCCGGCTAGTCATCCAGGTAGCCGCAGCTAGCTAGCCTCGCCCATAGCTGCACGGTTTTGACACTTCATCCCGCATATGAGAGACAAAATCTCAGCACAGGCAAATATTCTACTAGGTTTAGTATATCCAGCCATGCCTGCTAATCGACTTTTGTTGTGAGGGTGCTCTAACGCGAGAGGCAGACCTGGTCTTTTAAGTTAGCGTTAGCTAGTTAAGCTAACGTCAGCCATAGGAAATAGTTGTGCTCACATCGCATTGTTATGACATGTCCAGACAGAGGCAGTCTGTCAGCCTAGCACGGAGGAGGTAACTCGCGTGTGGCTGCTTTAGCTTTAAATCTATTCCAGAAACGAAGTAATATTGCTGAAAGGCCAATTGCGGTTTTTTTAAGGGAATGCGGAAGCTACATAAGTGCACCAGTCTCTATACAGCTATCTTAGTGCAAGATCAGATGTTTTTTAATGACTGCTCACAATCTTCATATGCATGAAACTGAGCTGTATATTAATCTATAATTGATTTATGTGTTCCTGTTATAACTTATGAGCATACATAATTAGGTCATGAATTGGAATCATGTTGCTACAATCTCTCTGTAGAGCAATCTTCTTTTTTTAAAAAAAAGGTTAAAAGTAGTGCAGAGAAGGAAGATCACAATCCAGGATAATTATTGTTTAACAAACCTGGAAAACAACGCCTTCTTTGTATTTCTCTGAATTGAAGGGTGTAGTGGAACAATTGCTGCATGGTGATTCTGCATTTTAATACAATCAATTGATAATCTTCTTAATATACTCTTGTTTAAGTGCCTCTGATATCTGAGTTTCCTTTGGAGGAAAAATGAAGTGCAGACTTGACCAATAAGGATAGATGTCACAATGCAATCAGACAGATCAGTGAGATACCTGAAATCATGAGAGACCTCGCCCATTGCAGGTCCTTAGAGTGATTCACAAAGAACTTGGTGGTGCTGATTAATTAAAGACTACTGAATTATCTGAAACGGTGATGCATTTTTATTTCTGACAGAACAAGTTACAGGTTTTCAGACTCCGTCAGCTCATGTTTCCCCATCTTAATGTACGATGAGATATTTTCTGTCTAGAAGTGATTCCTAATGGAATAGGTCAGTTTAATACTTTCTTCAGTGAATCCTGGATGAAACTTAACATTATCTGTTTACTTTTTCAGAACAAGTATTCGCCAGTCTCCCACAGATGGAGAGGGGAGTTGCAAAAGTGATTGGTGGCGATCCCAAGGGCAACAACTTCCTCTACACCAATGGGAAGACTGTCATCATTAGGGACATTGAAGTAAATGCATTTTTTATAAAGCTGTTTCAGCAAATGCTGATAAATGTTTTCTAGGGACATAAGAAATTTTACGTTTTTTAAAATTTTAACTAGTGGTTAAGAGTTCAGAGTTGAATTGAGCAACTGGTAAAAATGTGTGTCACTTCTACATCACCAGATATCTGTTAATTTGGAGGCCATGTCCCTTTATTGTTTTTGAATTAATTGCAATGTGTAAAAGTTACAACCAAGAGAAACCAGTAGGAATGATGGCCAAATATAAGTAGTTCCACTGTAAAAAACAAAAGAAAACCCTGAATTTTCCTTTTAACCACAAAACCCATATTGTCATATGAATACCTACTGATATCTCTTATTTCGTGCTTTGTAAAGAACCCGGCTATTGCAGACATTTACACTGAACATGCTCACCAAGTTCAAGTTGCCAAGTACGCTCCCAGTGGATTCTACATCGCATCTGGAGGTAAAATACACCCATGAACAACTGTCAACATATGTGTGCTCATTTTTACCACACTGATTTTGATGCTCTAACAAAACAATTGCTTTCTAAATCCTGCAGATGTAACAGGAAAGATCCGTATCTGGGACACCACCCAGAAGACGCACTTGCTGAAGTACGAGTACACCCCTATTTCAGGGAAGATCAAGGACATTGCCTGGACAGAGGATAGCAAGAGGATAGCTGTTGTTGGGGAGGGACGAGAGAAGTGAGTGTCAAGTTGTTGTTGTTGTTATTGTTGTTTTTTTAATTTCCAGACTGACTTCAATCTATTAAATAGTTGTAGCCAGAGTTAAATTAGGTTTAACCTCATTTACCTCTGACCATGATCACTCGGTCTCATGAGAAACTGATTAATTCTCACGTGGTTTATGTCTTGGTGCAATTATAATACATATTGTTGGCTTTTCATGATGTCATACCTTTGTTTAAAATATTTTAAATTTATTTCAGTCTGTTTGAAAGTAAGCACATAGCAATATGTGGTCAAGGCTCTGTTTCTCATTTTCTTGTGTAAGGCCTTGTTAATATACAAGGAAAAAAAAGAACTCCTCACACAAACCAGTAACGAATATGTGCCTTCTTCACTTTCTGTAGGTTTGGTGCAGTGTTCCTGTGGGACTCTGGTTCATCAGTGGGAGAGGTTTCTGGTCATTCAAAAGTAATCAACAGTGTAGACATTAGGCAGAAACGCCCTTATCGCCTTGCCACTGGCAGTGATGATACCAGCGGTTCCTTTTACGAGGGACCTCCCTTCAAGTTCAAATTCACAATAAGGGTAAGTTGCAGATATGACCATTTCATTTATTTTTCTTACCTCTGGCAATTGAGCACCTCTTGTTTTTTGTTTTTAAAGGAGTATTTGTGTTTATACAAAGTGATTAGATCCTGGTTTGCTTGACCTGTTGTTGGAAAAGAGACTGTGCTCTGCT
Organism: Dascyllus trimaculatus; assembly: GCA_024666655.1. Classification (NCBI taxonomy): domain Eukaryota; kingdom Metazoa; phylum Chordata; class Actinopteri; family Pomacentridae; genus Dascyllus; species Dascyllus trimaculatus. The sequence continues at coordinate 22,704,563 of CM045450.1, forward strand.
GTTAAGCACTGAAGTAAATTTCGAAGGTTTAATGTCATCTTTGACTTGCATTCTTATTAGTAACAAAATACTGGCCTTTAGTAAATGTAGACATAGTCACAGCTTGAAAACTTCCTCTGACGAGTTGCCTTTTGATACTCATTGGTCATCTCAAATCTGTCACACCCTGCTGGTTTTTGACAGTGTTGCCTTGTTTGCCTGTTTCAATATTACATAACTCACTTCCCCCATAAATTTTCTGAGACTGTGAGCCACATTCATAAAAGCTTGCCTTCCCTCTGGAAGCATGCAATAGATTTTAAGCACCAAATGTAGATTAGTTTCTGTAATTTTTAAATTAATTAAAAAGTGCATTTAAAATGTCCTATAGTACAAATGCTCCTTTAGATAAAAGTCATATGTTATGTAGTTTACGTTTTGTTTTAAATAATATTGGTTTTATTTAAATTACAGTTTGTGTGTTTCAAGAAAGGATTTGTTTGTTATGAAACTTTTAGAGTCAAAAGGCACACTCGCTCCTCCTGAGCCTTTTTCCTCCAGATTAGATTTTCTTATCGGGAACGGTGTCGCTTTGGGATAGCAGCAGGAAACTATGAGATTCCAGCCTTTTTGCCCGTTGCTATGCATGCATGCTATGGTTGGTCTTTCTCAATGCTATTTCTCAATGTCCCCAGCTGATTTTTTTTTTTTTTATTTCTGGGTGCGTGTGTGTCTTATTGTTGTTATCAAACCTAGACCTTGGTCAGCCATGATGGTCCAAAATGAGGAAGGACTGAGTTTCTGTCTGTCATGAGGACAACTGAGAGCAATAAGCTTATTTATTTGTTGTACTTGCCAGTTTGACATACAGTATATGATGCCTCTTGTTAAATATGCCAAATGATTAAAACTGCAGGGCCTGTATTTTCAGTGTAGTTTGCCTAATATGTGTGTTTAGGCCTACCCTACACTTCAACTTAAAAGTAAGAATTGGTAAAATAGTAATTAGAAATGGGCTATTGGATAATTTAACATGTTTTTGACATTTAAACATTTCTTAATTTACCACTTCTTTTCTTCCCACACATCTCTCCGGTTACCACTAAAGGACCACAGCCAGTTTGTCAACTGCGTTCGTTTCTCTCCAGATGGAGCTCGGTTTGTGACAGCCGGCGCTGATGGCATGGTAAGCATCGGATTACCAGGTTTTGGCATGTGATCTTATGAACATTTTAAAAGGAAAGTTACTTATACACTTATTTAATTTATAAATTGATACTTGGTTTTTATTTAAAATATTGCAAACGCGATCGAGGGATGTCGCAATCTAAAGATACAGACATGAATAGTAAAAAATATTCACACTAACTGTAGTTGTGTACAAAACAGTCTTTTTCGTCTTCTTGACAAGTATAATTTTCACAGATTTTCGTCTTTGATGGCGCAACTGGTGAACGTGTTGCCTCTCTGGGAGATGAGAAGGCCCACAAAGGAGGAATCTATGCTGTAAGTGTTGTTTATGTTATTTTTAAAGATGATGATAACTTCAGAGTCAAAATGTATCTTGGCCATTTGTTTTGTCTGAACAGATCCCCCCTTCTAGCTTTTAAACACATTGTCACACAGTTAACTTGCAGTAACTTGGTTAGATGTGTAGGTTTTGTATTTTCAGGAAAGGTAGCTATAATCTAAGGTAGTATGCAGTCTGTGCAGAGTCTGTGGACACAGGAAAAAAAGCTTCTTTCCCTATTCAAATTAGGAATTATCTGCTCTGAAACGGCCTCCTTCTGAACTCAAGTTACCAATTTAGATTTTTCCATTGATTGATTTGTGTTCCACATGCCACCAGTGCGTCTGTTGTTGAGCAGACATTTATAGGTCCCTTGAACATTCTTCTCACACACAACTTATAAATTCATTTATAATGAACATTTTCTTTCAAATGCCCTGTTTCATATCCTCTAGGTCAGCTGGAGCCCTGACAGCTCCCAACTGATCTCTGCCTCAGGGGACAAGACCGTGAAGCTCTGGGATGTTGGTGCAGGTACAGCTGTCACCACCTTCAACATGGGCTCTGATGTGTTCGACCAACAGCTGGGCTGCCTGTGGCAGAAAGACCACCTCCTCAGCATCTCTCTGTCAGGATACATCAACTACCTGGACAAGAACAACCCTGACCGGCCCATACGCACCGTCAAGGTTAGACAAAGAATTTAAGGAGGCCATTTCTGGATATTATCAGTGCAGTCTGTTGATTGTAGTAAAACTTAGTGGAAAAAATGTTTTGATGAAAATGTATAGGTGTAGTAGAAATCTAACTAGATATTTGCAAACGAGTATTGGCATTTGTGAAGTGCAACTCAGCATTTATAAATGCACACCGAGGTTTGTAACTTGGTGTCATTTTGAGTGGACTTTTGTAAACAGCTGTGGCCAATGACTTGAGAAAATAAAGCAACCTTTCACTGGAGCATATACTAGAAGTGCCTGACTGACATGTACATTTGTCAGTAATGGTGGGGGACAGGATGGTGTAAAATTACAGTAGAATTCTTGAAGCTCCAGTCTGACTTAACCACTAGGCTTGATTTGATGCTTTAAAGTGTATTATGATATATACTAGTCTTATATACCGTTATAAATACATTCTAAAGGCATGTGCTTCATCCTACAGGGTCACACTAAATCCATCCAGTGTCTGACAGTCCACAAAAATGAGGGGCGAACATACATCTACTCGGGGAGCCACGATGGACATATCAATATCCTTTTACCGCTTATGTGGTGTCAGTAATGGCTGTGAAGGTCACTCTGTGGCCCCATAGGTGTCCCATATCCCGTATGTAAATCTGCCAAACGTTGCAAAAACTTACTGAATAGTTTAATCTTAAATCCTATATAAGTTGTCATTGTATTACATGTGCTGTTTTATAATATATTTTATCAGCAGCCATAAATGTTTGCCTGTTAAAAACATGTATGTTTTATTGTTTGTTCAACAACCACTGAAATAGTGAATCATTTTTATCCAGAGTTGCAGCAATGCACTTCTTATATTTGAAGTGTTGTTGTTGGACCTAATTACAGACAATTTACCACTAATGTCCAACTGAATTCTCTCAAGTATTGTGTTTTGATTCATATAGTAAGTGAAGTAAATTTAAGGAAGCAGAATTTGGAATATTTCTCATAAAATTGCAGAAGTAATTCGATTCCAATGTTGTTGTTTATTAGCGATTGAACATACATTGTCTTTAAAATGGACTGTGAGTGAAAGCTTGAATCAGCAAAATTAACAAATGTTTGTTGCATTCTAAGATGATGGATCAGTATTAGGTGGACACAATGTGTGGTATTTTGTAGTCCTCTGGAATTGTGACATCTGTTTTTTAATATAATAATAATGACAAGTTCTAAATCTTTATTTCATGCATGAGTAATTCAGTTTCCTAAATGTTCATCTTCACTGTCTGTTTATCTTATACTGTGTGCTTTATTGTCACTTTTCTGTTGTCCATTACTGCAGTTTTTCCTTAATATTTGCCCCACATTATTGGGATTCAGAAACCGGAGAGAATGACTGCTTCTCGGGGAAGGGCCACAGCAACCAGGTGAGCAAGATGGTGACGAACGACGCCGGCGAGTTGGTGACGTGCAGCATGGATGATACGCTGCGCTACACCAACATCGGCAAGAAGGAGTACAGGTGGGGGTCATTATATTATCCTGTGTAGATGATGGTTATGCTGTGTGGATAATTATTATGAGATGGACGTAATATGTTCTGTATTTGGTCTTGTAGTGATCATGGAAGTCACATTTCACAGAGGAGATTGAGTTTTCAAGTAGACCTTTTGTGTTGATGGATTGGGTGAAACAGTGATTGTTTAAATATATTTAACATTAAATCTGTATATACTTAAGAGAATATGTATTTATGCGCATTGTTTGCAATTCTGTTGTATACAATGGTAAAAACCGTTCCAGACTGTTAAGGTCCTTTTTATATTTCCTGTCATGGTTTTGGTTGTCACAACATGGAAGTGTGAGCTCTTAAAGATCTGTAATTGTCCCATGCCTAAATGTTAAATACCTCCCAACTGCTGGTTTTCAGTGCCTCTGATGTGGTGAAGATGGATTTCCAGCCTAAAAGTGTGTCAGCAGCAGTCGGAGGTCTGTCACTGGCTGTGTGCATTGGACAGGTAATGCCTTTTTGTTTAAGTCATCAGTGCTTGGCTTAAGCAAATGTTTTGTCCAGTGTTTCCACTTGTTTCAACATTTGCAAGGTTTTACAGTGAATTTAACTAATATTTGATGGTTCTTATTTCATGGCAAGGATTTGTTGTTTTTCCTAGATTGTCTTGCTAAAGGATAAGAAGAAAGTCTTCACATTGGACAATATTGACTACGAAGCAGAGGTTGGAGTGATCCATCCTGGAGGCACCACTGCTGCAGTGGGGGGAGCAGTAAGTGGTGGAGCACAGATAATCTAACCCAAAAAAGAGTTTAGTCAGCTTTGCTCTGTCTCAAGACAAAATGCTATCAGCATGTGTTTGTATGCAACATTGAATTATTTAAAGGACCACACAGGACACACACAGAACATTCTTCATATGTCAGTGATGTTAGATTTGAGGATTGTTTTTTTTCTTTCTCCTTAGGATGGGAAAATCCATCTGTACTCAATTCAGGGCAACACTCTGAAGGACGAGGGCCAAACTCTAGAGACCAAAGCGCCCATCACAGACATGGCTTACTCCAATGATGGCGCCTATCTGGCTGCCATTGATGAGAAAAAAGTTACCACAGCCTATAGTGTGGCAGACGGCTACTCGGTAAAAATTTGCCTGTCAAGTTTTTCTTTGTAGAAATTAGATGTATTCTCCTTTTATAATCTGTTGTCCTTTTCCACAGATCAAAAATGAGTTTTATGGACATCATGCCAAACCAGTGAGTTTGGCCTGGTCACCTGATAATGAGCACTTTGCGACCGGTGGGATGGACATGATGGTGTACGTCTGGACAATTGGTGATCCAGAACAGAGGATCAAAATCCCAGGTTAGCCGTACAAGCACACACATGCATTCACTAATGCCAGGCATCGAGCTGGTATACATGACTGTATTGTTTTTTTCTGTAATATCCACTCTGCAGAATATCCAGACATGCAAAAACAAAGGCGACAGGATATTTGTAACTCAGTTAAATTTACACACGTAGAACAATTGGTTTATCAAAAATAACAGCAAACTAAACTGTAAATGTGAAGGTCAATTTCTTTTAAATTTCTTGTGCATGCTGACAGTTGAAATTCCCCCCAAAATTGACGAAAAGTTGGCCACCACCAATGAAACTAGTGTATGGGGATTAATTATAGAATTTAAAGTCATTAAACTTTACTTTTATTTCAACTCAGACTTTTGTCTGTGTGGAGACATATTTGTAACGAGATTGCTCCTTGCTTTGATGTCTGCAGACTCTCACCGTTTGCACCATGTCAGCGGTCTGGCCTGGATAGATGAGCACACTCTAGTCACCACCTCCCACGATGCCAGTGTCAAGCAGTGGACTATTACATACTGAGCTGTAAGCAAACATCCACATCTCCAGGGACAAGGACTACTGTAGAACTCAAGCTTTCCTTTTTTCTTTTTCCTTTTTTTTGTTTTAACTGTACTTTCACGATCTAAGCGGTGTCTATGCTGTCTGTAAACATCTGACTTGTAAACGGTTACAGTTGGGGAAAAGCTCCCATAAAAATAATCTGATATGTGTCTCTGATGTGAATAACCTCAGCTTACATTGAGAAAAAATGTTGAAATATCCAGTGTAACCATGAGTGCTTTTACACCTCTTTGACCGTTATGGACCCAGAAAAATATTTGTAAACTCATCATTCCATAGGTGACTCAGTTTAAACTGAAATCCTTGTCTGTGGTTGGGGTCAATGCATCCTATCTTAAAAGGAAGAACCAAAACTAATTATTATTTTTTTGGTTACATTCCTGAAATGAGAAGTAACTAGTCCTAACTGCAGTTGCCTGTCACTTTTTGCTTTCAAGGTTTTTAGGGGGTGAGTGTCTTTTGCTTTCACTTTTGTCCTAGATTTCAAACTTTTTGTGATTCACTACTCTTCCTGTCAAACTGGGGAGCAATAATAGGAACTGAAAGATCAAAGTATGTATACAATCAAGATGCTGTCTGTTCAGTAAAAGGTTCTGTGTTGTTGCTGTGTTTTTGTTTGGGCCCACTATGCTTGTCTCACTTTTTTTTTCTATGTCTTTATGCATCCGCTTCCAACATGGAAGTCATTCAATTCATTATTAATAATAATAATAATAAAAATCTTTTTATGCATTTGCCTTTTCATGCACTAATCCTATTTTTCGAACACCTTTATGCACAGACTGTGTGAGCATCTTTATCACAATTTCATGGTGTTCAGGAAAACCCTGAACTATGGATGTTTACCAGTAGGGGCCCCCAGTGGGATGCTGATAGTGAGAAAAGGAAATGGACAAGCCCCTTAAAAGGGCATTTGAGGCTTGGGAGAATAATGTGGTTATTATGTAATGGATGTCCCTGGATTGAACATTGAACTGTGTCGTGCCCGGGGCGTCTACTTTCTCTTTTAGTTCTAAACTGTCTTACAAAATGCAGAAGATTCAGAGAAGTATTTTAAAAATGGGTCTGGTGCTGCTCTGTTACTGGTCAGATTTATGTTTTTTTTTTTTTTAAATGCCCCAGGACATTTTTCTTATGAGTTATGTGCAGTGACCTGATAGCTCACTCACGGGCAAACAATTTACTGACATTTATTATTCCGGTCAGATAAATGTTTAGCCCAGTGAGAACTTGGTGCCACTATTAGCATACAGTTAAAAGCACACTAAAAATGTTCACTGTAGACAAAGTGTTTTTTTTGTCCTATAACCCTCCGTCATGAATCTAAATAACATCACAATTCTCTCTAAAATATTTGTGTTTATACTCTTAAGGGATCTATTCGATGCCGTTCTCTTCAATTTATGCACTTAGTGGTGAGAGGGTTGAAAGGTGACATGGAAGTTGGAGTTATTTATTGTTAAATAATCAAAGCAGTAGTGAAAAGGCAGTGCTGTCTACAGCTGATATGAGAATGTAATATTGTTGCCGCTGGTCTTTAAACTTAACAGTATTTAAATATTTTTTGTTAAAGCTGTAGGTCATAGTGACATGGTTTAACTTATGTTATTTTCTTAACATTCTCTAACGTAGGGGTGAAGCGTATAGTGTTTAAATACTTTATATATTACGTACGGCTCCTTAAACTGCATTGATTTTTGACAGTTTGGTCAATATTTGCGCAATACTTCTGCGTGCCATCTGAATAGAGTTGCGAGCAGTCTAAACTGTCACTGAAACAGAAAATTCTCATTTATTTTTACATTTCTCACATGCACATTTATTAATTTAATTATTTAGTCTCTCCAAGGAAATTTGGAGCATCAAATGCTTAATTTCTTCCATTCTCTTCAATTTTTATGCTACAATTTGTGCCTTTTTCTGCATCAGTTTATGGTCGGAATCTCAAATTGTCAAGGAAAACTAAAATATTCAGGCGCTGAGATTCAAAATATAATGGAATAAATACACCAATTAGCCACAACATCATGACCACTGACAGATGAAGTGAATAACATTGATCATATTGGTACTATGTGCTGTTCTGCTAGAAAACCTTGGATTTTAACATCCATGTTGGTGAGACTGACACCCAAATAAACATTGTCCCACAACAAACACGCTCCCTCATGCAAATGGAAATCCCAAATGTTACTGGCCTATTACTCCTGCAGGAAAATGCACCCCACCACATGGAAAAACCATCCAACAATCAGGAACATGTTGAGGAGCATGACAATGACAAACATGTTGATTTGACCTCCAAACTTCCTACACCCCATTGTGATCAAGCAACAACAGGATGCAGTGGAACAAGTTTGATTGACAGAGGCCCCACTGTACAAGCCAGAGCACCCAAAGGATCCAGTGCCAACATCCTGGTTCCAGACCCCATAGGACACCCTGAGAGGTCCTCCTGTCCATGCCCAATGGTTCAGAGCCTTTTTGACCTCATAAGTGGGACCAACACAATATTAGGCAGGTGGTCATAATGTTATGCCTGATCAGTGTATGTGGCTCTGTCTCATTTTTTCACGATCCATTCAATGTTTATACAAGCTCATAATTCATGTTTTGAGAGTTCAATAGAACCTCATTCTAAAGAAAAAAGAGCCACCTTTGATCCACACTGTTGATTCAGGGGTGTAGGCAGGAGGATAAAATACCTGGTAAATAAATAAAGGGAAAAAGTCAGAGTGGTTGAATTTCTTTCACAATGTTTATCCACAGTTTGCCACTGAGACCATCGAGGTGCAGAACACACCAGGAGACTTCTTTTCTACCAGTGGCCACCAGTCTGTATAAGGACAACTGAAACTTTCAACACTGAGATAAAGAGGCTGAATATTATCTCCAATATTACCTTTTCAGCTTCACTGAAATGTTACTTTCCTGGTTTTCTATTTGTGTATATTTACAAAATGTACCTTACTCTACTGGGCACAGGAATTTATTACTTTTATGCTTTCGCTCTTGAGCTTGATAGCTTCTTGACATTTGACACAAGAAGTTTATCTTATCATCAACACAATAAAGAAAGAGATAAGGGTTAACAGTAGAATTAACGACACAGGTAGTAGGTCAAACAAGGAATTGTACAGATACAGTAATAATAGTAAGAGAAAATATAAAAAAATGATACATAAAATAATGGAACATAAACATTCATGTACTTCCTAAAGGGATTAATGTGAGCTTGATTGGACTGTGATGTAAATTTGTTGATTATATCACATCACATAAAACACTGCTGATATAAAATGAACAAAGATAAAGGTTTAATGGTCACTTAAGCTCTATCTTTTTTTCTGTCAATTGTGGTACATTACTTTTCAATGCAGAAACTGAGACCGAAAAATAGGAGCACTCTGCATTGCTCCACTTTTGGTTCCAGCCTCAGTAAATTGAGTTAGCCAACCAGCCCTCATGTGATGAAGCTGTCTTTTTTTATTATGCACCTACAGTTGCTTTGGTTTGCAAGAAAAAAAAACTGATTTTGGATGAGCAAGAGTCTGGAGAGAGGTCGGTGAGTTCTCTTTTTCTGACAGATTTTTACAGAATAACAAGTAAGAACAAGTAACTTCGCCATAAATTTGCAATAATGAGTTTGTTGACTGTCACAGCTGTACAACTAGCTCTCTGTTGTGAAGAGGTGGAGTCAGTGTTCGACGTTGCTGCTGAAAACATGATCTCTGAGATAAAACAAATGATGGACACGGGCTTTGGAAAGAACTTTGAAATGTTGGCAGAATCAAAGGTGGATTGGCTTTAACGTCTTATTTACTTATCAAGGCACATGAGGACACGGAGCAGGGCAGTGGACGATGTTGTACCTGTCATGGTAGTTATCTTGAAGTTTTTGTAAATGTGCTATGTGAAACTTAACCATATATTATGATGAACTTGTTTAAAGTGCACTGATGGAATAAAAGTGAGGTAAATATAAGAAAAAAAATAGATTTTTGTTACCTCGACTACCCTCCGTGGCTTGACTCAGTCCCCCCTATGGATTTTTTTCTCCCTGAAAGCTCTACCCACACCACAGGAAACCTAATACTTCTGTTACCTAGACTCCACGGCTGAGAAAAGATGTCCCAAAGGGGGTGTTCACCTTACAAGCCCGAGTTTCATTACTTGGTCGTATCTTTTTTTCCCACGGCAGCTCCTGAGCCATGTGTTTCAGTTCACAAAGCAAACGACATGAACTCAGAGCTGCTTAATCCAGCACAAACCATGCGCTGCAGCTATACAAACCTAAACACTGTCATGTTTTCAGGGTCTGTTTGTGACACTGAAGGGTTCATGCAGTCTCCACATTGCAGGAAAGTAACTCACATGCTTGTAATATAGATAGCTGCCGGGAAGTAGTTTGAAAAAATGTAATTATCATGAAGCCAAGGGAGAATAAAGCAGCCATTGATCAGTGCAAAAAAGCTGCCTGAGGAGAGAGTTTTTGGAGAATTACAGACTAAGTTGCTTTGCTGCTTTTATATAACAAGCTGCAGTGTGTCTGGTAACGACTCCAGCAGCACAAAGCTCTTTTTCGACAGCAGGAATTGCACTGTTGCTCCATTTAACAGGAAATTAGCTTCCATCTTTTCTCTGTGGAAAAACGTCAGCTGTGTGTACATGTTACCTTGACAGCCAGTACAGTAGAGCTCTGGTCTGTTGCTAACTGGGGTGTTTCCTGGGCTTTTGCCAGTTGTGTTGTTGTTCCTCAGGCTGATACGAGGTGAAGGAATGCGTCAGAACAATGGAGGATGATAAACTGGAATGGTACTCGTCATTGTTCTCATGGCAGGAGAAACCAGTATTTTATACCAACATCGCATTTATGTAATTCAGATTTCAGACCTTACAGTTTCAGCTCCTCAGGCAGGATATCACTTAAACGTTCAAGGTGGGTACCAGGTTATCTTTACTCTTGTCCTCATGTTTGACGGCAATGTTTCCATGCACAAAGAAGGAGAGGGCTTGATTTTCGTTTGCAGTTTGGTTTAGATAAATATTGTTCTAATCTATTAACGTGCAAGGCCTCGGCTGACTGGAAACGGGGAAACAAGGGTCATGGTGTCACGCTGGACATTCTGAGAATCAGAAACATGCATTTAAACAAGCACAACAGATAAAAGAAAGTAAAATTAGTGTTACAGAAAACTCTATTTGTATATGAAATGACTGGATGTATGTGAAAGAGCATGTTTAAAGTGAACCAGAGGTAAATTTAAAAAGTGCAGATTCTGATGATAGCAATAAATAAATATATTAACAATAAACACAGGGTTATTTATACTTTATTTACATGTGGTAGCTGGACAATAGTGCAATGAATAGAACAGTGATGTTGGAATAAAAGTTGAATGAAATGTTTTGGCTACAATAGTTGTAAGTTTCAATCATTAGGTTTTTTGTAAAATTGTCTTTAGTATTGTCCACATTCTGAGAGTACAGAGTTAATGGATTATCTGACCTTGGTCTTTTTAAAAGAAATTTTAATTAATTTTTCTGGGGGATATTTTTGAAGCTTTATTGATAGACCGGGTGAAAGGGGGTAGAGAGGAGAGAGACATGCAGCAAAGGGTCGTGAGCCGGACTTGAACTCGCGACCGGCTGCCGGCAACCTGCGCCCACGTGGTAACACCTTAACTCAGTGAGCTATACGGCAGCCTGACCTTGTTCTTTTGATGGTAACTTTTCCAAGATGTTATTGGGAAGAGGTCCTGAAATAGATTTCCTCCCCAAAACCTATGATGGTGATGACAAATGGCAGGAGAGTGCTGTTTGGCCTGGACTGCATTCAGTAATAATAATTAATAGTCGTTGTCTAACTGACCGATGTGATGCCAAACCTTTCATTTGGTGGAAACAATTCAGGGCTCATTTTACCAATAAACTTGGTCTAAACTTGGTCTTTATTGATAAAATCATGAAGTTTTGTACATTTTTGTTCATTTGTATTTTGTCTTTGAGTCCCTGACTGTTCGTCTATTTTCATTACAAATAACAGACTTTTGTGTCACCCTTTTTTTTAAAAATCTAGTCCTAATAC